>CM028335.1:36128711-36728711 GCA_016647705.1 Eucommia ulmoides
CGGGGTGTGGTGTGAAAACGTTGGCCCTCGTACCTCTGAAATTCAGCATTTTCATTCCGGATCTAATATTACTCTTGGCGAATAGCGGTAGCATCGAGCTGCAGAGCCTGAAGCTGCTCCCCCTTATAAACCTTCTATTGGTGAAGGCTCTCCAATGTGATTTTCTAGCAGACGGGAACATCTGTACCTTGGGCCTCAACTGATGTTACTTCTTCTTTATCTGACCAATCTTTTTGTTCACCTGACCCCTAAACCTCGTCATTCTAGATTTTTCTCATTGTCGCAAGATCCATAGGTCTCATGGGGAGGCATAAGCTATCACTCGAGCTAACCAGACCCGCTTTCATGAAAAATGCGGTGAGAAGAGATGGGAAGGACAGGCCAATTTTTGTGTTCCGAATTACATACTGAATAACCGAATTGATAAGGAACCCAACGTTCAACAGCTTGCCCGTCTCAGTAACGTATAGTGTCAAAGCTCTGTCTTTGGTGACGTCGAAGAAATGAGATGTCGGATGGAGGCTAGTGCATATGAAATGGAACCAAATCTTCGGAAATTGGTACAGGTACTTGGATGGAAAAATGGTGAGACCTGACCCTGTATGCAACCATTGAACATTATTGAAACAGAGGATCCGGATGACCATTTGTAGGTCTTTTTTCTCCGCTTCTTTATCCGAGTCCTTTTCCCGTTCCGGAGGAACCAACCCTAGTAGCTATTTTATCGTGTCCGAATCAAACTTCATTGGATGAGTCCGGACCTTGGTTCGGTGGTTCTAGGCTTCGACACAATTTGCGTAGAATTCCCAGACCAAAGCTATGTCACTTGGGGCTAGTCGTTGGCACAATCGTTGCCAACCTCGCTCCCTTATCACATTAGCAATCTTCACCGGAAGTTGATCCTATTCTTTAAAGTCGCACTTCTGAATACAAGAAAACCTGTGTTCAAACCGATTAAAATGTTGCTCCGCTCGTTCCGAAACAAATCACCTTGAGTCAAAATCCAAGCCGGGGTCAACGGATCTTGAACCAGATCTCTCACCCCTTGGACATTTGGTAGCGGCTCTCTTCGGCATGGTTCCTATCAAATCAACACACAAAAATTGGCCACCAAATCACAATGGAACAACACAATTCACAAATCGATTCAAAACTTCAAGAACACCAAATATCCCCAATATACACACACCAATCACAAAAATCTTGAATCAAACACACAAACCATCCCTAATAACTTGTTCTTCACCAAAATTCGACCTAATTCCACAATGACATGAAAATCGCCATAGGGGGTTCTGGGTTACACATGAACAATCCAAATTCAACCAATCTCCACATTAACTTGCAAATCACAAGTAGATTGCAAAACACACGAGTAATGTAGGTTCAAAACAACTTATAAAATTTTGAGTGCCCAATGGATTAAAATCGGATGAAATCTCCCCTCGAAGCTCTAACCCTAGAATCTCAAATTTTGGGCTTGAAATTCGATTTTGGTGGGGATCTATGTTTTTTAATATTAATGGAAGAATTTGAGGTATTATATTGGTTTGGGAGGAAAATAATTGAGAGATTTCGGAGGCTAGTTTTTTTTTTTAATGACGACTAAATGAAACGACGCCCATCTTATCTGAACAGGGGCGCCATCGCAAAATAGTTTCTACAATATGGGTGCTGCAATGGTGAGTTTCACCGCTGCAGTGGTGATAAGAATGCAAATTTTGTTTGTTTCTCTGCATTTTTCTCAAATAGGCCTACCGCCATTTTGCTTCCACTCCACTATTTCCTCGCTTTCATGATTGTAACACTACCCCAAAACATACTATATACCAAAAGTTGGCAAAAACCATACCCTCGGGTTGTATATCAAAAACAGTGCTTGATTTACCGTCCCTATCTGGACTTAGCAAATTTCCATATTAGTCGTCAAAGAGAGAGATACTCTTTACAATTCATTCTTCATTCCCATAATAGTGCTTGATCCTCTCCCTATTGACTCAAAAAATCCATCCATCATCACCTTCCAATTCGACTAAGCCGAATGGAAATACATGCTTGATTCGGAATAGTCTGAACCATCTGGACTTAAGTTTTCTAGGAAAGAGCCTCAACCGAGAATTAAAAAGTAGGACTTGTTGTCCCGGGATGAGCTCCCTCATGACTATGTTCTTATCATACTATTTTTTAATTTTGTCTTTGTACAGCTTGGCGTTCTCATATGCTTCATTTCGAAATTCCTTGATCTCATTGGGTTAGAGGAGACGTTGTTTCCCCAAAGCATTGAGATCAAAGTTCAACTTCTTTATCACCCAATAGGCACGGTATTCTAATTCTACTATCAAATGACATGTTTTACCAAACACCGACCAATACGGTGATATTCTGATCGGTGTTTTAAAAGCCGTGTGGTATGCCCACATCACATCATCTAACTTCACTACCTAATCCTTATGAATTAAAATGAACCGTCTTTTCCAGAATTTGCTTTATCTCTCGATTGGACACTTTGGCTTGGCCATTTGTTTGGGGATGGTATGGAAGCGCTACCTTATGCTGTACTCTATACTTTTTTAGTAAAGTATTAAAAATTTTATTGCAAAATTAGGTCCCTTTATCACTTATAATGACTTGAGGCATCCCGAACATTGTCATTATCTTCTCCTAAAGGAATTTTAGAACCACCTTGGCATCGTTGGTTGGCATTGCCATAGCTTCAACCCATTTGGACATGTAATCCACCACCAGTAAGATGTACTCCTAAACAAAGGACGACATAAACGACCCCATGAAGTCAATCTCCCAAACATCAAAAAGCTCCAACTCTAGAATAAAAGTCAGTGGTTGCTCATGCCGTCTTGAGATGTTGCCAACCCTCTGTCATCGATCACAGGTTTTTACAAACATATATGAATTACTAAATAATATCGGCTAGTAAAATCCTGATTGAAGTACCTTAGCGGCTTCTGTGTCGCTCCAAAATGCTTGCCACATGGTGATGAATGACAATGGTATAGAATGCTTTCCATTTTCTCTTTTGGAACACATCTCTTGATGACTTGGTCAATGCATTTTTTAAACAACATCGATTCATCCCACATGTAATGCTTCGCATCGAATAGGAATTTCTTCCTTGGAACACTTGAATGGTCCGGTGGAAACACCTTGCAAGCTAGATAGTTGATGATATCCGCGAACCATGGAGATTTAGTTTTAAAATTGAGTAATTGCCCATCTGGGAATACTTCCGTGATAGAAGACTCACCACCAATATCTTCTTGCTCAAGCCATGATAGATGATCGGCAACCACATTTTCACTCCCCTTTTATCTCTAATTTCAGCATCAAATTCTTGGAGCAATAGAATCCACTAGATTAGATGTGGCTTGGCATCTTTCTTTGCAAATAAGTACTGGATAGAGGCATGGTCCATATAGATGATCACTTTGGATCCTATAATGTAGGAACAAAACTTATCACACGCAAAGATCACCTCCAACATCTCTTTTCTCAGTGGTGGTGTAATTCTATTGAGTGTCATTCAACGTCTTACTTGCATAGTAAATGGATTGGAAGATCTTCTCCTTGTATTGGCCTAAAACTACTCCAACCACATAGTCGCTCGCATTACACATGATTTCAAAAGGCTCATTCCAATCCGATCGACTATAATTGGAGACGAGATCAACCTCTCATTCATAGCATTGAATGCATCCACAGAAGAATCATCAAAATTGAATGGGGCCTCTTTTTCAAGTGAATGACATAACGGCTTCACCGTTTTAGAGAAATCCTTTATGAAACACTGGTAGAAGCCGACATGGCTTAAGAAGCTTTAGACTCCCTTTACATTGATTGCAGGTGGAAGTTTCTCGATCGTCTTAATCTTTGCTCGGTCCATCTCAAGCCCCTTAGAAGAGACCCAATGGCCTAAGATGATTCTCTCCTTAACCATAAAATGACACTTTTCCTAATTGAGAACTAGATGTTTCTCTTCACAATGGTTGAGAACAAGTGACAAATTATATAGGCAATGGTCGAAGGATAAACCAAAGACCGAGAAGTCATCCATGAAAACTTCCATTATGTCCTCCACCATATCCTAAGACAGCCATCATACACTGTTGGAATGTTGTCGGAGCATTACAAAGACCAAACGGTATACAACGGTAAGCAAATGTTCCATACGGACATGTGGAAGTAGTCTTCTATTGGTCTTCCGGTGCAATGGCTATTTTATTGTAGCTTGAATAGTCATCAAGAAAGTAATAATGGTTATAATTGAAAAGATGATCTAGCATTTGATCAATGAATGGTAAAGGGAAATGATACTTCTAAGTGGCTTTGTTCAACTTTCTATAATCGATACACACTCTCCATCTAGTGATGGTTCGTGTAGGAATTAGATCATTCCTCTTATTCTTCACCACTATCATTCCGCCTTTCTTGGGAACTACTTGCACCGGACTCACCCATTTACTATTTGATATAGCATATATAATTCCAACATTCAATAACTTCAACACCTCAGCTCGGACCACCTCCTTCATAATCGGATTTAGCCTTTTTCAGTCCTCAATGGAAGGCTTAAATGAGTCCTTCAGCAAGATCTTATGCATGCAAATTGTTGGTCTAGTTCCCTTAATGTTGGAAATAGACCATGTGAAAGTGGATTTATCCCATTTCAAGATACTTAGCAGCTTGTTTTCTTCCTCTTGAGTCAAGGATGATGAGATGATAACTGGACCAGTTGAATTCTCCGCTAAGAAAGTATACCAAAGGTGATTCGACAATCGCTTTAGAATCAACCCACTATGAGGTGGATTTAAGGGTTTAGGTGGTCTAACTTCGTCGTCAAGGGCCTCCACTTGAACCAAATCCACTACGTCTTTAGGTACGACTTCCATAGATAGGACGTAGTCAACAACTCCCTCTTTCATAGTTGAGCCTTTTTCACAAAAATCTCCCATAGATAGGGAATTTATTATAGTATAATCCAATGGATCCCAATTCAAATTTTCATGAAAGAATTCCCTAACGCACAAGTCAACCACTTCAACTCAATTGCATGTTGGGAAATCATCCAAAAATTTCATTAGGTTGAAAATATTGAATTTCACTTCATCCTTATTCACCCTCAACATCAAGTTCCCATTGTTAACGTCATTCAATGCCTTTCCCGTGAAAAGAAAAGGCCTCCCAAGAATGATATGAATCTCTCGATCCTCCTCCATTACCAATACAACAAAGTCCACTAGAAATATGAACTTGTCGACCTTTACCAACACATCTTCAATTATGCCATTTGGATAAGTCAACGAGCGATTCGCCATTTGGAGGGAAATCGTAGGTGGCTTTGCATTACCAAGCCCCAAATTTTGGTAGATGGATGATGGCATTAGATTGATGCTCGCTCCTAGATCAAAAAACGCCTTGTCAAAGTGAGATTTCACAATAGTGCATAGAATTGTGAAACTCCCGGGATCATTAAACGTTTGAGGCAGCATTCTTTGAAGTATCGTACTATATTCCTCCGTCATCTTGACCATCTCATATTCCTCCAACTTTTTCTTCTTTGTCATAATATCCTTCAAGAACTTCTCGTAATTGGACATTTGTTCCAAGGCATCCGCAAACGGTATATTGATATGAATTTTCTTGATGTCAAGAAATTTAGAAAATTGGGAATCCAACTTCTTATTATGGAACCGTTGTGGATATGGTAACGATGTAGTGAGTATCGGTGGATTGTGCAGAAATGAGATTTTTCCTGGAATTACCCTTTGTGCTTCCTTCTTCTCTTCAACCAGTATGGATTCCTTTTTCTTCTCAAATTTCTTCTCAATTTTCTCTCTCTTTTTTCTCATCCTTTTCAACATTCTCCCTTGGCTCATCATTTTCAACATCAATTTTCTCTCTCGGCTCTTCCTCTGTTGGCTTACTTGCTTCTACTTCCTTTCCGCTCCTCAAGGTAATTGCTTTGCATTCCCTCAGGTTAGTTTCCGTATTACTTGGAAACTTTCCCTTGGTTTGCTCTTTGGTAGCACTAGCAAGTTGACCAATTTGAGTTTCCAATGACTTCACAATTGCATTTGTATTGGTGCATATTGTCTCAATATTGTCTAGCCTCGTCTCATTCTTGTTGAGCCTGTTATGTGTTCTCGCATAATGGTTTGTGTTTCCTTCATGAATAAGCCAAGCATGTCTTCCAACCGTGGCTTATGGATGTGAACCATATTTTGTTGCATTGGACGATTTTGTTGCATCGGTTGATATCCGTGAGATTGTGATACATATCCAGGAGGAGGTCGCAATGTATTCTGATTATTCGCACACGAAAAGTTCTCATGATTGCGAATATCGAGATGATAATGAGTCAGAATATTGTTGATGGGCCTAAAAGTATAGGCTCGGTTGTTGACAAAATGACACTCTTCAAACTCGCTATTCACTTTCGGTTCTGAACTACTTGCAATAGTTTCCATTTCTCAACTGGACGAAGGATCTTTGGTAGAGAAGGCGACTAGTTGTTCTGTGAGATTAGAAACTTGGGCCGATAAGGTAGCAAAAGGATCGACCTCATGAATTGAGGCTACCTTTCATCCCATATTCCTCTCATTAGGCTATTGGTAATTGTTAGCCGCCATTTCTTCCAAAAGTGCATTTGCTTTATCCGATATTTTTTATAACAACGATTCTCCCAGGGTGGCATCCACAATAGTTCAAGTCTGGACATCTAACCCATTGTAAAAGAGTTGGGTTTGAAACTCATCTTGGTACCTGTGTTGGGGGTACTTTTGCAATACGTCCTTGAACCTTTCCCAAGCTTTGAATAGTAGCTCAAAATCCCATTGGCAAAATTGTGCTATTTTGCCTCTCAGCTGTGATGTCTTCGAAGGTTGAAAGAACTTGGTGAGGAACCTTTATGCTAGGTCCTCCCAAGAATTGATGCTCCCTAGTTGGACTGACTGAAACCAACCCCGAGCTCTATCTTGAAGTGAAAATGGAAAGAACCTTAGTTGGATCACATCCTCTGCTACTCCCTTTATCTTCACTGTATCACAAATCTCCAAGAATGTAGTAAAGTGGATATTTGGATCTTCGTGAAGATTCCCACCATGTTGGTTTTGATGGACCGTGTTGATTAAGGTAGGTTTCAACTTGAAGTTATTTGCTTAGATCAGCGGCCTCCAAATCCATAAATAATTATCAAACATCATGGGTCGCTAATAGTCCCAAAGGACCCACTATCGAACTTCCGGTTTCGGCCGTTGTTGCGGTAGTGCCTAATGAACCGGCGGTTGTTGTCGTGGTATATGATCATTACTTCCGTCGGCCATCGCTTGAGTTCAGTTTCTTCTCTCTCTCCTTAATTTCCTCAATGTACGCTCAATCTCAGGATCAAGAGTTAAGAATTCCAGACTCTGCCTACATCGCATACACTGCCTGTGATCATAACAAATAAAAACAAAATAAAACAAAAAGAAGGTCAAGATTAATATTGCACTACTTGGTAGTAATATCTACCAAATCACTATTCAAAGTCCTTGACAACGGTGCCAAAAAAATGTTCGCAATATTTTCACGCTTGATTTTTACTTCCAAGTGCATGAGGTCATGTTTTAATATAGTAGATCCTAAGATCAAGTGTCATCCATTGGGATTTGTTTTAGGATTGGTTAAGTATTACAGTTGACATAACTTAAATTTATCTAGATGTTTTAAGAATTGTTTTGTGATTGCTTAATCGAAAAACTAATTAAACCTAACTACTTTGGATTAATTCTATTAAAATGGATTACCTAGGGATTAATTTCGGTCACTAATACATGCTTGATTTTGTTTAGTTTACAATAATGGTGTTCAACCTATTCGATAATCTAGGTATCGTAAACTCGCTCACTACCTCTCTCGAGTGTAAAGTGAGCGAATATGTATCTCGTATCAACACCGTTATCCCTGCCTAACGTCTAAATGAGTACATGAGTCTTGACCCAACCTCACGGATTGCACACGTTCTAATAATCTCTCAAAATATTAGACCGTCGCGTTGTGTTTAACCCTAGTCTGAATCTGGGGTTACCTCTCCCGTATGTCAAATCCCGTATTCTCAAACCAACCATAACACCATAACAAGCATACCATTGATGTAATAAAATGGTAAACACAATCGAATATATATAAACAACCATTAACGAAACATGTATTCAATAAAAAACATGCATATACATGAACTACATCAACCCCTAGATAATATCTATTTTTCCAACCATTATCACAACCAAATATACATTAAAACAAGAGAAATACTTCCTCATTCAAGACACAAAGTTTAAAAATAAAGAGGAAAACAAAGAGAGAATGGAAAATCTGAAGAGTGGAGTGTTCCACTTATGCCAAAACCATTCCAAAATCGTTTTCTCTTCTTCTAAATGAGCTCTCCTTTTCTAGATCTGAACTATGGCTAATGAACAAGTGTCCAAACATGCCTAACGAAAGGTAGAAAGATAAGATATCAACTAAGGCTCAAAATATCCTAAAAATATCCATAAAAAAAATCAAAGACAACTGGTTAATTGATAGCTGCAGCAGTGGGCGTCATCATTACAGCGATGGTTCATCAGTGGGCGTTCTGCCCTTGCATCACTACAGTGATGAGGGCCATCACTACAGTAGTGGTTGGGCAGAATGCTACTGATTCATTCACCATTGTAGCAATGAAGGCCATTACTGCAGCGGTCAAGGGTCAATAGCCCTTAACGCTAGCGCTGCAACGGTGGGGCTTATCGCTACAGCGATGAGGCTGTAGTACTTGATCTTTGATCTTCTTCAACATTTTTTCACCGATTTCGTACTGATGTTCTTGATTATCAACCGGTTATGTCCCTACACTTGATTTACATGAAAATGAATATAAACGCTTTAAAATATTACAAAAACACTTGAAAACTATCAAATTCGACTTGGAAATAGATAGGTATTTTCAACCTAGTATTGGTTACCAAAGATCAGCTTAAACATAGTTCAGTGCTGTCATGTTTGAAAAGTTGGTATGGTTTTAGTTAAAAGCTGAGTTGGTTTTAGTTAAAATCTGGTTCGTTTTAGTTGAAAGTTGAGTTACTTTTTTAGTTAAAGTATGGTTTGTTATAGTTAATTTCTGTTGATTATTAGTTAGTTTTGGTTAAGAACAGCCTAAATCACAACCTTAGTTAGCTGCTATTAACAATTGTTAGAGTTGTGAACAACCTGAATCGCAACCCTAATTAGGTTTATTATTAGTTGTTTTTAAGTTGTGAACAACCTGAATTACAACTTGATATGTGATTAAAATACTTTGATATTTGTCAAGAATACCTTAAACACACTCTGTTATTTTGGTTAGTTTAGTGTTAGTGTGTGATTTGTTTAGCTAAAAAGAAGAAACGAAATACGATGTTCTTGGGAGAAACGTAGAGACTATGCACAACTCATGATGTGATAGATATTTTGTTTGAATCCTCATAGGTTCTTAACATGTTCATGGATGATTTGATGTTCTTAAATGTTTTTTAATGTTCTTGAGATGCTTGGAATGGTTTTTGTATGATTTGACCCTAGTTTGGTTGTTATAGTTAAAATTAAGTGTTTGTTTCATGTTCTTGACGAAATTAGATGCTTGTTTGGTTGTTTTAATGTTTTTTTTTGTTGTGTCATGGGTTTTATGTGTTATGTACATGAAAGTAAAGTGTGTTATCTGCATGGTTAGTCTTCCTAAAGCTTTTACCACCTTTTTCTCCTTGATCTTATTGGATGTGGTTGATCGGTGGTCGTTGATTCCTCGAGTTCTTAGGCAATAACTCAAGAACACCCTACTTAGGTGTGTATTCATCCCTACGTTGCTAGTCTTCTTTCCTCCTTGCTCTTTTTGGTTCGGTGTTGATCGGTAGTCATCGATCATTCGAGTTCTTTATATAAGAATTTCATGAATACCTTCCAAGATCGAATTTTGGCAGAATAACGATGTGTTATTTGAAAAAAAAATCATGGGAGGCCTAGGACCTGAAAGTGTTGAGAGAGAAGCTTGGCTTTCAAGACTTGCAAAAATGAGAGAAGAGGCCCTGTATTTATAGGCCTGGAGGCTTGCGCATTAGCCAATGCGCAGACTATTCCAGGTTGTTCCCTGGGGGATTGTTTGTCCTAGGGGTCTTATTGTTTGTCTTTGATCTTGTTTTGCTTGGAACGAATTTTGAATGGAAGGTTGGATTCCCAAAGATTTGGTAGTCATTACCAAATATTTTCAAAGATTTGGCAATGATTGGCAATCATCACGAATCATTGGCTCCCCTCAAATCAAATTCCTTGCACATGGGTGCATTTATGACTTGATGTTATGTATTTGGTTCGGTTTAGTGGCTAAGTTTTGGTTAGTTTCAGTATTTTAGTGTGGTCATCATAAATGCTCTCAAGGTGCATTGTATCTAGTCTTGAGGTACCGCTTTGAATTTAATGCTAGGTGATGATTCATTTCTATGTGAGCACTCCTATGTCTTGGTTTGGATGGAATCGGGTTAACTTACCTTGTACTTGATGGTTGATTTCCATGTCTCCAGGTTACCCTTAGATATTTTGGTGAAAATATCGATGTTCAATGTATCCACCCCTTCCATGTTATCCCTAAGACTTTAATATTTGATGGTATGAGTATTTAATGCATTTCTTATAGGCCACAAATTCATTTTAGTTTCAGTAATGGGTCATCATGATTTCAGGCTTTCGGTTGATTCTAAGATATTTTTCTTAAAATATCCAGATACATTGAGTGGTCTTGACATGTCATTCCAAGAATTTAATTTTAAATTTCATTCCAAGCATTTAATTCTAGATGATATGGGCATTCCATGCTCATTGAATGCTTTACTTAGGTGGTGAACCGAATCGGTTTAGTTTTGGTAACGGTTGGTTGTACACTAAGTGTCTTGGTTCCCTTCCTTAGCCATTTGATAGGAAACTTCTAGTAAGGTTCCTTGGTTATTATAAGGCTTCATTTTTAGTTAAATTATGTCTAGGCCCTTGATGCATTGGGCCTAGGGTGGTTTGTCAAGACTACTTGAATTTGGTATAAATCCAAATCAAGCCCAACTCCTTAATCACCCTTGTGATTTAGGGCTAATCATGACCTTTCCAAGACTTCATTAAAGTCTATTTTATTGTTTCTTGGTAGTATTTTATTTAATATGCATAAATTAAATGAATGTTTTTGGTGTAAAACCGACAAGATTCAGTGAAAGTAAATGCTTCAAAGCCGGGGTAGGTAACTGAATTAATTGTTTCGAAATATCCTAAAATTTAAGGGTAGTGACTAATTTTTATCTGTATTAAGTATGATTTAATGAAAATCAAACTTTAATAAAGTCATTTTAGACCCCCTTAAATTATGAAAATTTTGAAGTTGACCCGAAACTTTTACTTGACTGTATTTTTTCAAATTTAACATTTTTGTGCCCTTATGTTTATGGGTATTTTTGTATTTTGTATAATGTGATCTCAGGTAGAAAATCGTTCCATTTAAACCCAAATTTAAATTTCATCTAAACTTGTAATTTATTTTACGCTGACTAGGTGGGACAAAATACGATATCTACAGCTGGCCCTCTTTGTTATGCGAGTTTACTTGTAATGAAAAAGAAGGAGACATTAACATTTTATTCTTCTAGAGATGAAATATAAAAGACATATATTTAAATCTATTCGAAAGGATGAAGACGTGCCTGGTTCTGGAGGATTCGATGCGGATGACGATTGATCACTTCTACCATTGTATACTTCAGAGGATGATGAACAATCTACCTCAAAATATTACAACTAGAAGGATGGTGACACATCTTATTCCTTACCTATCTGCATTCGTGAAAGACGGCGATATACGTGACTATAGGGTATAGTGAGGATGACGGTCTAGTACAAGCCCCCCCCAGTTATATACTATTACTATACCTTAGGCTCTAACACTCTTGGTGAGGATGATGGCCTAGTCCAATCCCCCCTCCCCCTCCAGTTATATAATATTTGTATACCATAGAATAGCGGCATACCTAGCTCTAACGGTCTTGCTGAAGATGACGATCCAGTACAAGCCTCCCTGGTTATATACAATATATCTTAGAGTGGTGACGTACTTGGATCTAACGATCTTGGTGAGGACGATGGTCTAGTACAAGCCCCCACGATTATATAATACTACTATGACTTAGAGCGGTGACATACTTGGCTCTAACAATCTTGGTGAGGATGACAGTCTAGTACTAGCCCCCCGGTTATATATATATATCGAAAGTTGACATGCAATCTATCCTATAGCATGTAAAGAAGATGATGCTCGATCAATCAACTCCTTTTTGTGACCATACCCAAAGGGTTCTCCTACATATCTCAAACTAATAATAATTAGGTCACAAGTAGTTCTGGCATGTAAAGTAAATCTATTCTATATTATACTATAGAATGACGACATACCTGGTTCTAATGGTCTTAGCGAGGACAACGGTCTAGTACAAGCTCGCCTAGTTATATACTATTAATACTATGTTCTTAAAAGATGACACGTGGTCTATCTTATAAGATGTAGAGAAGATGACACTCAGTTAATTGACTCTGAGTTGTGATTGTGAGGAGGATGATATCTAGTCAATCATTTCTAGGTTGTGATAGTAAGAAGGATGATACTTGTTTAATCTTCTCCTGGTGGTGTGGAAGATGATGCTTGGTCAATCGGCTATGGGTAGTAATAGTGAGAAGGATGGCGCTTTATTAATTGGCTCTGGGTTGTGGTAGCCAGGAGGCCAATGCTAAGTCAATTGTGTCCAAGTCAAGTGTGGTTTATGTTTGTGAAGTATATCAATATTTGGTGGAATAGGTTCTTGTTTAGGGAAATAGATTCCTGGGTCGTCATATCAATACAAGATTGAAAATGACTAAGAGAACTCACACGGGAAAAGACCCTCAGGGAAACTCAACACCTAGTGGACGTTTTTGGCCAACTTCCTACCTGGGACTACCTGATGAGAGCTAGAAAACTTCTTGGAAAATTTAACCTTGAGTAAAATGTTCCCCAATCGTAGACTTGGGATTAACGATGCTTATTCATTTTTTTGGGATTATAAATTTAGTTTTAAATTTTTGCATTTATTATTATTGGGATTGGTATGAGTCTTATATCAAGAAACGCTAGTGGGAGAAGATCTGATATAATGTGCCCTAACTCTAGAAAGAGTGACTCTTATCATAGAATCTCAATAGAGAAACCAAATGTAACGTTCCCCAGCTCTAGCTAGGACTAGTCCCGTTACTAAGTCTAAATGAAAAAACTAGATATAATGTGCCCTAGCTCTAGCTATGGCACAGGACTATCTCCTGAGCATTCCAAGAATACGGCAGAGCCCACATGGGTTTCCTTTGTATCCGGAATTGAGTGCACAATTTGTAGTGTTCGTTCTAGTCTGGAAACCCTCGTTGGGTTACCTACATACACTGAGTTTCGAGGTTAAGAATCTCGTCGAAATGTAGTTCAACCCTTGCTATGCTATCTCAGATTATCAACCATACCCACAAGGGTTTCCTATGTACCTTGGTAATCTACCAAGGATCAGGAAAAAATGTAGTTCAAGAATAGGTATCGTTTGTTGTCTTGTTAACAAAATGATTGGTAATTAGCTTCTCAAGGAAGTCAAGGGACTTCTTAGGAGATGTGCCCTAATATAGGGCTGAGAGAACGTTGTGATGCGGACATCTCTCTGATTTCGACCAGACCGACTTGGGGTCTCCTATGTACCTTGGTGATCTACCAAGGATAGGTCGAGCTGCAGTCTGCTAGGAACAGAGGAATATTGTTTAAAGTGACGACCTAACCCATAAAGATTTCTCGTATCTTGGTGGTTACCAGGACTTAGGCTAACACTTAATTCTTAATTGGCTGGTTAAAGTCTAATATAGCTAGATTTAGATTGGTGGGTCATTGTTATATTTAGTATGGTTTAATCCCAATTGATTAGAGAATTTATTATTGAGCAACTCTGTGGGGATTTTATTGTTTGTCATGATTCATTCTCAATTAGCATTGGATTTTAAATATTGATGGGACTCCATCGAGATTTTATTGTCGATGACGTGATTCAATCCCGATTGATGTGCGATTTTTGTTAATGGCGATTGAATAAGGTTTTGTACGTGTCCTGGACTTTGCCAGGACTCAAGTTAGACGTAGTTTCTTGGTTAAGCTTCATCTATTGTTTGGTAAACAAGAAGTGTGCATATAGCTTTCTCAAGCAAATCAAAGGACTATTCCTAGAGATGTGCCCCAGTCTAGGGCTAAGAGAGTGTCACAAAGATGATACTTGTCTTTTTTTTTTTTATTTCGACCGAACCCACTTAGGTTTCTTACGTTCCTTAGTGATCTACGAAGGATTTGGTCAAAATGCTACTAGGTATTCTTCTTTTGTACATGGAATTTGGTTAACACTAAGTTTAATACATATGAGTAGTTTTTAGTTTAAAGGGTGTGGTCGAACCTTGTAAAGGTTTCCTACGTATCTCAGATAACTGAGAATTAAGTCGGCACATAGTTCATTGCACATACTATTTGTCAGGGTGATGAATTCGGGATTTTACTGTTTAAAACCTAGAATATACCTGGTCGATGGGTTCATTATTATATAGTTTAAATGTGAAACTAATATCTTAAAAGTTTGCTTGTTGGTGCAATCATCCGGGTCGTGCAATTGTTTATATGAGTTGATAGTGTTGGCCCAGTGAGTTACCCAAGAAGGGGGGGTGTTGGGTAGTATTAAAATTATCAGAATAATAACACTTCAAAAATCAAAAAATTATTTTTTTTCCTAAAATTAATTATTATCTTTATAGTAGTGGATAAGTGTAATAAGCTCTAGGTGCACACCCAAACAACACAAGATAAAATAAAGGAAATAAACAATACAGTACACATCGATATATCCTGGTTCACCAAGCTACTCTTGGCTAATCTAGTCCTCTGAGCCCCACAGAGATTCGCACCCACTAAACTCAAGATTTCTTTACAGGTAGGAACCAAACCCTCACAATAATTCTTTTCGCAGGCTCAGAATCAACCTTTACAAATTCATTTTCCTTGGCTCATAAATAACTTCTACTTTTTACAGACTCAAGAATAACATAATTCTTTTTGTAACTTAGGCTAAAGAATCAGAACCTCACAGAAACACTCCAGCTATCCTTTCCCATGTCAGGATGGAACCTTTACAAAATTACTCACAAATTCAATCAAGGAAGAATTAACACCTCAATCTCTTTATCGGAAGAGATTGAAACCCAGCTACCCTTGATTAGATACGCCCAATAGCATCTAATTCACACACAACTCACCAATAACATGAAATTGATAAGTTCTTCCTACTTGGAGCTTCTGCCACCTCAAATCAATTTATACTCAATTAATGTCCCGATAATTTCTAGTGATAGAATTAAGTGAAGAAACAAAAATTTGATTATAAAAATAATATGGGTAGCACAAAATTGAGCATGTAATTAGATTCTGACACAAATTGTTTTAAAAGATTTTTGTTCTTTTAAAGTTCAAAAAGGATTTCATCAATATCTTATCAACCAAGCAAATACAGAAAAATAAATATGCAGTAAAGATTAGTAGCTTGGAAAGATTTCACCCAGATAGCACCGAAGAATTATAGATTGGAATGCTAGACACCTCAACTCAGTGATGCTTACACAATCAGTGATTTAACTCAAGAACTCCTCAATAATTGATCTCACAATTTGATCTCTCAAAATAATATCAGAATGATTACTCTGATAAAATCTTATGAACTGAATAGTTCTTGATAATTGATAGATTGGGATCACACTTAAGTGAAAAATATAGGTCTATAAATAAGGAATTGAAACAAGCTTTCCAATGGATAGTTCCCACTTGTTATGATATTTAATTTCTCTTATAGACCCCTTATATTATTATGACTTCATCATTGTCTAAATCACTTAATTGTGTCTTTAAAACTTCTCAATTAAGTCCCCCAAATATTTCTGAATCACAATTAAATAGGATAGAAAGAATTACATGTACCAATTTGAGAAATACTTAAAATATATATACCATATCAATAGGGATATTCAAATAGGAGTATCGTATCTTTAAAATATCCATATCCCTAAAATATCTCAATCAGGTAAATAAATAATGGCTAGTTAACGACTAGTATTTAAATCAAAATCCCCAAAATCTGAAACTGGCCATCAGTCGACAGATACACATCCATCGGTCAACCGCCTAATTCAGGATGTAGCCCAAACCAAAATTCCATCGTCATAAGTTGACTTATCTGTCTACCTAGAGATACAAAGAGTTCATCTTTTAAGCATAGGTTGACCTACCTGTCGACCGGGAAAGGGAGTGAATGAGTTTACGATACTGAGATTGTTAGATAGGTCGAATACCGTTATTGTTAACTAAATGAAACCAAACATGTTTAAGTAAATGTAATTAATCCCTAGATAATCCATTTCCCTAAACATCTCAATATAGTATAAATAGTGCAATTACATTAATTAGTATTTTAGTTTAGTATTTATATTTATAAACAAAATATATTTTTGTTGCCTAGATAAAATTAGGTAATGACAATTGCGGTACTTAACAACAATTCTAATCCAATCCCTGTGGATATGACAACCCTTACTGTTGGCCCAGTGAGCTACCCAAGTGGGGGGATGAATTGGGTAGATAAAAAATTATCAGAGAAAAAATACTTTAATAATCTAAATAATTAATTTTAATCATAAATTAATTATTATCTTTATATCACAGCAGAAATATAAAATCAACTAGGTGCACACCAATAAAATAAATAAATAAATAATGTAAAGATAGCAGCACACCAAAAATTTATACTGGTTCAACAAGTTACTCTTGGCTAATCCAGTCCCACGAGCTCCACGGAGAGTCGCATCCACTAAACTCAAGATTCCTTAAAAGTAGGCACCAAACCCTCACAAATATTATTTTCATAGGCTCAGAATCAACCTTTATAAATTTATTTTCCCAGATTTTGGAATAACCTCTACTTTTTACAGGCTCAAGAATAACCTAATTATTTCTTAAACTAAGGCTAAAGAATCAAAACCTCACAAATACTCCAAATATCATTTTACCTGGTAGGGATTGATCCGTCACAAAATTGCTCACAAATCAATTCTATCCCGAAAAAATTACAACCTCAATCTCTTTACAGGAAGAGACTGAAACCATCTACCATTAGATTAAACACTCTCAGTAGTATTCAATTCGTCACTCAACACACCAATTACAAATTAATAAGTGATTTTTCTCACTCGGTGCTTCTATCACCTCAGATAAATTAGAACTCAATTAATATCCCAAAACTAGTGATAGAAAAGTGAGATATTCAAAATCTAATTTAAAGAAAAATAGGGTAGCACGTAATTGAGCACGTAATCAAATTTATTTAAGAAATTGTTTCAAAAATAATTTTCAATAAAAAATCAGAAAACAATTTTAAAGATCAAATTCCAAATATAATCAAGAAATACTAAATAGAAAGTAATTTGGAAAGATCTCACCCGGAATCCACTAAAAGAATAATAATAGCAATGTCACTTCAGATCGGTAGTAATAATAGTTTACAGCAAATAATTCTCAAGAATAACTCTTAGAAAATCTCTCACAATTTTCTCAATATGATTTCACTTAGAAAAGCTTAGTATAATTCTCTTGATGTGTCTTTCTAATATGGAAAACGTAGGTCTATATAAAAGGGAATAAAATAATATCTCTAACGGCTAGTTCCCACTTGTTATGATATTTAATTGGTCTTATAGACCCCTTATATCATTAAGACTTCATCCTGGTTGAAATCACTTAATTATAGCTTTTAAACTTCTCAATTAAGTCTCTAAATATTTCTTCATCAAAATTAAAAAGTATAGAAAGAATTATATGTACCAAATTTGAAAAATATTCAAACTTAATGAACCATATCTATAGGGATATCATAATATATGTTGCATATCTGAAATAACATTAAATCCTTAAAATATTTCATGAATCTTAACCATAAAATGGTTAGTAACGGCTACTTTTAGAATAAATTCTGAAATTCCACAATATCCTGAAACAGTCTCATAAAGCGACCGACCAAGATCACCGATCGACCGGTCAATTCAGGATATAGCCAAGCCAAAAATTCATAGCCCATTGGTCGACCTAGAGATTTAGAGAGTTACATTTTTCTTCACAGGTCAACCTCCCTGTCCACTTATCAATACAGAGAGTTCATATTTAAGCACAGGTCGACCTACCTGTCGACCTAGAGATATAAAGACTTTTCTTTCAATGCTCCGGTTGACTGACCTATCGACTTACTAATGCTGGAACACTTATCTCAATTCGTTTTTAATCCATTTTCATTGACGTTTTTACCCCTTTAACTGATTTCTTTTCTCGGTTAAGTCCACTAACACTTAAATTCAATTTTAATCAATTATCAATATTTCTTTTTCAATTACACATAGGAGCAAATAATTTAACTAATTAGGGTCCTATAAAAAACACACATATTTATAAAAATCATCAAAAAAAATTCTGTGTCGTATGTGATCCTAATTGGGATATTAACAGTTGAAATTTAACCTGAGTTGTTTTTCCTAGGTTCTTCAAATTCTTCAACCTCTTAATCCTTCATGATCGTTGCCTTCATCTTTTAGCATCCATTCTTTAATTGTCATTATATCTTCATCATTTGGAACTAATAAACTCAAACACTCAATTAAACTGTTAGTTCCACAAAAAACATCAACCTTTAATTGTTCATCAAAATCTTAGGATCAACACTTATTCTTCCCAATCTATAATAAAACTTGACCCGTACACTTACGGTGAAAGTAGCAACGTAATTTATGTACTACCATTAAACCGATAATTCATTCAAAGTAAATGTTTCAAAGTCGGGGCTGGTAACTGAGTTAATTTTTTTGAAATATACTAACATTTAAGGGTAGTTGGTAATTTTTATTTATATTAAGGACAATTTAATGAAAATCAAACTTTAATAAATTCATTTTAGGCCCCCATAAATTATGGGAATTTCGAGGTTGACCTGAAACTTTTACTTGATTGTATTTTGTTAACGTTAACAGTTTTGTGTCTTTCTTATATTTTAAGGTATTTTTTTATACTATACAGTGTGATCTTGGGTAGAGAATCATTCACTTTAAACCCATGTTCAAATTTTATCTGAACTTGTACTTGATTTGCCGCTGACTTGGCGAGAAAAAATACATTGATGACATCTGACATTATAATAACTATTTTTGGAATATATAGTATATGATTTATTGTAACTTATGTTTTGTACTGGTGCTGGGTATTTGTAATGATCAGAAGACATTGCTTTGAAGTCCTTTGATTTTTCAAAATCCTTGATTTTTTCAATAGCTTCTTTAAGTGTGTTCCACAACTCCAATATTCACTTGAATGGGAAAAAAAAAATCTTATTGAGAAATTGAAATTCATTCATTAAAATTTTGTAATCATTTTCAACATAATGAATTTTTAATTGTGCCATGTATATATGTTGTAAATACGTGATGTTGATCCTTAGGTTTTGATGAACAATTAAGTGTTGATATTTTTTTTGTGGAACTATTATGTTTATTGAGTATTTCAATAAAAGACTATTTATTTGATTATGTTAAAGACATCATAAAGATCTTAAAGAAATTAGTTAAAAACGACTTAATACTCTTAATCCAACCTGATTAGGATCACACACGACACTGTTAAACAAGTTATTTTTTTTGTGTTTTTTATTTTGAAATGATATAATTTAGGATCCGAATTAAATATTTGATATGTACTTCTTATGAGAAATTGAAAATGATAATTAACCTAATTGAAAATAAGGTTTAAAGTATGAAAAGGTGCACTGAAGGGTCAATTCCATCAACCTACAAATGCAATTGGTTAATTGAATTAAATGGTGTATTTTGGAGCAGAATTAGTAAAAGAAAGGGCCACCCTAAAGAAATCGGCTAACTGTTTAAACCAAGTTGTTTTTCAAAGCCAAATAGAATGTTCTTACAACAATTAGTCAACCAAATTGTGGAATTTGGTTAACTTATTGGGTTTGAGGTTTTGGTAAATAGAGGCTCTAAAGCAATCGGTCAACCGATTGGTAAAAAGTCGATCAACCGATTGGGTTGAAGTTTGGAAGTGGTTGGTCTCTGAAGCGATCGGTCAACTGACTATCGTCTATGGTTTGGCCTTGTTTTGGTGCTATTTCAATCAGTCAACCCAACACTAGGGATTAGTTAACCGAATGGTTCGGTTGAGATTTCGAGGAACTTGGTCTCCCGGTAAAAAACTAGCCATTTTTTTATGATCCCAAGAGATAGATTTAGGAGATTTGATCTTATTAAAGATATAGTACATGTATTTTAATATCCCTATTTATTTGGTCCTCATAATTGATGTTTCTCTCAATTTAAGTAGTTAAACACTTCCTATCTTGCTGATTTTAAATTGAGAATTCATAAACTTAAATTGAGAATTCAAATAGGCCAAACTTGTAGACATACCGAAACCCTAAAGTGGAGAAGAAAGACCAACATTTTGATGACGTTTTTTGGCTTCCAAACGATAGATCCGAGCCCTTAATCTTCTAATCCAAGCCAATATTTGAAGATCTTTTGTAGATTTGGAAGGAATTCTCTTAAGTAGTGAAGGGTTTTTACAGAGAGAAAGAAAAAAATTGAAATATGGTTGAAATAAAGTCTCAAAGGGAACTTATTCCCGTAATAGTTAGTTGACTGACTGTTTTCGGTCGATTGACAGACCAAGGTAGTGTCTGTACTTTGCAGCTTTTGTTTATGTCGATTGACCAATATGGCAATTTTGTCCTTAAGTGTTTCCTTATCCTAATTGATCTAATAACTCAATTTTTATTTCTTATTTTGATATACACATATTATTTAAAATATTTTCATACACACACTCACAGATATCACAAATAAACTAATTTAAAATATGTGAAGCATCAGTCTCCCTAACAAAATTAACATATTTAAATTTCAGGAAATTTGACATACTTGGTTCATCATTGGGAGCAGTTGGTGTGTATCGTTGGTGGATTTCTAATTCCAAGCTTCTTGTCATTTGAATCCTCTATGTTTTCTTTTATTTGATTTACCACTTTGATTTCTTCCTTACATTAGCTTTCTTCTGGATTGGTTTAGTAATGATCTTCTTGCATTTGTAAAGTACTTTGAGTTACTTTCCCTTATTTTGCTTTGTTACCACCTTACACGTTATCCTTTTTGATATTGGTTTCTTGCCATTCTTTAAGGATAAGGTATCAGTTGATTTCATGTATTGAACTTGCTACTTTCCGAACTTTTCATTTTGCATATTTTGAATTATCCGTTGTTGCATTGAATCTAGAATCCTTCTTGGCATGTAGTATTCATTGTAACCTCTTGATTGATCAAATCTCCCATTTGTATCTGAATAAAAAATTTATCTCATTAGTATCCAGTTATTTTTAGATTTGACCGGGTAATTATGCAACAAATAACATATTTTCTCAAAATGACCATGCTTCCCACAATAAGAACATCTCGCATTCTTAGCATGTTTCTTCGAATAATAATTATTCCATACGGGAGCATGATATTGATAGTGATATTGAGGAGCTGCTTTAGCAACTATTGGTTTTTCAACAAATATAGTTATCTCAATATCCTTAAATTTATCCACTCCTTCGTTAAGCTCCTTTTGATTTTCTTTCAAGTGATCACTACAACGAACTAATGTTCACCTGTAGACCCAAATTCATCTTATGTGTAAATTCAAGATCATTCTTAAGAATTCGACAAACATTTTCAATGGAATGAATTTTCACACGAGGTTTATCAAGTTCACACCTTGCATTATCTAACTCAATAGTCAAGGCCATAGTTAAATTTTCAAGATTTTTCTTTTTAAAATCATTTTGCTAAAAATCGTGGATATTGATAGGTGTAATTTACCTATCTATTTATAAACCGAACTTGTTAGTTTTTGAGTATGTTTATTATGTTTTATTATGTTTTTATTTATTTTTGTATAAAATGGGTATGTGGGGTGAAAAAGGAAGAAAACAGATCATAAACAATCAAATCGGATCAAGAACGGTGGGAAAATAACCATAAGGACAAAATTTAGAACTACAGCCCACTGCCACGGCGACCAAACCACTGCTACAGCGGTGAAAATGCAGAGAAGGGTCTATTCTTATTGAAAATCTACCACCGTAGCAATGAAACAACAAAAATACTCTGCACCCATCGCCGCATCTACCGCCGAGGCCGTGACCAAACTGACTTACCCATTGCTGCGACGATCACTCTGCATAGCTGTTAGATATTTATTTTAGTTATTTTGAGCCCTATATCTTCTTCTATCCTCTCAATTCGGCCGAGGGAGCCCAAGAGAGACCCCTTACAGTTTATAATATTTTGAGAGTGTTTGGGGAGTGCTCAACCAAATCTGAAGGAGAAAAACACGTTGCGAAGAAGGAGAGGCAATCGTTGAACGGTTATAGTACCAAATCTTCGGACTACAACTAAGTTTCTTTCGTTTCTCTCTTTATTTTCTTAACTTCGATAGTTGTTGAGCATCTTTAGCTCGTTTCTCATTGTATAAATGGTTATGGCCATAAGCTAAACGGATTTTGTTTAGAGATTAATAATATTTATGAAATCGTTGTTTGTTTGAGTTGTGTTTCGTTAATGGTTGTTCTTCGCTATTTTAATTGTGTTTACCGTTATTCTTTGATTATATAATTGTTTAGATATACAGAGAATATGGGGTTTAACACTCGGGAGAGGTAACCCCGAATTCGGACTAGGGTAAACACAACGCGACGGTCTAATAACCAGGGAGGAAGTTAGAAAGTGTGCAACCCATGATGTTGGGGCAAGACTCATGTGACCTAGTGTCGTTAAGACATTGAGGGGGACTTCTTCATTAGCGCGAAGTCGTATATTCACTCATCTTACTCTGGGGAGAGGTGGTGAGTGAGTTTACAATACATAGATTGTCGAATAGGTTGAACACCATTATTGTAAACTGAACGAGACCAGACACGATTTTGTAAATGGAGTTAATCCCTAGATAATAATTTTCCCTAGACATTTCATATTAGTATTATAGTATAATTAGTTTAATTAACTTAGTATTAGTATTAATTAATTATAAACTTTATTTTTTACCGCCTAAATAAAGTTAGGTTATGAAAATCGCGGTACTCGATAATAATCTCAACCAATCCCTGTACATACAACAACCCCTACTCCTTCCCATCTATACTAAAACTTGACCCGTACACTTGCGGTGAATGTGGCGATGTAATATTCCGCCACCAGATATTATTTTTCAAAACTTCGTTATCTTCTTTAAGAGAATCAATTTTTTCGAGGAACTTACTAAATTCAGATAAAGCATTTAAAAATTCAGCAGTTTCAAGATACTTGACCAAATTCTTTTTCTTAAGAGATTTAGCGGTGTTAAACTTTTTATTTTGAAGAATTAAAATCTTTTGCTTGAGTTTTAAATTTTCTTTTTCAAAAACATAAGTAAAGGCAATCAGCATCTCAATAGCCTTATCTGCAGCCTCATTATCACAAATTTTATCATCCTCACTAATGGGACACTGATTATCAAAGGAAGTAGGAGATTCTCTAATCACATCAAGACAAGTAGAGGATTCACACACAATATCATTATCAATGCACTCCATGTGATCCTGTTTTAGCTTGGATGTTAAGCCTAACGAGGATAAATCAACTCTGATACCAATTGTTAGCCTAAAGAGCTACCCAAAAGGAGGGTGAATTGGGTAGTTCCAAAATTTAAACAATTAATTTCTCTAAACACTTCATATCAAATAATCAGTTTTCCTAAATTAATTGTTATCTTAGTCACACAGCGGATAGTGTTTAATACAAAGTGCATACACAAACATAATATAATATAAAATAAACAATGCAGCACAGAATAATATATATTGGTTCGGTTAAGCTAGTCTTTCCTACACCCAATCTCCTGAGTTCCATGAAGATTTGTAATCCACTAAACACCTTTCATCCCTTTACCTGGTAGGAGCCAAACCCTTAGAATTATTCTTTTATGGGCACAAAATCAACCTTTACAAATTACCCTTTTCCAAAGTCAAAGATGAACCCTATCTTTTTATCACACCAAAGATTAACTTAACATTCTCTCACTTATCCTTTTTACAGGGAAGGATATACCTTTACAATTCCTTCAAAATAACAATTCAATTACCAGAAGAATCAAAACTAATTATTTTCAAGGGAAAATAATAACCTAACCTTTTTGCAGGACAAAGATCAAACACTAATATTTTTTACAAGAAAAAGATTAAAATCTAGCTACCCTAACTAGACACCGTTGTAAATATGTCTAATCTGCTCAAACTCACAAATACAAAAAAAAAAAAAAAATATAGAAATTTCTTCCCACAAGGAGCTTTTACGACCCCAATACAAATATAATCGATTAAGGTCCCAATACAAAATAGATACATTGTGAGACAAATAAAATCTGATTAACAAATAATATGGGCAGCACAATTTAAACATATAATCAGATAATCAAATAAAATTGTTTTAAAAATATTTTCAGGCTTTTAAGGTTAAAACAATTTTCTAAGCAATCTTATAACGAGAAATAAATAAAAATATAACATCAAAGTAAATAACAAAACTTGGAAAGATCTCAATGGGAAATATCGAAGATAATGATAGAATCGCAATAGAGCACAAGTGGGTGATGCCAAATCACAAGCGCTTTAGATCAAGAAAAAAAAATTCTCACAAAATTCTCAGCATAAATATACCTCTTAGAAAAGCTTGAACTGATTGTTCTTCATGTGTTTTAACTCATTCCCGTAGATGTCTTTAAGTACACCTAAGCCTAACCCCCCGATGGGTAGTTTTGAAATGTTGTGTCAATAAATTACACATTTGGACCCCATATAACATTACCTTTAATTTCAAGTGTATTACACATTAAAATATCTTTCAATTCTCTCATATAAGTAAAAAAAAAAATTCTCAATTTAAAACCATACGAATAGAAAGTGTTAATTTATTTAAATTAAGAGAATCCATAAGTATGTGGACCAAATCAATAGGTTGACCATATCTTAATTAGGTTCAAATCCCTCAAATCTCTCCCTTGGAATCCTAAAAATTGGATAGATTTTGACCAAGAGACCAAATCTTTCAATTTCACAACTACCTCAGTCGGTTGACCGACCTATCTAGTACTGAATCCTTGCCGTTGTTTATAGCTAGTCTGTTAACCGACTGCCTCCAATCGGTTGATCGATTAGTTTAGTTTGTTCCAATTTCTTCTCAATTTACCTACTGACTCAAATGGTTGACTGGCCAATTTTATTCGGTTGACTAACTTGATCAGTAGCCCCTTATTTCAACATTAAAACTCACTATTTAATTTGATTGACCGATTGTTTTTCTTGGTTGACTAATTAGATCAGATTACTTCACTTTTTATATTTTCAAACATGTTTTCTATTTAGGTCAATTATCAAATTTATTTCACATAAGGATCATATTCAATATCTTAAATTCTATCATTTCATATCAAGCCACACATAAAAATAACTTAGTTAAAGTGCTGTGTGTGATCCTAATTAGGGTTGTATTAAGAGTATATAAGTAGAAAGTTATTTCCACCTATTTCTTCAAGGTCTTGAAAACTCTTCATATCTGTATTGCGTCCATCTTGCACCCTTTATATTTTCTTCACGAGGTCTTTTTCTTAATCACATGCTTGGAACTCATAAATCTGAAACTCTTGATAAAATCATTAGTTCCATTAAAAACATTAATACCTAATTATTAATTAAAATCTTTGATTCAACAGCTTGGAAAATAATATATGAATAGTTTTTTTTTTCCTAACATCAAGTCCTATTTTTAGGCACAATGAGATGTTTTAAGGGTGTAAATTGGCTAAATTCGGAACCTCTAGGGTGAAATTTGGCAAGTTGGATGAAACTTTTAGGGGTGCGAGCTGTCAACAGGTGGTGGAGCAAGTGTCTTGGAGAAAGAAGTTGACTTGGAGTCCAACGGCTTGGAGAAAGTGGAGCATGTGGCTTGGAGCAAGTAGAGCATATATGGTTGGCTCCCTTCAAAAATGAGGAAGTCGCAAAGGTGGCTCAGCTCAGCCAAGTCTCTGATTACTTCAGACACAAGGGCGTTCACCTTGCAAACGGTGAAAACTGGGAAGGGTAGCTCGGCTTAGCTGAGCCAACTTCAGAGGGGCACACAGGAAAGCACGAAAGCCTCAAATTGCGTGGCTCCTGGAGTTGTAATCTATTCATATTTTTTGGTTCTTGTTCGGTTTGCTATGGTTTGCTTGTTTTTTATCTGTTTAACTTCAAGTTAACGTTTTGTTTATTTTTCAAAATCCTACAAAAACACATAAAATAATTCAATTTTTGATATTTTATTTTGTTCAAATGATCCATTCTAGTTTCTTTGGTTTTTGTTCGGCTTGTCGTGGTTTGCTAGTTTCTTATCTGATTTGCCTCAAGTTAATACCGTTTTGTTCTATTTTCATAAATATACCAAAAAAAAAAAAAAACTAAAATAACTCAATTTATAATAACTTACTCTATTCGAACGATTAACAAAATCTAAGTATAGTGGTATAAAATTTCATAAAATAAGGTGCGATCACACCCGCAAACCTAACTTTTGCTAGTGCTCGAGCAAAACTAAACATAATAATTAAAGGAAAAGCAATTTTCGTAGAGAACACGATTGCATTTAGCGTATGTAACAACCCTTTCAGCCCCTAGGTCACCCATAGTAGACGAGTATAGTCTCATTAGATTTTACAGTGATGCTACTCACAAACATCCCAAGTTCTTTGCTGTGAATTTTATTCCATACAAAAGATTTATCATACCTGTCCAATGCTAACATATTAAGTCGAGATCATACAAGAGTTACTGAAATAGTTATTAATCTCATAGCATGTGATTCTTAACACTTTTGTTTTTCAACTTGTAGGTTAAGTTATTATTATGCTAAAATTCAGTAATCCAACTCTTGTATTAATTTTAAAATAAAAGAAATTCAGTATGCATACAAGCGTTAAAAATTAAAATATTTTGAAAAGCAAGTGTTATGCTCTAATAATTATTTAGCAAACTAAAGTTTGTACTTGATAGACATGTTATTATAGGATAGATGGATAAAATTCAGTGTGAAACAAAATAACAAAATAAAAACAAGCATTTTCCCTTCCAAAACTACATCTCCCATTATCCTCAATGAGAAAAGTACGAAATTAATTTTGGAAAGAAAATATACCACTTGGTGTAACTGATCTGTATTGCCTAACTCAATGCTTGTAAACCTGTTTGTCACAAAACTCAAATAAACTCATAAAATCAAATACAAACTCAAAAACTAAAATAAGAAATTTAAAACAATAGTGGGATGCCTTTCACTCAGCACTAAGTTTACCGTCTTTATCCAGACAATGTACCAAGAGAAGAACAAACAACAACGTTAGACGAGCCCTAAAAATCATACTAATCTTGATAAGTAGGATCTTCGAGGAGTGTTTCCTCCATTTTGGGAGTTTTTAATTCCAAAAATGGTTTCAGTCTTTGACCATTAACTTCGAAAATATCACCATTTTTTGGATTTTCAATTTCAATAGCTCCATAGGGAAAAACAGTAGGAACGAAACGTGGACCAGACCATCGAGAACACAACTTACTAGGGAATAGATATAAACAAGAATTGTACATAAGGATCTTTTAACTTGGAAATAAAGATTTTTTTGAAAATATTTTTGTTATGAAAATATTTAATTTGACAATTATATCGTTTTCCACAATTTTATACGTCGCTCCTAATTTTTTCTAACTTATTCAATTGGAGTTTTCTTTGAATACCTACTTTGTTTAAAGAAAAAATCAGTTGTTTGATAGCTCAGTATGCTCTATGCTCTAACTCAACAAGTAAGTGACATGCTTTGCCATAAACAAGTCGATAACCAGACATTCTAATAGGGGTTTTAAAAGTAGTTCGATAAGCCCACAATACATTCTCAAGTTTTAAAGACCAATATTTTCTTGTAGGGTTAACCGTTTTTTCAAGAATGTGCTTAATTTCCCTATTTGAAATTTCAACTTGATCACTTGTTTGGGGGTGATAAGGAGAAGAAACATTATGAGGAATGCCATATTTTTTCACCAAAATTTCAAAATACCTGTTACAAAAATATTTCCCCCTATCATTGATGATCGCACGTGGTGTACCAAATTTGGGAAAAATCTTTTCTTTCGAAAATTTCCCCACAACTTTATGGTCATTCACCTTACAAGAGATGGATTCTACCCACTTGGACACATACTCCACAGCAACAAGAATGTATAGGTTACCAAAAACGTTAGGAAATGAACCCATGAAATGGATACCCCAAACATCAAATATCTTAACAACAACAATTGGGTTCAAGGGCATCATATTCCTACGAGAAATACTTCCTAATCTTTGACATTTGTTAAAGGAGAGATGATACACATGAGTGTCTTTAAAAAAAGTGGACCAATAAAATCTACACTACAAGAATTTTGCAGTAGTTTTCTTTGAGGAAAAATGTCCTCCACATGCAGGATCATGACAAAATCAAATAAAACTTTGTTTTCCATTTTCAGCGATACATCTTCTAATGATTTGATCAAGAAAATATTTGAAAATATATGAATCTTCCCATATTATTGGCCTCAGCCAAAAATTTAGTTGTATCTTGTTGATTTCAATGACTAGACATATAACTAGTGACAAGGTAAATAAATATATTAGGAAACCAAGGTAATTGGGATATAGTCATGAGTTGTTCATCAGGAAAAGTTTCTTAATTGGGAAAATTTTCATCCACAGACTCCACTATCAACCTAGACAAGTGATCAGTAACAACATTTTCAGACTTTTTCTTAGCACGAATTTCCAAATTAAATTCTTGTAACAACAAAATCTATTTAATTAAACAAGATTTAGATTCCTTCTTGGAAAGAAAAAAAGTAATTTAATGCAACATGATCAAAATATATGATGATTTTGGAACCAATTAAGTAGGATCAAAACTTGTCTAAAGCAAACACAATAGCAAGTAATTATTTTCAAGGGTGGAATAATTTAATTGTGCATCAGTGAGAGTTTTACTTTCATAATAGATCACATGAGGTAAATTATTCACACATTAGTTCAAAACAACACCAATAGCATAATCAGATGCATCGCACATGATTTCAAAAGGGAGGTTCTAATTGGGAGGTCGAATGATAGGAGCAGAGGTCAACAAGTGTTTGACTTTCTCAAAAGCTTGAATACACAACTCATCAAAGATAATAGAGGTGTCTTTTTCAAGCAAACCACAGAAAGGTCAAGAAACCTTACTAAAATATTTGATGAACCTGCGATAAAACCCAGCATGACCTAAAAATGAACGAATTTCTTTACTGTTTGTGCATATGGAAGGCTAGAAATTTAGTCAACTTTTAACTTATCATCCTCAATTCCCTTTTTTGACACAATCTGACATGGAACAATTCATTTCTTAACCATGAAATTATATTTTTGCCAATTTAATACAATATTTTTTTCTTTACATATAACCAACACTAATTTCAATGGTGCAAGCATTCTTCAAAACTAGACTCAGACACAAAAAAATCAACTATGAATATTTCTAGTAAATGCTCGACCATATCAGAGAAAATGCTCATCATACATCGTTGAAAAGTACCCGGTGCATTACATAAGCCAAAGGGCATATGTCTGTAAGAAAAGGTCCCAAAAGGACAAGTGGAAGTGGTTTTTTCTTGGTCTTTAGAGGAAATGAAAATTTAGTTATAACAGGTGTAACTATCCAGAAAACAGTAATAGGAATAACCTACTAACCTATGAAGCATTTGATCAATGAAGGGAAGTGGAAACTTATCTTTTCTAGTGACAACATTCAATTTTCTATAGTCAACACAAACACGCCACGCAGTTTGCAATTGGGAGGAACTAATTCATTTTCATCATTTTTTACTACTGTTATGCCAAATTTCTTAGGAACTACCTAAACAGGTGATAGGTGTAAATCACCTATATATTTCCAAATCAAAATTATTAGTTTTTGAGTACGTTTGTATGTTTTAGTACGTTTTAATATGTTTTTATTCTTTTTGTGTTAAAACAGGTGTGTGGAGGTGAAAAGGTAGGAAAACAGAGCGGTAAACGATCAGATCAGGCGAATAACGGTCGAAGAATGGTAGAAATACAAGCACGGAGGCAATATTATGAAAAGAAGCCCACAGTTGCGGCGTCCAGACCATTGTCACGGTGGTGAAAATGCAGAGAACGACTTAATCTTTCTGGACATCCACCGTCGTGGCGGTGAAACTGTAGGATGGTTCCTAAATCCATCGCCTCTTCTACTACTGCGGCGATAATTGAACCGACCTACCCACCGCTGTAACGGTGAATCCCACCACTGCGACGGTCTCTCTACACACATTATTCGATATTTTGTGATATTTTAAGCCCTATAAATACCCTCATCTCCTCCTGTATTCTTATTTAATCACCCCCTAAGTCCATTAGAATATATTAGGGTGAGTTTGAGGGATTTTTTAGGAAGAGCTCACAACCCGAGGTGGAAGAAGAAGAAGGAAGTGATCGTTCAACGGTTTTAGCGCCAAAACTTCAGATATCGACTAAGTCATTGGTTTGTTTTCTTTATTTTATTCATTTTGGTAGTTGTTGAGTATGTTTAGTCCATTTTACATTGTATACATGGTTATGGTCATTGGCTAAACATAGGCTGTTTAGGGATTAACACTATACTTATGGATATGTTGTTTGATTTAGTTTATGTTTCGTTAGTGGTTGTTCTTCATTATTTTGATTGTGTTTATCGGTTTGTTATGATTATAGGCTTAGATAAATATATTGAGAATACGGGGTTTGACACTTAGGATAGGTAACCTCGGATTCAGACTAGGTTAAACACAACACAACGATCCAATAACCCGGGAGGGAGTTGGAGAGTGTGCAATCGATGACGTTGGAGCAAGACTTACATGACCTAGGGTCGTTAAGACGTTGAGAAGGACTTCTTCATTAAAACGAAGTCGCATATTCCCTCATCTTACACTTAGGAGAGGTGGCAGGAGAGTTTACGAACTAAGATTGTCGGATAAGTCGAACGCCGTTAACGTGAACTAAAACGAGATCGAACACGTATTCATAAACGAAGTTAATCCCTAGACAATCTATTCTCTCAAAACTATCTCAATATAGTATTATTATAGTTAAATTAGTATTTTAGTATTAGTATTTAATTTTATTCTATTTATTTTTACCTAGATAAAATTAGGTTATGATAGTCGCGGTAATCGATAATAATCACAACCAATCCTCGTGAACACGAAATCCTTACTCTCCCCAACTATACTAAAACTTGACCTGTACACTTGCGATGTAAGTTAGCGATGAATTTACACGCTACCAAGTTTTTGGTGCCATTACGAGGGATTGTGTTTTTTGGTTATTATTGATATTGTGAGTAAATGACAAAATTTTACTTTAGGCATTTATTTTGTTTATAATGTTTTCGTTTGTAGTTTTTGTTTTTGTTTTCTTGTAGGGTGCTTGAATATGTTACATCGACAAGTACTCTTGCATTTCTTTCAACAAGATCCCGAGCCATTTTACTATGCTTGGGATCATTACAAGGATTTGCTACTCCGGTTTTCAAATCACGAATTCCTGAGGGAGTGTCAACTACTAAACTTCCTTGATGGGTTACAAGCCACAACCAAAATATGGGTTGAAAGAGGAACCAGTACCACCTCTTTCAACTAACTAACCGCGAATGAAGCCCATTGGTTGTTGGAAGATATGGCCGCCTTCAATTATCAGAGTTTCAATTCTACAGCGCCATGGATTGATACCCCGGACCAATACGTTGAGTCTTCCTTCGGCCTTGAGGAAATACTTGCTGATTTTATTGGGGAAACTGAAGCGTTTTGGAGGGAGACGAATGACAGGCTAAATGAGCACGAGAATAGCCTTGAAACATTTAGACAATTTACACTGAAATCGATGTGACCATAATGTCTCTTCAGATGCAAATCGGTCAGCTAATGTACTTGATTGAGGTAGAGTCAGACGTGGTGGAACTGAGAGATACACAGGCCATATTCATCGAAAGCCACCACAAGGAATCGGAGACAAGCGGGAGGTACTGGGGTGAGATCGATTGAGATTCACACATTAATCGTTGTGAATTTTCATCGTTCGAATTCCAGTTGGTGATGCCGCACTCAATCCAAGACGATCATATTTATGAGGATCCGATGTGGCTCATTGATCCTTCCCCACCATTACCAACATTCTTCCATGCCCACCAAGTACATGAGCCGGTGGAACATCCTGTTGAAATCCTGGGTCGATCAAAGACAAATCTTGCTCTTGAGGGAGTATTGAACCAAGACCCATATGTAGTGTTGTACGACACTTACTATGGGTGGAATTTTTGCTTTGACAAACACTTCAGCATGTTGGGCTGACGACCTTAAACCAAGCACTTCTTCAGAGGTAACCCAAGGAAAAATAAGTTAGATCCATCTCCGTCAATTTGAGTCGGAAGCGATATTCTCTCGCCTCCTAGGTATGTGTTTCAAACCCCCATCTTTATTTTCATGCTATATTTTGTCTATTGGGATCGCTGATGGGTTGTTTTGAACATCACCTATTTTAAGTTGGTGGTGATGTGTTAGTTATGTTTTATTGTTTTCTATGTATGCATACTTGTTTAGGATTAGTTTGTTTAGTTTAGTTGTTGTTTTGTGTCGAGTTTTAACGTCATCTGGGCCTTTACCCGATGATGAGTCTGTCTACTGGTTGTTTATTGAGGCCGAGCATAAAGCACATTCATGTGTATTTTGTGTGCTTAACGTATCGTTTTAGTAAAAGTTATTGTAGGTACTAAATGTACGAGCACGTAAACTCAATATAGCACTATTGAATTGATTTGAAAATGATTATCCTTCACTCAATTTCATGACAATAGGGATTCTAGAACTTGATTTGGGTGAAATTCAAGGTGTAATCCTAGACGGGGTTGTTTAGGAGATATGATTTAGGCATTCATTTTTATCGCTTGAGCCTTTGAAGCCTACCTTGTGAAATGTTTATCCCTCGTTACCCTATCGAAGCCTAATAGCCATTTCAATTCTGAACACTTAAACAAATACCCTAGTCGATTAAATATTTTCCAAACCTTTATCGCTTAACCGAAGGCACAATTTGGAGTGGATCAAGCTAGCAGTTGCAAATGCTTCTTGATGTGAGCAATTGGGATTAGGGTGAACTTTTAATTGGTTCGGTATTCGAGTACTCACTTGTCATTTTTTGTTAATATTTCACACACACCCCTCAAATTATACAAATCAAATGAGTTTGGGGGTGTGTTTGTTCAAAAAAAAAAATAACACTATGTAAATATAGTTTATTTCCATATTTCTTTAAAAGTGAGTACGTCGGTCTTAATTGTATTGTTTAGGGTTGTATCAAAAATTATCTATGGGGTTTCTAGAGTGAAAGCGCCAAGCGACGTGATTTGGGTAACGTTAAGTTAACAACATTAACTCGTTTTTTATTTCCATTATACCCTTGGCCATTTTTTCCAAAACCGAACCAAGTCCTAATGATATTTTTGAACCTATGAGCCTACATTAGTGAAGAATAGATCTCGGGTCAAGCGTATGGATTCCCTATATCTAAAAGGTTTTAGTCATGAACTTTATTGAGGGATAATCCCATCTAATCAATGGATAGTTGTATATTTGAGTTTAATCACACACACTTTAATAGAATCTAGAATGACGCTTACTATTTTTGAACATTCAAATTCTAAAACACCACATGGTATGATTTATGCTTGAACTTGATAGGGTTGGGGACCGATGAGGGAAAATCGTTTAGCGGGTAGATGATAATCAAAACTTGCAAAATATTTGATTTTAGTGTTTTTCATTTTTAGTTTTCAATTTCATAATTGGTTTTTATATTTTCTTGTACTATGTGGGTATTTTGCTCGAGGACTAGCAAAATTCCGAGTTTGGGGGTATTTGATAGGTATATATCACCTATATATTTCCAAATTAAAATTGTTAGTTTTCGAGTACTTTTAGTATGTTTTAATATATTTTTATTCTTTTTGTGTTAAAACAAGTGTGTGGGGGTGAAAAGGTAGGAAAACGGAGCTTAAACGATTAGATCGGACCAAGAACGGTCGAAGAATAGTGGAAATACAAGCATGGAGGCAATATTCTAAAAAGAAGCCCACTGCCGCAATGTCTAGACCATCGTCGCGGCGGTGAAAATGCAGAGAAGGGCCTAACCTTGTTGGACATCCACCACCGCAGCGATGAAACTACAGGATGGTCCCTAAATCCACCGCTTTCTCCACTGTTGCAGTGATCACTGAACTGACCTACCCACCGCCGCGACGGTCTTTCTGCACACATAATTAGATATTTTGTGATATTTTGAGCCCTATAAATACCCTCCTCTTCTCCTATTTTCCAATTTAATCACCCCTAAGGCCCTTAGAATATATTTAGGGTGAGTTTGAGGGATTTTTTAAGGAGAGCTCACAACCCGAGGTGGAAGAAGAAGAAGGAAGTGATTGTTCAACGGTTTTAGTACCAAAACTTCGGATATTGGCTAAGTCATTCGTTTCTTTTCTTTATTTTCATCATTTCGGTGTTGTTGAGTAGGTTTCGCCGATTTTACATTGTATACATGGTTATGGCCATTGGCTAAACATAGGTTGTTTAGGGATTAACACTATACTTATGAATATGTTGTTTGATTTAGTTTATGTTTCGTTATTTTGATTGTGTTTATCGGTTTATCATGATTATATGCTTAAATAGATATATTGAGAATACGGGGTTTAACACTCAAGAGAGGTAACCCGGGATTCGAACTAGGTTAAACACAACATGACGATCTAATAACCCAGGAGGGAGTTAGAGAGTGTGCAATCGATGACGTTGGGGAAAGACTCACGTGACCTAGGGTCGTTAAGACGTTGAGGAGGACTTTTTCGTTGACACAAAGTCGCGTATTACCTTATCTTATATTCGAGAGAGGTGGCAGGAGAGTTTACGAACTGAGATTGTAAGACAAGTCGAATGCCGTTAAAGGGAACTAAAACGAGATCGAACACGTATTCATAAACGAAGTTAATCCCTACACAATCTATTCTCTCAAAACTATCTCAATATAGTATTAGTATAGTTAAATTAGTATTTTAGTATTAGTATTTAATTATATTCCATTTATTTTTGCCTAGATAAAATTAAGTTATGATAATCGCGGTAATCGATAATAATCACAACCAATCCCCGTGAACACTATATCCTTACTCTCCCTAACTATACTAAAACTTGACTCATACACTTGCATTGTAAATTAGCGACGTATTTACTCGCTACCAACAGGGCTGACCCACGAACTATCAGAAATAGGGTAAATGATACCCACATCTAAAAGTTTAATCACTTTATCTCTAGCAACCTTGTTGGCCCAGTGAGCTACGCAAGAGGGGGGTGAATTGGGTAGTATTAAAAACTTAATCCAAATAATAACACTTCAACAAACAAACAATTAATTTTATCCTAAAATTAATTATTATCTTTATAGCAGCGGATAAGTGTAATAAGCTCTAGGTGCACAACCGAAGAACACAAGATAAAATAAAAGAAATAAATGAGACAACACACCACGATTTATCCTGGTTCACCAAGCTACTCTTGGCTAATCCAGTCCTCTGAGCCCCCATGAAGATTCGTACCTACTAAACTCAAGATTCCTTTAAAGGTAGGAACCAAACCATCATAAAGATTCTTTTCGTAGGCTCAGAATCAACCTTTACAAAAAACAAATTCCAGGCTCAGGAATAACCTCTACTTTTTACAAGCTCAAGAATAACCTAATTCTTTTTATACCTTAGGCTAAAGAATCAAAATCTCACAAAACACACCAAATTTCTTTTTACCCGGTAAGGATTGAACCGTTACAAAATTACTCACAAATCAATTCTATCAAGGAAGAATTAACACGTAATCTTTATAATCTTTATACTTTAGGGAAAGATCAAAACCTCAATCTCTTTATCGGAAAAGATTGAATCTAGCTACCCCTGATTAGACACTCCCAATAGTATCCAATCTGCAAACAACTCCCCAATTTCAAAAATTGATAAGTTCTTCCAACTCGGAGCTTCTACCACCTCAAATTAATTAATACTCAATTAATGTCCTGATACTAGTGATAGAAATAAAGTGAGGAAATAAAATATGATTATAATAAAGAATGCAGGTAGCATAATTAGGCACGTAATTAGATTAACACATAAATCGTTTTAAAAGATTTTTATACTTTAAAAGTTCAAAAACGATTTCTCGAAAAGATCGATTCACCAAACAAGTAATAATAATCAAATACTCAATTAAAGAATAAGCTTGGAATGATCTCACCAGGAAAACACCAATAGATTGCAAAACAGATCGCTAGACAGCTCAGATTGGCGACTCCAAATAAATTAGCACTTTAACTCAAGAACTTTAACTCTAGAATAGTCTCACAATATTTTTCAGTATAATATCAGAATGATAACTCTTAGAAAAGCTTAGGAACTGAATAGTTCTTGATATTGTATTAACATATGAAATCCGTAGGTCTATTTAAAGTCACTTGAAACAAGCCCTATAACGGCTAGTTTCCACAAAACATGTCATTTAAAATCACCTATAGACCCCATATATTGATTCCTTTCAATCCTGGTATATTCAACTTAATAATATAACTTCTAAAACTCTCAATTTAGTACCCAAAATAATTTGATCTTAATCAATGAAAGTATAGAAAGAATTATATGTAAATATATGGATTAAATCATAAGATCAAAATAAAATCCCTTAAATCTCTCCCATATTTTAGGCTCAAAATATTATCCACCAAAATAACAATATTTAAACTCAAAATTAATAGATTTAAATGTAGGAATTTCAGATATATCTTAGAACAATTACTTTTCGAATATTATGTCATTAAGTGACACCCCAAGACCCCATACATCATATATAATCAAAATAGATGTTTTTCATTTAAAATTATTCTCGGGAAATCTCATTTTGGTCCTCAAACATTTTTAAATCGAAATTCATCAAAATAGAAAGTATTAAAGCACTTTAATTAAAAGAACATTTAATTAAATCGACCAAATTAATAGGGATAATAAAATATACAGACCATATCTCAATTAAGTACAGATCCCTACAATATCTCCATCAGGTTAGCCAAAAACGACTTGTTAATGGCTAGTTTTGAATCAAATCCATGAAATCCTCTAAACCTGAAATAGACTCATCAGTTAACCAACCAACACCCATAAGTCGACCGCTAGATTCAGGATACTAGCCAAGCCAAAAATCGGTCGACCGCCCATCCATCATCTGTCGACCGGACGATTCAGAGAGTTTATCTTTTAAGCATAGGTCAACCTACCTATTGATTGGAAGATTCAGAGACTTCTTCTTCTATGCTCCGGTCGACTTACCTGTCGACCTGTAAATGCTAGGAACCTCTTCTAAATTCATTTTTAATTAATTTTCTTCAATGTTTTCGCCCCTTTAACTGATTTATTTTCTCAATTAGCTCCACTAAATTCTTAAATTCAATTTTAATTACTTATCAATATTTATTTTTCAATTACACATAGAAGCAAATAATTTCGCTAATTAGGATCCTATCAAAACACACATAAATTTAAAACCTTTTTGTGTCGTGTGTGATCTTAATCGGGATATATTAAGAGTAAAAATTAACCTGAGTTGTTTTCCCTTAGATTCTTTTAAATCTTCGATCTCTTAATGTCTATCGTCTTTGTCAGTATCTTTTACTTGCATTTATTACTTGTCATCATATCTTCATCATTGGAATTAATAAATTGAAACACTTAATCAAACCATTAGTTCTACCAAAAACATCAACCTTTAATTATTCACCAAAATCTTAGGATCAACAAACCTCTTTCCTGTTTGGATTTAATCTCCTTTGGAACTCACGACCAGGCCTGGCATTATCTTCTAAATGAACCCTATGCATGGACATTGATGGAATAATACCCTTAATGTCTCCAATTGTCTACCCTATGGATTCTCTATGATCTTTAAGGACTTCTATCAGCTTATCTTCCTGTTCTTTTCTAAATTAGATGCTATGATAACATGCATGGTTTTTTATGGTCTTAAGAATACATATTTCAGGGTCTTAGGTAATGGCTTGAGGTCCAACTTTTGTGACTTGAAAACGAACAGGACAGACTCTGTGGGTAGAAGAGGTTTAAATCTGGTTTTCAATTTTTTCAGTATCCATTAATGGTGTAGATTCTAACAACGAATTCACACCACTAATGGAACTTTCAAGATCTATGTTTATGCCAAACAGTGTTAAGCACATTTCAAAATAGTCATTTTCATTCATTTCCAAGAAGAAATTATGGGTTGTGTTGATCCTAAGATTTTGATGAACAATTAAATGTTGAAGTTTTTGGTGGAACTAATGGATTTATTGAGTGTTTCAGTTTATAAGTTCCAGGGAAGATATTATCATGAAAAAAATGAATGCTGAAGAGACTGACAAAGATGATGGACATTAAGAGAGACCGAAGAAATTGAAGAACCTAGAGAAAATAACTCAGGTTAAATTTTTACTCTTAATGTATCTCGATTAAGATCACACACAACACAAAATGTTTTTCAAAGTTATGTGTGTTTTTATAGGATCCTAATTTGTTAAATTATTTGCAGCTATGTGTAATTGTAAAACAAATAAAGATAATTGATTAAAATTTAATTTAAGATTTTAGTGGAACTAACCGAGAAAAGAAATCATTTAAAGGGGTGGAAACGTCGAAGAAAATGAATTAAAATCAGATTAAAGAGAGATGTTCCAGCTTGAGTAGTCGACTGGTCGGTCGACAGATGCTTAAAAGGAGAAGTTACTGGATCATTCGGCTGACAAGTAAGTCGACCAATGGCCAAAAGAGGAAGTCTCTGAATCTTTCAGTTGATAGGTGAGTTGACTTGTGTAACTCTCTGAATCGTCCGGTCGACAGATGAAGCATGGGCAGTCGACCAATGGGCGAAGGATTTTTGTCTTAGCTACATCCTAAATCGGGCGGTCCACAGACGGGCTTTGGTCGGTCGACAGATGGATCAGTTTCCGAATTTACAGTAGTTCAGATTTTATTCAAACAATATCCATTACTAGCCGTTTATGGTTAAGATATGCGAGATATTTTTGTCTCAATTTGGTACATATAATTTTTTCCATCTTATCTAATTGAGTTTGAGAAAATATTTGAGGGACTAAATTGAATATTCTAAATGATATTATTGAGTGAATTATACCAGGATTAAGTCATAATGATATATGGGGTCTATAAGTTCTTTTTAGATACTAATTATTTGAAAACTAGCAGTTGGAAGACTTGTTCTAATTCCTTATATATAGACCTGCGGATTTCACATATCAAGAGGACAATACACACAATATCAAGAACTATTCAGCTCCAAATATTTTCTACGAGTCATCATTTTGATATTATTCTGAGAGATCAATTCTGAGATTGATTATTGAGAAGTTCTTGAGTTAAAGCGCCATTTGAGTTAGCGTCACCGATCTAAGCTGTCTTGTGATACTGTATGCAATTTGTTCGGTGTTTTCCAGGTGAGATCATTTCAAACTTATTCTTTAATTGAGTATTTAATTATTATTATTACTTGCTGGGGGAATTTATCTTTTTGAGAAATCGTTTTTGAACTTTAAAAGCATTAAATCTTTTAAAATGATTTGTGTGTTAATCTGATTACGTGCTTAATTATGCTACCCGTATTCTTTATTATAATCAAATTTTGTTTTCTCACTTTATTTCTATCACTAGTATCGGGACATTAATTAAGTTCTAATTAATCTGAGGTAGTAGAAGCTCCGAGTGGGAAAAAACTTATCAATTTGGTAATTGGTGAGTTATGTACGGATTATGTACTATTGGGAGTATCTAATCAGGGGTAGCTGGGTTTCAATCTCTTCCGGTAAAGAGATTGAGGTTTTGATCATTGCCTAGAGTACAAAAAGGTTAGGTTACTCTTTTCCTATTGAAAAGAGCTTAGGTGTGATTCTTCTTGATTAGGATCAATTGTGAATGAATTGTAAAGGTTCCATCCTTACCTGGGAAAATGATACTTAGAGTGATTGTGAGGTTTATTTCTTAAGCCTAAGGTATAAAAAGAATTAGGTTGTGATTTTTCCTGTAATAGAATTAGGTTAATCCCTAGTCTGTGAAAGGATTAGGTTAGTCTTGAGCTTGGCAAAAAGATAAGGTTATTCTTGAGCCTATAAAAAGAGATTGTATAGGTTGCTTATGAGCTTGCGAAAAGAATCATTGTGAGTGTTTTGTTCCTACCTATAAAGGAATCTTGAGTTTAGTGGGTGAGAATCTCCGTGGTGCTTGAAGGACTGGATTAACCAAGAGTGGTGGTAGCGTGTCAATACGTCGCTACTTTTACTCGCAAGTGTACGAGGTCAAATTTTAGTAAAGGTGGGGAGAGTAGGGGTATCATGTCCACAGGGATTGGTTGTCGTTAATATCGAGTACCGTAGTTGTTATGACCTAACTTTATTTAGGTTAAAACGAATGATTTTAAATCAAAATATACTAAATTAATTTACTACTAATTAATCTATACTAATTAAACTAATACGAGATGGTTAGGGGATGGATTATCTAGGGATTAACCTTATTTAATTAAACGCGTTTGATTTTGTTTAGTTTACAATAATGGCGTTCGACTTATTCGACAATCTCAGTTCATAAACTCCCGCGCCATCTCTCCCGAGTGTAAGATGAGGGAATACGTGACTTCATGTAAATGAAGAAGTCCCCCTCAACGTCTTAACGACCCTAGGTCACGTGAGTCTTGCCCCAACATCATCGATTGCACACTCTCCAGCTCCCTCCTGGGTTATTGGATCATCGCGTTGTGTTTAAACCCTAGTCCGAATCCGAGGTTACCTCTCTTGAGTGTCAAACCCCATATTCTTAATATATCTAAACTAGCATATAGTCATAGAATAACGACAAACACAATCAGAATAATGAAGAACAATCATTAAAGAAACACAACTCAAACAAAACTACATTTTTCTAAATAATATTTATACCATAGGTAATCCAAGTTTAGCCCAAGGTCATAACTGTTTATACATTGAAAACCAAGCTAAACATGCTCAAATAACTATGGAAGTTAAGAAATAAAAGAAGAAACTGATGAACTTAGCCATAGTTTGAAGTTTTGCCGCCAAAATCATTCACTGATCGCTTCTCCTTCTCTGTGTGGTAATCTTCTCCTTCGGAATTGTTTGAGCACTCCCCAAACTCTCTCTCTATTCTATACTTAAGCCCTAACAGGATCAAATGGTTGGAGGGGAGCAAAGGAGATGAGAGGAAAGGGGATTAAATAGAGAAAATATCTCAAAAAATATTTAATCTAGTGTAGAGGTGACCACCACGGTGGTAAGTAGGTCGGTTAAGTAATCGCCTAGGTAGTGAAGGCAGTGATGGAATTGGTGACCATCCTGCAGTTTCACCATTGCAGCGGTGGATGTCCAACAGGAATTGGCCCTCTCTGCATTTTCACCGCCGCTGCGGTGGGCTTCTTTTAAGAATCTTGCCTCCGTGCTTGTTTTTCTATCGTTCTTGGTCTGATCTGATTGTTGACGCTCTATTTTCCTACCTTTTCACCCCCACCCACCTGATTTGTACAAAAAGAATAAAAACTAATTAAAACGTAATAAAATACTATAAAAATACTCTAAAACTAACAAAACTGGTTTGGAAATATATAGGTAGATCACACCTATCAAGTATCTTAGTGAACCAGGATATATTGTCATATTTTGCTTTGTTTCTGTATATTATATATATTCTGTTGTTTGGGTATACACATAGTTGATAACATATATCCGCTGCTATAAAGATAATAATTAATTTTAGGATGAAAATTAATTGTTTGAATTTTGAAGTGTTATTATCTGATAATTTTTAGTACTACCCAATTCACCCCTCTCTTCGGTAGCTCTCTGGTCCAACAATTGGCATTAGAGTTGTTTTAGCTTGACACACTTAGCTAACAAAGATCACATGGTGCACATAATAGGCACACTAGCTGAGGGGTAGTCTATACATCGACCACTGTTGTTTGCAGGTGAAAATTATTCGTTCTGGAAGTACAAAATGATAAACTTCCTTCAAGACACAAATTATGATGTATGACTACCAATCAAGGATGGTCCATTTGTTCTAATGGAAAATGAAGTTGAGAAGAAGAAAGAGCAGCTAACTACTTCCGATAAGCAAAAACTTTCTATAAACTCTCAAGCTATTAATATTTTATTTTGTTATTTAGATGCTAATGAATACTCGAGAGTTTCAGGTTGTAAATCAGTGAAAGAGATATAAGACAAGCTACAAGCTACCCATGAAGGGACAAGTCAAGTGAAGCAATCGAAAATCAACGCTCTTATAAGGCAAGTTGAATTATTTAGAATGGGAGAAACTGAATTGATTCAAGAGATGTACACTCGTTTTAACATCATTTGCAATCACTGTCAACTTGAAAGTCATACACCATCGGGAATAGAGTTCAAAAGGTCCTAAGATCTTTGACAAAAATATAGGAGTCAAAGGTGACAGTAATTTAGGAAGCTAAGGACCTTACCAAATACGAAATTGATGATCTCATAGGCAAGTTGATGACGCATGAAACGACGATTAAAGGATATGAGGATGACACCGAAAATAGAAAAAAGAAATCCTTGGCACTAAAGGATCGAAAAACTGAAGATGAGGATGATAGTGACGATATAAACCTTAACAGTGAGCAAGAGAAAAATATGTCTTTGCTCATGAAGAACTTTCGAAGAATGACTCGACGTACATTTTGTGGGAGAAGAAATTTCAACATAAACAATGTTGAATGCTACAATTGTCACATGATTAGTCACTTTCATACTGATTGTCCTGAACCGAAGAATGATGAAATAATTTATTTGCTAAAAATAAAATCCATAATCATTGAATTGCAAATTTTTTGGAATGAACACAGTAAAAATTTCATTAATTAACCCGGTTTCATCCTTCATATTAGTATAAGAAAAATTAGAAGTACATAATGAAAGAAATCAAAATTGGATTAAAGATAACCATCCTCCCAAGACTCATTGATAGCTCTTTGATCGCCAAAATAGCTTGAAAAATAATATATGAAAAGTTTTTGTTTTTTTCCCAACATCAAGTCCTATTTATAGGCACATGGAGATATTTTGATAGTGCAAATTTGGAAAAATCGAAACCTCTTGGTTGCAATTTGGCAAGCTGGCTGAAACTTCTAAAGGTGCAAGCTATCAACAGGTGGTGGAGCAAGTGACTTGGAGCAAGAAGTTGTCTTGGAGTTAAGTGTCTTAGAGCAAGTGGCGCATGTGACTTGGAGAAACTAGAGCATATGTGGCGGGCTCCCTTCATAAAGGCGAAAGCCACAAAGACCGGTTGGTTCAGTTGAGCCTATGATCGCTCCAGACATAATAGACGGGGATCCGCATATTGCGCGACTCCTGAAGTTGTGAGTTGTCCGTCTTTTTTGGTTCTTGTTCAACTTGCTTTGGTTTGCTTGTTTTTTATCTTCTTCGCTTCAACTTAACTCGAATTTGTTTGTTTTTCAAAAATCTACAAAAACACATAAAATAATTCAATGTTCGATATTTTATTCTGATCAAACGATCCATTTTGGATTCTTTGGTTTTTATTCGGCTTTTGTTCGGCCTGTCGTGGTTTGCTCCTTTTTTATCCGATTTGCCCCAACTTAACGTAGTTTTCGTCTATTTTTATAAACATACAAAAAAGAACCTAAAATAACTTTATTTATAATAATTTATTCTATTCAAACGATTAACAAACCTAAGTTTAGTGGTATAAAATCACAAAAAAGAAGGTGCGATGACATACAATGTCGTTTGTTTTGAGAATATTCATAATTTTTTGTACTGACTTTAATTTGTGTAAAACTCGCATCTCTATGCATCTCATATTGTTGAATAGATTAACCTATCACAAAGGTGTGAATGTTCACACTGATGTGATTATATACTTTCATGTGTTTTATCGTAAGGATGTCAAGTCAATGTTCACATCACACTATATGCTACAAACATTCATGTATGTCTGTTGTGCACATACACATATAATTTTTCTCGTTCACTTATCATTCATCAAGTACCTTTTCATGAATAAGAGTGTTTGTTGTTATTATAGAAATTCGTAAAACAAAACCAAGAATGGGGAGCAAGGCTCAAAGCCAGTCCAAGCAGTTTTTATATTGGCGTAATTTGAAGCAAACTTCCGAATTAGTGAAGGGGCTACAACCTCAATAAATAACACAAATCCTTGTTGGTGACAACCCCATTCAGAAAGTTGTTTGAAACTTTCGATACAAAACAATTAACTCTGAAAAATATTCAAAAGAACGATTCCTTAATAGGGAGGATAATATTGAGTTATAATCCTTCATGAATGGCATTTATACTAGGGATAATCTCTTCAAAATTAAACTTATCGACATCCAATTGCTATTTGGAATACTATACAGAGAAGAACTTGATAGTACAAACTCAGTACACGAGGTTTGATTATGCCTTCCTTAATAGGCTCACCTACAAACTACAAGTTTACCATGGAATTCTTGAAATTATTGGTTAAGGAAAAGGTAAAAAAACAAGTGAAGAGAAAACATATGATGTTTTCTGACTGCTTTCTAACACATACTCACCACTTACTCCTTTTCAACCACAAGGTAATGTGTTCTCAAGTAGTTAGTACGTTACATATAAGACGTGAAAGAAATGTCTGAATATAACTAGTTCAAAGCAATGCAAATAGACTTGGTAACAAGCCTTAAAAAGTCATAAATTGAGCCAAGTTTTGTTATGTGTGGTTGCATTACAACTACACAAGCGTTTAAAATGTTTGGTTCATATTTCAAATTATAATAAAACAGGTGAAATTACACGTAGTTTGTGAATGAGTGTTATCAATGTTAATTTATGTTGGCCCAAACATCTACCCAAGAGGGGGTGAATTTGGTGGTTACAAAAATTTAAATAATTAATTCAAACACAAGTTATCAATTTCTCTAATTGAGTTTTATCTTGTTAAGCAGCGAAAATGTATTTAACTAAGTACATACCTAAACAATAGAAATATTACAATATAGCACACAATGATTTATCTGGGTTTAACAAACTACTCTTACATACATCTAGTCCCTTGAGATCCATAAGCATTTCTCAATCCACTAACCCTTGATTCTTTTCTCAGGTAGGTATCAAACCCTTAAAATCCTGATTCTTTTCGCAGGCTCATAATCAACTCTTTATACTCTCAGCCTATTACACTTGTCCTTTTCATATGTTTAGAAAGAATCTTATCTCATGGGAATAATCAAAACCTAATTTTTTAAAAGGCTAAAGGTTAACCTAATCTTTTTCGTAGGCTAAAAATAAAACCCTAATTTTTTTCTCAAGCTAAATATAAAACCCTAACTACCCATATTAGACACCATCCCAAATATATCTAATCAGCTCAAACTCACAAATATAAAAAATTCACAAGTTTCTTCTCGCCGGAGCTTCTACCACCTCAAAATAATTATACTCAATTAATGTCTCGAAAACTATGTGATAGAATTTATGCAAGGTGTAAATCTGATTTAATCAATTTAAAGTGCAAAAAATAAATAACTAGATTTAACAAATAAAAATTGTTTGAAAAGATTTTCAAGATATTAGATTTGAAAACGATTTTTCTAAAACACTTAATCAAAGTAAGCAACAAATAATCTAAAAAAAATACTTTAATTAAATTGGAACAATCTCACCAGGATTTCTTAAAAACAATTACAATAGCTCAGTAAAGAACAAAAACTGGTGATGAAAATTTTTTCTGCTTCGATCAAGGACTTTTTCAATATTACTCTCTTATAAATTTCTTAGCATAAATCACTCTCTTATAATAGCAAAGACTAATTGTTCTTGATTGATTCATTTGAAATTCGTAGGTCCATATAAATAGACTTTAAACTCAACCTATAACGACTAGTTTTCAAAAGATAAGACCTAAAATGTCACTCTAAGACCCCATATATCATATGCTATCAAAATATACATGTTTTATTTAAAAATACTCTTCGAAAAGCTTGATTTGGTCCCCAAACCATTTTAGATTCAAAATACTTAATGGTAAGAAGTGGTTTTACTAATTTAATTAAAAGAATAATTTAATATATAGACAAATCAATAGGATATTAGTGATATATAATAGTAAAATACCCAAATTCCTTAAAAACCTATTTGAAAACTGTTCAAAACAATGTCATTTGGATTAAAAAATAAATAAAAATATTTAATTGTCTAACCTTGTTGGCTGATCGACCGAACAGTGGTCGATCTCCCCAACATTGGTCGATTTTCTGTCCGTTACACTAATTACGGTTGATTGAAGGACCTCCTCGTTGGTCGGCCAATTCGCCTAGTTTGTTTTCTCTTGTTTCTTCATTTTAGCTATTGGATTCATTAATCGACCGATCTAACTCGTTGGTTGACCAAATTGGCTAGTAGGTTCACCCATGTAACTCTCTTAAGCCACTATTTTTATTAGTCAACCGACCCATTTCATCACTTGACCAAATTGACTAGAAAACTCATTATTTTATGTGTTGAAACCATTTTTTTCACTTCCACACTTTACCAAAAATATTTTTATGATTTAACACTTTATGAAAACCATTTTAGGATCTTAAATTTATCACTTCTTACCATAATGCAAATAATTTATTCATTTTAAAGTGTCTTGCGTGATTCTATTTCGGGTTGCATTCTGAGCAGAAACGTAATGTAGTGTTTTTACCAAAATGACTTCAATGTCTTCAATGCTTTGAACATCTTCATTATCTTCATCTTGCACCCTTCTTAAATTCTTTTAATTCTTCAATGATCATTCCATGAATTCTTTAATGATTAATCTTTTTCACCCACTTTTGTTTCTCATTTCAACCTATAGAACTTTTGATTTGAAATCAGTTAATAAAACTATTAGTTCCATAAAACAACAATGTTTAATTGTCCATAAAAAAATTGTGTAGTTCAACGTACATTTAAAAAAAATATCAATGTTCATAAATTTATTCACATTGTTAAAGTTCAGATGTGAACATTCACATTTTAATTCAAAATGAGAATTTTTACATTTCAGATTATATTGTTGGTCAATATAATTATTCACATACTAGCATGATTGTGAATGTTCACATCTTTCATATATTTTGCAAAGACAAAAATCAACATTTATCTCATCCTAACTATTGTTATAATCATTTTCTTGCTTCTTGTACTGACTATGCAAACACACTACATTGCTAATTCCAGTAAAAATGAGAGATTTTTCTGTCCAATGGATACAACGTTGGTGCTTGACAACCTATTCCTCTTCCACTAGTTTCACTCCAATTAGACACCTACTAAATGACCAAGTACAAGTGATTATTGTATAATTTGTTCTCTTTCGTAAGTATGATTCCCAATTTGTTGTAACACTCATGTATTTTCTGATAAGGAAAATGACATTCGTAGACACCGTATTTTGTCCCGCTTATTTAAGTATCACATCTAAAGTGAAAGTTTGGATAAGATTTAAATTGAGATTTAAAGGAAATGAATTTCCACCTTAGATTACATTTAATACAACAAAAAGGACAAAAAACACAAGAAAAACATAAAATCATCAATTTAATCAACATTCGGTATGAATAAAAGCTTCTGGTTAATTTTGACTTTACTAAAGTTAATGGGAACTAAAATGAAAATTTTGAATGTAGATTTTTTATAAAAATCACTTTTAATATTATTAAATTAGTGTTTACCCTTATAACTTAAGGAAATTTCACCAAAAAGTTTGGCCAGATCCCTTATCTCTCAAGGCTCAAATATATCTCTCAAGTATTGGTATTTCCTAAGATTTCTACCCCTAAAACACCTTGAAATCTTACCAAAAGGCTCCTAAAATATGTTCTTGACACTCTTTTAACAAGAGTTCAAGAAGATACTGAAGAACAATCAAGTAGAAGGAAGAAGATTCAAAGAAGGAGAAGAAGGAACACACTTAAGAAAGACTACTCCCCTAAGTTAGGTAAGTCTTCTTAAAATCTTCTTTAATTTTGATTGTTTAGTATTTAAATTTCTTTTGTACATATTTTTCTTGGGTAGTTCTTAGAGTCTTAAATCATGTACATAGTGTAGTGTCAAGAACATCAAGAACACTATGGTTTGTGTGCATAACATCTTTGTCTTTGTGAAGAACATGTGAAACCAAACTCCAATGAACTTAAAATAAACCACCGATGATGTACTATTAACCACAAAGTACTAAAAACTAATTTTTACTTTTCTTGCTCTGCATCTTTCCGCGCTAGCATAGATCACAGCCTAGCCTATGTCTCAGGCTTGTGGACTGACGCCCTTATATATATAAGCCTAAATCATGAACTAGCCCTACATCTCAAAACATGGATAGACACCCTGCATATTATTACATCTAGACCCTTGTGGCTAAGAGTCAGAATAAAGGGATGACCTCTCTTCCATAGAGGATAAGTGTTCACTTCCTTCAGAAATGTTTCCCCCTTCTTAGTTATGAGTTGGACTGACGCACATATTATATATTTTCTTTCCTTTTCGAGTAATAAAGTAAAACCTTAACACTAAACTTGCCTAAGCAAGTGAATTCGGTTGGAGTGTTCTTAACAAAATCAAGAGTGTATATGCACTTACCCTTTGTGTCATGTTTATTCTTACCATGTCTTAAATAAACAAAAAAATAAATAAAAATAAATAAATAATCAAAATAATATCTTAGTGAACTATGTTTCGACCTGATTCCTTATAGAAACATAGATACGTAGGCAACCTTTGCAGGTTCGGTCATCAACTAAAAATAAATAACTATTTTTGTTAAGTTAAGTATTCAAATAAAAACTCCCTGGGGTCAAACTTGTTGATTCTTCCATAATCGATTGGTGGTCTAAATGGGACATTTATTTGTTTGATTTAATATTTTTTATCTATTGCTCCTTTAAATAAATAAAAAAATTCATTGTCTTCCATAGAAAAAAAAAAAAAAAAAAAAAAACTGAGAATTAGTTTGTTAACCAAAAATTGAAGGAAATTACTTGGACTTGTTTAAATATAAAGATTTATTTAAACTTAGGTACCGTCTTCGGACGGGTGTCTTGGGGTACCTAACACCTTCCCCAAGTATAACCAACTCCTCGAACTTTAAATAAATCTCTGGTAAAGACCAACTGTTTTTTAATTAAAAAATTGGGCCATTTTAAAAAAAAAATATATATATATTCAAAAATATCGGTGACTAATGCACCTCGAATTTTTAAAAATATCGGTGACTAAGTCACCCAAATTCGTTTATTTTGAAAATGGTTTTTCAAGAGCTTTTCTGGATGTCGGTTTTGAAAAACTTCTTGGGCTGGGATTTTATGTTTAAAATAGAGTCACCACCTAGCATGAGGTTAAATGGTGTGCTAAGTTACTAGGATTTTGAAAATTCATTTTTCCTTCTAGAATAACCCGTGTTTTGACTTCCAAATGTCGATGTACCAGAGATATTCTTTAAGTTTGGAAATTAATTATGCTTGGGGAAGGTTTTACATACCCCAAGACACCTATCCGTAAGTGGTACCTTGTTTTGAATGGATATTCATTGTTAAACATATCCAAGCAATTTTCTTTGATTTACTAAAATAAAAGTAATTCCCGTTTTTAAAGTCATTCCTCTTTTTATTTATTTTAACATGATGTAATGATAAAATAATTAAATACTACAACTGATACTAGTCAGGGACACTGAATAACAATTTATATATAGACAAAAATGTAAATATGCAAGTTCTACTAAATTAAATGCAAACTAAGACTAAATTGTTTGGATCTGCATCCAAACCTACACGTGGGTTGCCTATGTATCTCGAATGGGAATTTGGTTTTTATGTTGTTCGTTCTAGTTCGGGTAAAAACTGTTTTTTATTGTTTATGGTAAAAAAACCCGTATCATGGGTTGCCTACGTACTTTGGGTGATTACTAAAGATCAAGCCAAACGTAGCTTTACTTGTTACGTTTGAAAGCTGGGTTGGTTTTAGTTAAACACTAGTTTGGTTTTAGTTATAAAACTAGTTTGTTTTAGTTAATTTTTGTTGTGAGCAACCTGAACCACAACCTTAGTTAATCATTATTAACAGGTTCTAAAGTTATGAGCAACCTGAATCACAACCTTAATTATGGATATTATTAGTCATTTTTAAGTTGTGAACAACCTGAATCACAACATAATATGTACATAGCACTATTTGATTTTGTCAAGAACACCTTAAACAAACTCTTATGTTTTGTTTAGTTAGTGTTAGTGTGAGTTGTTAGTTAAAAATTGAAAAAATACCATATATTTATGCTAGTCCTACTCGTAACTTAGGAAAACAGAAAGGTTTCTAAAGAATAATCACACATATTCCCAAAGGAATAGAGGCCCTTCTTTTATCTCGAGTTCTTAGCCGCAAGGGTCTGTCAGTATAGTGTATATATATATATATATATATATATAGTAGTTATGTAATATCTAATCTGGTTGTGATCTTGACATCTAGCAAAAATTAAATCTGGTTAGTAGTAGTTGTATAGTTAATATTAACAGTTAGTAAAGAGTCGGTGTAAAGTTATTGAGAGAATCGTAGAAAGTATGTGCAACTCATAGTGTGATTGAAGTTTTGTTTGAATTCTCACATGTTCTCATATGATTTGAGTCCTCACATGTTCCTAGCATGTTCTCGGATGATCTTGAGATGCTTGGAATGACTTTGTATGATTTGAGCCTAGTTTGGTTGCTATAGTAAAAATTAAGTGTCTGTTTGGTTGTTATCATAAAATCAAGTGTTTGTTTGGTTGTATATAGGTTTTATATGCTATGTATGTGAAATTAAAGTGTGGGGACTACATGATTATGCTATATACAAGTCACATACACATGTTTAAACCAAGATCATATGTTTTTTTTTTTTTATGAAACGTACCTACTTAGGGGATGTGGTCTTCCTTAGGTGATTACCTCATTTTCCTCATTGATCATCTTGGTCCGAAGTTGATCAGTGATCATCAACCTCTTGGGTTATTTCTCCAAGAAACTCAATAACACCCAACATAGGGGATGTGGTTATCCCTAAGTAGCAGTCTCTCATTACTCCTTGATCCTTTTAGCCTGGTGTTGATTAGTGACCGTCGATCTTCCGAATTCTTGCTCCAAGAACTTCAGGAACACCTTTCAAGACTAGATTTCATTAGAATAATGGCGTGTTATTTAAGAAATGTGCGTGAAAATCCTAGAACCCAAGAGAGTTGCTCAAGTTTATGGAGAGAAACTAAGCATTCAAGGCTTGCAAAATAAAGACCCCAGTATCTTTATTTATAGGCTAGGAGCCTACACATTCATCAATGCGTAGGCTATCCCAGCCTCTTCCTTGAGGTGTGTTTGGCATTGGGGACATGTTGTCTTGCTTTAGTTTTGTTTTGTGTTGCAAAAATTTAGGATGGAATAGAAGATTCTAAAAGATTTGGTAATGATTGACAATCATTACCAATCATTACCTCTAGTCCAATCGTATGTCTTGGACATGGATACATTAAAGGCTCAATGTGACATATCTGGTTCGGTTTAGGGGCTAAGTATCGATTAGTTTCACTTTTTGGTTAAGTTGCCAATTAATGTTTTCCAAATCATTGAACCTAGTCTAGCCTTGTAACCAATGAATTTAATTCTATTTGATGAGTCATTTCATGGTGAGCACTCATATGGTTGGTTTCAGATGGAATCAGGTTAACTTGCCTTGTAACCGACGGTTGGTTTTCTAGTTCTTAGTTAACCCTAAGATATTTTGGTGAAAATATATACGTTCTTTGAAACTATCCATTCCATGTCATCCCAGTCATTTATTTCTTTATGGGATGTGCATTTAATGCATTGGCTAGGTGGTAAACTAATTTGATTTGGTTTCGATAACGGGTAATCATGATTTAAGGTTTTCAATTATACCTAAGATATTTTGCTCAAAATATCTAGATACCTTGAATTTAGTCTATCCATTTCATACCAAAAATTTAATTATTGATTATATGGGCATTTAATGCACATTAAATTCCTAACTTAGGTAGCAAACCAAATAGGTTTAGTTACGATGACGGTTGGTTGCACCCTTAGTGTCTTGGTTCCCTTCCTAGATATTTTGTGTACATAATATCTAGGGGTTATTTGGTCATTTTAAGGCCTATTTTTTGGTCCTTTACTTATGGTTGGTCCCTTAATTCATTTAGCCTAGGGTGATTTGTCAAGACATCTTGGTTTGATGTAAATCCAAATCAAGCCCAATTCTTAAATCACCTTGGTGATTTAGGGCTTTGTCATAACCTTTACAAGACTTAACAAGGTATATTGGATTGTTTTTATGTATTATTTTATGTTCTATTCATAAATGAAATAATTGTTTTTATTGTTAAACCGACAAGATTCAATGGTTGTAAACGTTTCAAGGTCGGGGTAGGTAACCGATTTAATGTTTTGAAATATCCTATAATTTACGGGTAGTGGATAATTTTTATCTATAATAAATATGATTTAATGAAATTATAACTTTAATAAATTTATTTTTTACGTCCTTAAATTTTAGGAATTTCGAGGTTGACTTGAACCTTTTACATAGTTGTGTTTTGTCATATTTAACAGTTTTGTGTTTTTGTCATGTTTTTGGGTATTTTTGTATATTATGTAGTGTGATGTTAGGTAGACATTCATTCCCTTTAAACTTAAGTTTAAAGTTTATCTGAACTTGTACTTGATTCGACACTAATTGGGCGAGATAAAATACGGTGTCTATAAATGTCTTTCTTTGTCATATGAGTTTACTCATAATAACCAAGAAGAAGACACTAACATTTTGTTCCACTAAACATTAAATATAAAACATATATTTAAATCTATCCAAAAGGATGTAGACATACTTGGTCCTTGAGGATTCGACGAGAATGGAAATTGATCACTTCTATCATTATATACTTCATAGGTTGACGAACAATCAACCTTGGAAGACTACCACTGGATGGATGGTGACACTTTTGATTTCTGCCTATCTGTACTCCTGGAGAATGGAGATAAACTTGATCCTATAGGGCATGGTGAGAACAACACTTTGTATGAGTCCTCCCGATGATTATGCTACTGTCATATTACACAATTGGTTAATATTACAATATTGGTCATTATTATAGTATTGGTTGCTATTATAATATTGGTTTGTTTTTATAGTACTACGCCTTAGGATGGTGTTCACAATACGTGGCCCTAAAGTCTCGGTGAGGATGACACTTTGTACGAGCCCTCTCGATATATTCCTAAAGGATGTGAAGAAGATTTCGGTCAATTGCCTCCTGGTTACAAGGAGGATGACACTCGGTCAACCGATTCTGGGTTATGACAGTACTCGAAAGGTTCTCCTACATATCTCAAATTATTGAGAATCTGGTCATATGTAGTTCTAGCATATAAAGTAAATACTATGTCACTAGCTGTCTCGTTTAATATTGTCTCGCTGGTTGTCTCATTTAACATTAAAATACTCATTGTCTTGCCTTGAAGTAAAATATTGGCTGTCTCGTGGGTTATGTAATTTAATACTGTCTCACTGGTTGTCTCGTTGGTTATCTCTTTTTATAATGTCTCACTGGTTGTCATGTTTAATAATGTCTCATTGGTTGTCTCGTTCAATATTGTCTCATTTAACAAATTAAATACTAATACTAAAGGATGATGCACCCAAAATATTTTGAGCAAGCTTATCACAAATATCTTTTGAAAATTGATGCCATAATTCACATGGATTTGTTGGAGAACAATGTGTGAGAATAACAAAGACTAACCTCCTTAAATGATATCCAATACACATAATTGATGCCTCTGGAAGATATTATATCCATTCACCATCATCTTTTAAAATTCCCCTTGCTACACATGCAACTTTGAAAGTCGAATGTTCAAAGTGGTTGAATGTACATCTCTAAATGATCAAGGTCCTTTGACCACTGTAAATAATAGTTGAAGATAAAATCGTTCACTCAAATTGGGTGACTCAAAATACATTCTACCAATAGAAAATCCTCTCAATTGTTGTGTCCATACATTTTTTAGCTTTATTCCAAAACAAAATGCTGAGGAAACTCTTGATAACTACAAGCAAGTGAATCTTTATATGTATCACAATATTCAAATAATGCTGTCAGGGTTGAATGTTGTGATTGAGCCCGAGAAACAATTGTCTCCTTTGATTCATTAAGATTAAAGACAACACGGTGTACATTCTAGGTAAATAGAGCGCCAATCGAACAACTGTTGGAATCTCTTCATGCATCGAAAAACTAAACAATCACCAAGTAGCTTTAGACGATCCAATGTACCTCACATTAAGATATTGTTTGATATCATTTATGTATATACTTATTAATATATTTAAGACATCTAGGTCCAGAACAAACTTCAACATTAAAATGACAATCTAGCATCTTCGAAAGGTATGGATTGTAAGGAACAACATTTCTATTGTTAACCTCTTTCCCTCTTATTGTATAAACCTTTCCATTATTGTGACGACGATAAGTGGGATATCTTTCTTCATCCATGGTTGTATTCTTTACAAAATCTCGAGGTTATTTCTTAGTACATCTACCATTATAAGGTACTTGCGGATTTTGATCACCACATGGTCCATGCACCACACATTTTTTAATAGTTTCAAAAAGTCTAGGCTCTTCAATTGGATCGAAAAATTCAGCATAAACTATTCCATCTACTTGTTCACATGTTCGAGTTTTGTCTAGATCGACAAGAAATATTAATAAATGCATATGCGGTAACCCTATTTTTTGGTACTCAATTGTATAAACATGGCCAATTGTTTTCCCAAATACTTGCATATTTTCAATCTCTTTCATCGGTGCATTTATTTTCAATTAAAACACACGGGCAATTAAATCTAGGTGGGTAGCTCGCTTTTGATGCGGCAACAAAGCTGAAGCGATTTTGTCCAAGTAGGAATTGCAGTCATCGTCAGGAATACGTTGGGATGACGATTGTACCATGTTATAGCCATTGAATCTTGAAATATTTCAAACATTTGTCTCGAACAACCAACAATATATGACGGCAAAATAATTCGTTGATCTATTTGATTAGGTTCCAACCCATCTATGGCTCTATCACATATAATTTGGTATGGTTCACCACAAATATTTTTTTTAATGGGCCTAAAGTAATTTAAACAATTTTGTTCAGTTATAGCCCATGCATCTACCAAGAACTCTTGAAATAGTTTTCCTTCTCATAAAATTGTAGAATATTCTGTTAGTCTTTCAAAGGAACGATAACTATAATATTGCATTTGAGTTGATCTATCATTTGTATATTAACCATTGATCACATCTCACTGTTTGAATCCAGGTTCCCATCTAAGTTCCCCGAAAGGGAACAACAGAACAAAATACAATGGTAAATAAGCAGAATGGCATTTATTGATTTGCATTAGTCCGTTGGATCCCATTAAATGTAAAAAAATATCCCTTATCCCAATAATCTCAGTTCCATCTCCCAGTAATATAACTGTTATTTCATCTATTGCTGGCAAGTTGTACCGCCGACGATCTATAGCTATACTATAACGAATAATAGTCAACAGCGTTTGTTGTTTATCGTCTAATTGATTTAAGATTGTGTAAGCCTGACGAAACTTTTTCACAAATACATTATGCTGCAACAAACTGTCCTGAATGGTTTGTGGAACGTCGCTTCTCAAATTAGGATTTCTACAACACTATACGGCCAAGGCAGAATCGGGATCATAAATATACAATTAAGAGTGCGATTTATCTTGTCCTGACTCTAGAATTAATGTTCCTATTTGGTAACACAACTTTCCATGTATGGTAAACATTGTTGGCCCCCTTCTAGAAAATACTGTTTCCTCTATCTTAGCACCAAGGCTTGTAAAAGCATTAGTTGCATTATTTTCTCGAGTGTAACAATGGAACATTTTGGACATTTCATCAATGCCATCACTTAAGACTTTAATTTTTTAAGGGGGTGCAAGAAATAACGACAATTTAACCTTTCCTTGTAAACAACAAGTACCGAAAGTAGACGTTGTTTAGATGATTTTGACAATTTTTTATCTATCCAATGTAATATCGAATAATGAGGGCATATAACATCCATTCTACCAAAGGAATGTGGACTTGTAGTTCTATGAAACTCAGGATCAATAGATAGGTTTTCGACATCGTCAAAATCTTGATTCTCGTAAAGATAATCGTCAGTATCATTTGGCTAACATTTAATAAATAATTAAATTATTTAATATATTTCAACTATATATATTTAAACAATGTATTATCTATAATTATGAGAGAGAAAAAAAACTTACCATATATTTTCTGAAGGTAGAATTGGTTTGTTTACCACTACGATTGATCTTTCATTTATATTTACAAAAAGAACAGGTTCAGTACGATTGCATGCAAAAAGGCATGCATCATCAATTCTACTAGAATTAATATATGTAGTTTGTAAATCTTCAGTAATTTGATTCTCGTAAAAATGTTCATCAGTTGAAGTTGACTTTCATTTGATAATAAGAAGTTGAATAAATTAATTCAAAATTCAAAATTAATAATCCATTAAATTAATCTATATAATAAAGTTTGACTTACCTTCTCTTAGAAAGTACAACTGATTGTTCGACACCTGTCATTAAATCTTTAGCTTTCTCTCGCACCCTTCGTGCTTATTGATGTAAAACACGTTTTGAGCATGGTTTAACAAAATTAACTCTTTTATGTTCTCTTCGTGCTAGTTGAGATATAACATGCTTTGATATGTTTTCATTGGATGCTCTATAATAAAGAATTAGGGAATGAATGATTGAAGAATTAAACAAACTAAAATAAAATAAGTAATTATCGTACCTTTCATTATCCACCTTTGTTTGAGTAGTTTGATCCCTACGAATTAGTTTCAGTAGAGGCTCGAATGATTCTTCTAAAAATAGTTGTTTCTTTTCTAGATACTGACGTTTTAGAAAATTTAAGTGATCAAATTTATCTTGTTCCCTTTGTGCTTGTTGAGTTTTGACACGCCTTGATACGCCATTGTTATTGGAAGTTCCTTCTTGCTGACTTTCCAAACTATGACGTTCTTTCCTTCTCGGTCACTTTGTATTCATTGTGCTAAAGTAACATTAGATGTTATGTCAACCTACAAATGTCCATCACCATGATAATATATTATTTTGAAACTAATAGTTTAAAAATAATATGAAATAAAGCAAATAATTAACTAATTGAATTTTTATTTTTATTTTCACGAAAACAAACTCTTTATTAATAAATTGGAAAAATTACAACCTTATGCGGGGAAGACCCTCTTGATCCTCACGAGCATAAGAAATTACGTCGTGAGGTAACGGACTACCTAAAATAAATAACAAAGGTCTAGACAAAACAATGTTAACAAGACTATCAACAACAAAATTACATTCTTCATGAACATGACAAATCTGAATATCAAATGATAGAATCCAAAATCGAACTGTGTTCCAAAGATGAGCAATCGACTATATTGGGCTATCCTTCTTGATAGAATGAACCAAAGCTAGTGAATCGCTTCCCACCAGCAGAGGAAGTTGGCCCACACACAAAGCTTCCTCAATCCCCAAGAACAACCCATGGAACTCAACTAGGAAATTTGAAGTAACAGTGAGGGGAGAGAAGAAAGCCCAACTAACAACTCCATTACTGTCTTGAACAACACCACCACAAGAAGACGTCATCGTCTCCCTCTTTAAAGCGCCATCCACATTAAGTTTGAAACTCTCCTCAGGCGGACGGGTCCAACAACAAATCAACAGCCGACAACGAATATCCTGCTTAATTGGACAAACCCAATAGAACCAGAGACTGAATCCCAAAAAAAGATGAAACTGACTTAGACTTAGTCAAAGGGCTCAACGCTTGAACCCAGTTTCTAACTTCGAAAATGATCTATTGTTCAGACATGGACATATTATCATGGACAACACAATTCTGATTTAACCATATCTCCCCAACAAATCAGCGATGGAATCAATGCCTTTAATTTATGTACTAAGAACTCCCTTTTACTCTACTCCACCACAACTTACTACGGTATATTAAAGGTTAAGGAATAAACTGAATATTAAAAAATGAGCTAAAATACCGCTAGACCTTTGAAGAAACCTCACTTTCCAGAAAAAGATGTTGGATATTTTCAGTGGATCGAAAAAAACAGCATCGACAACCCAATACCAAAAACACTCACATTTTTTGGATGAAATCATCAACTGCAAGTTTGTTCTTCAAAAGCCGCCACATGAAAATCTTAATCTTCAAAGGAAATTGCATACTCCAAAGATTAGAATAAAGATCAATCGGGATTACCTCACTGCTAATATCCCTCCAAAAAGATTTAATAGAGAAGACGCCATTATCGCTAGGAAGCCAAATGAGATAATCGGATTCTGATGACCATACTGGGAGGGAGCCCTCCAAGAAGTCATGAGAATCATCTTGCAGATCTGGGGAGATCTATTCCTTGTCCTGTAAGCAAGTTTTGACAAAAGACAACGAGTTAGTAAAATGGAGATCATTAGCTAGGATACCGAGGCCCCAATCATCATGCCAAAAACTAGTTAGCACGCCATTGCCAACTTTCCATCTCAATAAATGCATAAAAGTATTTTTCGTCGACAATATATCTTTCCAAATCTTAGAACTCCCAATATGATCTGGCCACAGTGATAATGGGAGATTATTAGTGTATTTGGAGCACATAAAATCACATTAGAGAGAATTCCCTTTTAGCAGAGACCAAATCCGTTTGAGAGAAAAAGCCAGCTTCATATCCTTTAGATTATGAATAGCAAGACCACCGGAAGAGATATCTTGACAGATTTTATGCGAAGCCACCCATGGCCTTTTCTTACCTGAATCCTAGTGGCCCCAAAAAAAATTCGCAAGCATGGATTCCATATCCTCTATAATGCTATTATGAACACAAGTGGATGCCAAAAGATGAAGAAGAAATGAAGATAAAACATGCTTTAGAAGAACAAGTTTACCTCCACTAGATAGAAGCTTAGCCTTCCACCCATTGACTTTCTTAGACACTTTCTCGATAAGACCAGCAAAGTGACTCGCTTTAAGATGACCATAGGTAAGTACAAGGAAAACCACCGTAACTAAAACCTATGGAAAGACCAATAGCCAAGCGACACGTATTAGGACAGTTATGATGCAAATATAAATTACTTTTCAGAGTACTCACAAGTGGACCAGAGGCTAATTGATACTCTTCAAGCACCTACATTAAATTTCTAATACTGCGAGAACTTCCGTTGCAAAAAATGAGGGTATCATTTGCAAACATCAAATGAAAAACCAAAAGACAACGTCTTTTAGTTATAAAAGGTTAAACCCGACCATCTATCATAGAACGATAGATATTTTGACTAAGAACCTCTTAAGCCAAGATAAACAGTAAACGAAAAATAGGGTCGCCCTGACGCAATCCTCTACAAGCAGGAAACCAACCTTTATAGACCCCCTGAAACACCACTGAGGAATAAGTCTAGTCAAAATAGCTAGAAATTGCAGCAATAAATCTCGAGCTGAAACCATATCAATTAAGCACCTCAATTAAAAAGTTAAACTCGATTCGATCATATGCTTTAGCTATATCGAGTTTCAGCATAACATTACGCCCATGAATATCCTTGCCCAAATCTTTGACAAGCTCTTGGGCTAGCCCAATAGCTTCGACTATGAACCTGTCTTTAACAAAACCATGTTGTTGAATAAAAATCAACTTGGGCAAAAGAGACGCCAGCCTTGTAGCTAACACCTTAGAATAGATTTTATAACAAATATTACGTAAACTGATAGGACGAAAATGTTTTAGAGAATGGTTGAGACTTCTTCGGAATAAGGACCAGTAAGGTACCAGAGAGAGTAGTAGGAAGGGGAATTCCTTCAGAAAATAATTAGCGGCTTCCCAAATATCTTTACCCACAATATCCTAAGAAGAATGGAAAAACTTGGAGAGAATCCATACTTGGAGCACCATCAATGGGGATGGACCGAAGGGTAACTTTGATTTCTTCCATTGAGAAATGAGCCAATAAGATAGAATTATCCATATCCATATCCATAACAATATGGGGGATGGAATCAAAGACAGTGTCAGAAAAGGACACCTAGGCAGTCGAGTATAAATCATTGAAAAACTAAATAGCAGCTTCATGAAACATATTGGGATCAGCCAAGCTACTTCCATCTTCATGGCGAATAGCAGACAAACAAAGAGAAGAGTTACGCAATTTAATGGACGTATGAAAGAATTTAGAATTGCTATCTCCATCTGCTAGTGTTACGCGCTCGGATTCAACTACTTTGTTTCCTCCTCGCGGTAATTGGACTACTCACAAGTATACGAGGTCTAAGTTTTAATATAATGGATCTTTTAGGATTGGATATCGTTCCACTGGGAACGGCCGGTAATTCAGTTGAGTATTGCGATTTAAATAGTTTCATATTATCTCGACTAATCAAAATTTGTTTGTTTTCTAATTACTATACTAAGATAAATGACAACTATAAGGTTAGTTTTAATTACACTAATTACTTAGGTATAAATCTCTTTCACATAATGCATAACCGATTTCATTTAGTTAGCTATAACGGTTTCTATCTAATCCGACAACCTCTATATCAATAACTCCTCCGCTACCTCTCCCGAGTGTAAAACGATGGATTACACGACTTCGTGTCAATGAAGAAGTCCCCTTCAATGCCTAAACGACCCTAATTCGCGTGAGTTTTGAGCCAACATCATGAGTTGCATACATTCTAATGCCCTCCTGGGTCGTTAGAACATCACGTTGTATTTACCCTAGTCTGAATCCGGGGTTACCTCTCCTGAGTGTCAAACCCCGTATTCTCAGTTTATCAATACAAGCATAATGTCAAGAATAACGATAAACACAATCGTATTTAGACAAACTACTCGTTAAAGTAACATAAATTTACTCAACTAAACGATTACATGATTTTGACTACACCTACGTAACATTTAACTACTACTACAAGTTCTTAGCCATATACCATACAAAATAAGAGGGATTCAACATTCTTAGATATGAAAAAGTGATTACAAATAATAAAACAAGAGAGAAACGATCAAATCTGGAAGTGAAACGGTTCACTGTCACTAACGATCGGTCCGCAAGTTATCCTTCTTTATCCGAATGATGAACCTCCTTCTTGATCTTCCAAATATAGCTTAAGAGCTCTTTTCTAGTGTTAGGGTTCTTCAACAACCAGTTTCAGACGTGGCCAAGGGGTTCAAAAATATCTAAACAGATATTTTGACCTGTTCTGCGATTTTCGCCTAAGCGGTGGAAACTTCGCTTAGGCGGTGCTTAAGTCGGTTAGAATTCCGCCTAAGTGGTAGAATCTTGGTTTAGGCAGAGGACTAACTTCTTGGCTCTTCATCTTTTTTACAGAATTCTGCCTAGGCGGTAGCAACTTTGCCTAGGCGAATTTACAGCAGTGCAGCTCTATCCAGTAGTTCAGTACTTCCAGCGTTCTGGTGGATTTCTGCCTAGGCGGTGGAAACTTCGCCTAGGCGGATTTCAAATCTTCAGCAATTCAACTTTCTGATGAATGTCCACCTAGGCAGTGGAAATTTCGCTTAGGCGGATTTGCTCTGTTATTTGAAACCTTTTTTTTTTAATCTTTTTGGCTACCCCTTTCGCACCATTTTACTCGGTTTACCAATTGTTTACGTCCCTGCTCCTGACTAATAAAAATAGCTAAAACGGTATTCAAACTTCAATAAAATACTCGAAAACTGGCAAATTCGGTTTAGAATTAGATAGGTATTTTACACCTATCAAATACCCCCAAACTTGGAATTTTGCTAGTCCTCGAGCAAAACACCCTAATGCTAAATAACATTAACTATACTAATTAGCTACATCCTAAACTATAGATATGTAATCATTAACAAATAAGAAGTACACACTTGTAAGATTTAAGTTTAGTCAAAAAAACCATGATATTCTTCCCTCAACAACCCGAAATCATATCCGGTTAAGGAATAACACACACCACGTGGTGTTCCAGAATTTCAACACTCAATATTAGTTCAAATCATTTTAGATCCTATTGAAATGTGTGTGTGTGAGAACTCGGATATATAACAAATCAAATGCCGGATTAGATTTTTCAATGAATAAGATCATGACTTAAACTTGTTAAAACATTAAGGGAAACCATATGCTTGACTGGGATCAACTATCCACTAATGTAGGTTCGGACATTCATCGAGATCAATAGGGCTTGGTCAGGCTTTGAAGAACGGCCAAGGGTATCGTAGGATTAGAAACTCATTATAATTTTAACGATACCCGAGGTACAACGCTTGTCGCTAAATCTCACTCATGACTCCCTTATTTTGAAGATATTACCCTGAACAGGATTTAGTAAACTTGTATTCACTTGTCAAGTCTATTGAATTTAAACACCATATTCACATAGTTGTTGGGTGTTTTTTTGTTTTTTAGGAACACCCCCAAACTTATTCAATTTTGTACAATTTTAGGGGTGTTTAGATACAACTAAAAGCTTGACAAGTGAATACTCTTATACTTAATGAAAAATACTGAAACCCCGATTGCCCGCTTCAAGTTAGCATAATCTAATGCTACTTGTTTTCACTCAATTTTTCACTTTTATTCCTAGCGACATTCATTCTGAAAAATTTACTTGGTTAAAGTATAGAAACAAGTTCAGAAAACAAAAATATTTATGGCTTCGATAAGAGAATGAGGGAATAACTTTTCAGGTTAGTTTAAAACGGTTTAAGTGATAAAAATGAAGGCCTATATCATGCCTTCGGAATTACCTTACCTATAATTTCGCCTCAAGCCTCCCCCAGTCAAGTTCTAGATTCCTCATTTCTGTCATGAACTTAATACTGAATAATCGGCGTCCAATCGTTCAATTGATTATACAACGAGTGTATGCAATCGTGCGATTTAGGATCAAAATAATTTTTACCTAATCGACATGCTAAGCACACAAAACACACGTGAATGGTATTACCCCCAACCTTAAAACACAATTTAGGGGGTTATTTTCATCATCGGGACATGGTTCGGACGAACTAAAAAAAACTCAGCATGCTTGTACAACTCAATTCATTAACAATTCTACTCTAATTCTACAAACTAATATTACCTATGCTAATTATCCTTACACATGCATAGCTAAACATTACACATGTATAACCAAAAAGAATTTCAAAATTTACAAAAATTTTAACATTAATACATAAATTTGTACACCAAAAAGAATTTTTGTTCCCCTTTACATCAAAAATTTTTCAACCTTCTTATCCCCTTCAAGACAAAAAAAAAAAAAAAAAAAAAAAAAACTACATGCATCGCATGTCATACTCCCCCCAAACTTAAACAAGACAGTGTCCCCACTGCCTAAGCAGTAAACCCGTAGCAGAATAGAAAAATATGTATGAAAACTGGGCGAACACATACCTAGGAGGGAAGACATAGAAATCTAACCTCCTACCATTTATTGTGGATGAGATGGCGGTGGCGGCTCATTCGGCTCGGAAAGTGGCATGGGCGTATAACGCGCCATGTTGATTCCGAGATGCTCGAATATGACTCGTTGGTTTTGATCTTGTTGTCAGATATAGGATTCCATGTAGTTCTCCATCCGGGAAAAATTATCTTGAAGTTGACTCACATCGGACTGGAGACTACGGACATCTCGTAAGATTTGTGCGATTTGGCCTCGGCTGGTTGTAGGCGTTGGTCGCTCCGAAGGACCGGCTGCTTCCTCTTCTTGACCCTCATCTCCTTCTCCTGGTCCACCTCTCCACAACCTGTTAATCATTGCTAGATCAAGTGGCTTCACAGGTGGAAAAGGGCTTGTGGACGTGATCCGAATTCTGGCTTGTTGAAAGAGCGCGGTGAGGAAGGAAGGAAAAGGAAGGGCACCCTTTTTCGACTTGGCAGCACGAAGTATGGAAGAATAAATGTGCCAGCCGACGTTTATGGGGGTCCCTCTATCGATGCCGTAGAGCATGAAAGCACTCTCCTTGGATACGTCAGACACATGGGTCGTCGGGAGCAGATTGGCGCAGATAAATGAAAACTAAATCTTGGGGATCGGTTTTAGAAACCGCGACTTAAAGATTGCTTGGCCCTACCATGTGTTGGTCCACTGTGCGTTGCCTGTCGTCAAGGCCTGAATCACCGAACTCATGGTTGGTGAGGCAACATCGTCTAAATCTCGTGAAGCTTCAGGCCCCGTCAACCCTAGCAATTCATTAAAATGATCGGCACTAAATAGGATGGGAATGTTTTGGACCCATGTTTGAACTCCTGTGGCCTCTGCGATATTGGCATAAAATTCTCGAACAAGGGCCAACTTGCCCGTTGGAGGTGGGGCACAGAACTGTTGCCATCATCTTTGTACGATCACAGTTCTGATTTCTTCAGGAAGGTCATTCAAAGGCCCAAATCCTCTTTGATGGATACCTGGCCGCTTACTCTCATGTTCTTTATACTGATCCTCCACCTACTTAAAAACAAACTTAAGGGAATTGAAATCCGAAGCGGACGGAGGTTCGTCTGTTCTTGAGTGCTTGGCAGCCCTGCGCTTTGCCATTGTCCCTGAAAATTCAAATCACCACACCAACCACAAGAATAAAAATAGAACAACTGATTCAAACCCTAATCAGCGAACCAACCATACCCTATTTAATCAATCATATGCCAATCAAAACCACATGATACAAATCTCAACACATATCCTACCAACCATAACCAAATCACATTTTTGTCGCAATGTAGCCCAAACTACATGATTCACATTGTATATCAACACAAAAATATGATAGGGTTTATCATTTAGCATTCCTCAATCCCATTTAACATGAAAATTGCAATTTAGGGTTTAAAGGGTTTAGAGTTCCAATCAAATCCACTGTTTTGTTGAAATAAGTGAGGAAATGAAATAAATAATTCATCAACTAAGTGAAGAATATGATCATTGACACTTGTCGAAAAATTTGATCAAATCAGTGGAGAATGGTGATTTCGCACTGTTTCACCGCTCGAACCCTAATTTTCAAGAATGGGTGGAGGAATTCCACGTTTTGAGAAAGATTCTTGATGAGAATCCAAGTTTTTAGCACTATAGAATGAATCTTTAAAAGGGGGAAGGAATTTGGGATGGTGAAATTAAGAGGTTTCTTGAAATTTTTAGGAGGGAAATGCCGTTTGCGAAGTGGACTGTGCGTTTTAATAACAGAGTTCGCGTAAATTCGCCTAGGCGGTGGTTTTACCGCTTAGGCGGATTAGCGCCTTTCCTTTTTGAAAACTTTCTGGTGTAAATCCTCTTAGGCGGTGGTTTTTCCGCCGAGGCGAGTTTACACCAGTGTGAAACCTTGATTTGGTTGTAAATCCGCTTAGGCGGTGGGTTTTCCGCCTGAGCGAATTTACGCCAGTGTAGGAACTCAGATTTTCATCTTTTTTTTTTTCCGCCTAAGCGGTGTTTTTATCGCCTGGGTGAACTTGCGGCAGTGTAAAATTAAGACTTTTTCTATCCAATTATCGCCTAAGCGGTGGTTTTACCGCTTGGGCGACATTATGCCAGAATGTTTTCTCAACCTTTTTGTCCAATGTTCGCCTAGGCGGTGGTGGGTTTACCGCTTAGGCGAATTTTTGCCAGTGTGGACCTAAGCTGGATTCCTTCAGGTTTTCACATTGTTTCTCTTCACCTCTTATTTCCTCTTCAATCCTCAAATTAGTTTTAGCATGCAAATCAATCCTAAGCATCTAACCTCATCAATTCACCACAAAAATTAATATAACGAGATCAATACGATCTCCAAAAAGGTATTTATACAAAAGTTGGAAATATTCGTTACCCTCGATGTCACATCAAAAAAAATGTTGCTCGGTTTTACGTCCCTAGCATAGATGTTTCAAGAATTCTGGCTTTATTCTTCAACGAGGGAGATGTTCTCCACAAGTCGCTCTTTATTTTTGAAGTAATGCTTGATCCACTCCCCGTTGACTTGGAAAGTACGTCCGTCTTTGGCTTCTAGCTCGATGGCTCCAAATGGATAGATATGCTTGATCTGGAACGGTCTAGACCACCGAGACTTCAACTTTCCGGGAAAGAGCCTCAGCCTTGAATTAAACAATAGGACTTGTTGGCCCGGACTGAACTCCCTCCGGACTATCATTTTGTCATGCCATCTCTTCATTTTGTCTTTGTAGAGCTTGGCATTCTCTTAAGCTTCGTGGCGGAATTCCTCTATTTCATTTAATTGGAGGAGACGTTGCACACCAGAAGCTTTTATATCAAAATTGAGTTTCTTTATCGCCTAGAATGCATAGTGCTCCAATTCAACGGGCAAATGGAAAGCTTTCCCAAACACCAATCGATACGGCGACATGCCGATCAGTGTCTTAAAAGCTATGCCATATGCTCATAAAGCATCATTTAGCTTCACCGCCCAATCCTTGTTATTTGTATGAACCGTCTTTTCCAGAATGAGCTTGATCTCACAGTTTGAAACTTCTGCTTGGCCATTTGTCTGTGGCTGGTAAGGTAGCGCCACCTTGTGCCTCACTCCATACTTTACCAACAAGGTATTGAGCATTTTGTTATAGAAGTGGGTCCCCTCATTACTGATTAAGGCTCGAGGTATCCCGAACCGTGTCATTACATTATGTTGAAGGAACTTTAACACCACTTTGGCATCATTAGTAGGTGTTGCCACGGCCTTGACCCATTTGGACACATAATCCACCGCTAGCAGAATATACTCCTTCCCAAATGAGGGCGGAAATGGTCCCATGAAATGCAATCCCCACACATCAAACAACTCAAGCTCAAGAATTGACGTCAGTGGCAACTCATGCCTCCTTGATATGTTACCCACCCTTTGACATCTATTACAGGTTTTTACAAACGTATATGAATCTTTAAACAAAGAGGGCCAGTAAAAACCTGATTGCAGTACTTTTGATGCCGTCCGAGTCACACCGAAATGGCCGCCACAAGGTGATGAATGGCAATGGTAGAGAATACTAGCCATTTCCTCTTCCGGAACACATCTCCGGATCACCTGATCAGCACATTTCTTGAATAGCAACGGCTCGTCCCACAGATAGTACTTAGCATCAAAAAGAAATTTCTTCCTTTGTGCTCCCATCTACTCAGGTGGTAACACGCCACATGCAAGATAATTAACAATGTCAGCATACCACGGAAGTGCATTTTCTACTGCAAAGAGTTGTTCGTCAGGGAACCTTGGCTTGGCATCTTTCTTGGCAAATAAGTACCGGATAGCCGCGTGATCTATATAGAAGTTCACTTTTGACCCAATGATGTATGAACGAAAGTTATCACAAGCAAAGACCACCGCTAGCATTTCTTTCTCCGTTGTGGTGTAATTCTCCTGGGCGTCATTCAATGTTTTGCTTGCATAATAGATCGAGCGGAAGATCTTCTCATTCCATTGGCCTAACACCACGCCAACGGCATAGTCACTCGCATTGCACATTATCTCAAATGGATTTTCCCAATCCGGAGCGATCATTATTGGAGCCGTGATCAACTTCTCCTTTATCGCCTTAAACGCCTCCATGCAAGCTTCATTGAATTCAAACGAAGTATCCTTCTCAAGAAGGTGACATAACGGCTTCACCGTCTTCGAGAAGTCCTTAATAAAGTGCTGGTAAAAGTCGGCATGCCCCAAGAAACTTCGAACTCTTTTCACATTTATTGGTGGCGGAAGCTTCTCAATCGTCTCTATCTTTGCTTAGGCCACCTCAAGCCCCTTGGCAGAGACTCGATGACCTAAGACGATCCCCTCTTTAACCATAAAGTGGCACTTCTCCCAATTTAAAACCAAATTCTTCTCTTCACATCGGTCAAGAACAAGCGCCAGATTGTAGAGACAGTGATCAAAGGATGATCCAAAGACTGAGAAGTCATCCATAAAGATTTCCATTTTCTCCTCCACCATATCAGAAAATATCGCCATCATATACCATTGGAAAGTTGCTGGTGCATTGCAAAGGCCAAACGGCATACGTCGATATGCAAACGTTCCATACGGGCATGTGAAAGTCATCTTCTCTTGGTCCTCCATTGCAATGGCTATTTGATTATAACCAGAATAGCCATCAAGAAAGCAGTAGTACTCATAACTGGCTAAACGATCTAGCATTTGATCAATGAAAGGAAGAAGAAAATGATCTTTCCTCGTTACCTTATTTAATCTCTGATAATCAATACATACACGCCACCCTGTGATGGTCCGTGTCGGGATAAGGTCATCCTTCTCATTCTTTACTACCGTCATGCCTCCTTTCTTTGGCACCACTTACACCGGGCTCACCCACTCACTATCGGATATGGCGTAAATAATCCCCGCATTCAAGAGCTTCAACACCTCGGCTCTCACCACTTCCTTCATAGACGGATTTAGCCACCGTTGATGTTCAATGGGGGGTTTGAACGTATCCTCCATCAAAATCTTGTGCATACACACCGACGGACTAATTCTCTTGATATCTGAAATAGACCAAGCAAAAGCGGACCGATGCCTCTTCAAGATTCTTAACAACTTACTCTCCTCTTCTTCCGTCAGAGTTGATGAGATTATAACCGGATCGGTCAAATTCTCTCCCAAAAAGATATACCGAAGGTGTTCTGGTAATTGCTTGAGTAATAACCCACCGTGAGGCGGATTTGATTTCTCGGGAGAGTCTTCAACTTGTTCAATCTCCGACACATGAATAGGACAATCTACGGCTTTCGGTTGAGAATCTAGAGCTAGCACATATTCCACAACATCAAAGTCTGTGCTAGAGCCTCCCTCACCAAAATCCCCCATAGATAAGGAATTTGTGAGAGTGTGCTATAAGGAATCCATATCCATGTTTGCAAGAAAGAACTCCCACACGCAAGAGTCCACAACATCAACTCGATTGCAATTGGGAGATTCATCTGGAAAGTTCATAGTGTTAAAAATGTTGAACCTTATTTCTTCATCGTTCACTCTTAAGGTCAAATTACCGTTATACACATCTATTAAGGCCTTTCCCGTTGCAAGGAAAGGTCTTCCAAGGATGATCGGGATCTCTCGGTCTTCTTCCATCTCAAGTACCACGAAATCCACCGGAAAAATAAATTTGTCCACTTTCACCAACACATCCTCAATGATCCCCTTAGGATAGGTTAGAGAACGATCCACCATTTGAAGAGATATAGTCGTCGGCTTTGCACTTCCGAGTCCTAACTTCCGATAAACGGAAGAAGGCATCAAATTGATACTTGCCCCTAGATCACAAAGTGCCTTATCGAAGTGGGATTTCCCGATAGTACACGGAATTGTGAAACTACCCGGATCCTTCAATTTAGTAGGCAGCTTTCTCTATAGTATTGCACTACACTCTTCAATTAGCTTCACGGTTTCATACTCCACCAACTTCCGCTTCTTTGTCATGATATCCTTCAAAAACTTGCCATAATTGGGCATTTATTCCAAAGCATCCGCAAAGGGAATGTTGATGTGGATTTTCTTGATGATTTCAAGAAATTTTTCGAATTGAACATCCAACTTCCTCTTTTGGAACCTTTGAGGATATGGTAATGGTGTGACTAGAATCGGCAGATTCTCTGAAAATGTTACTCTTCCCGGTATCACCCTTTCATCTCTTCTTCTCTCCTCAACTTTCTCTTTGTTGCTATTCCCATTCACGTCTTCACTTAGCTTCTCATTTCCTTCATCGACCTTTGCTTCAGCGTCTTCCTCCACACTAGTTCTTGGTTCATCATCCGGAAACTCACGACTCACAGCCGGCTCAGTTTCTATAGGCCTCCTCACTTCCACGTCTCTGCCACTCCTCAACTTAATCACCTGGAATTCCCGAGGGTTGGTTTCTGTGTTGCTTAGAAACTTCCCCTTTTTGTTGTTCTTGAATTTCCCTAGCAAGTTGCGTGATTTGAGTCTCAAGAGCCTTTACCGTGGCATTAGTGTTGGTACACGTGGTATCAATAGACTCCAGCCGTGTTTTATGTTTATTCAGGCGATCGTGCGTCTCACGCATCATAGTCTACGTCTCTTTCATAAATAATCCCAGAACTTCATCCAAATTTGGCTTCGGATTATGGATTGGCGGTTGTTGCATTTGGCAATTTGCTTGCATTGGATATCCCGATGATTGATTTCCATACCCCGAAGGTGGCCACAAAGTGTTTTGATTATTCGCATATGAAAAGTTCTCATGATTTCGGAGTCCGGGATTGTAGTGAGTTGGAATGTTGGTAGTCGGCCTGAAAGTGTAAGCACGGTTGTTCAGAAAATGGCATTCCTCAAACTCATTATCCAGAGAACCACTTGCCTCTATCTCCTCCCCTTGATTCGACAAAGCACCTTTTGTAGACAAAGCGACTAATTGGTCCGAGAGCTTGGACACTTGGGCCGATAACATCGAAATATGGTCCGATTCTTGGATAGTAGCGACCCGTCTTCCCGTGTTCCTCTCATTCGGCCATTGATAGTTATTAGCCGCCATCCCTTCCAATAACGCATTTGCTTCGGTTGGGGTTTTGGACAACAATGATCTCCTGGAGGCCGCATCGACTATCGTTCTTGTCTGGCCGTCCAAGCTATTATAGAATAATTGGGTTTGAAACCAATCTTGATAACCATGTTGGGGGCACCTTCTCAATAAGTCTTTAAACCTCTCCCATGCCTCAAATAATGGCTCGAAATCTCTCTGACGAAACTGCGCAATTTCGCCTCGGAGTGGAGACGTCTTCGAGGGTGGGAAGAACTTAATGATGAACCTTTGTGCAAGGTCCTCCCAAGTGTTAATGCTCTCCGGCTGAATCGATTGAAACCATCCCCTTGCTCAATCTTGTAAGGAGAATGGAAATAACCTCAGCTTTATCACATCTTCGGCGACTCTGTTGATCTTTACGGTGTCACAGATTTCCAGAAAAATAGCCAAGTGTACGTTGGGATCTTCATGAAGATTCCCTCCATATTGGTTCTGCGGAACCATGTTGATTAAGGCGGGTTTCAACTCAAAGTTGTTAGCTTGGATCGGCTACCTCCGGATCCCTGAATAATTATCCAACATAAGGGGCCGATAATAGTCCTGAAGGACTCATTGTGGCCTCTCATGCTCCGGAGGCTGGAGTACTTATGGCTCTGGTGGTTGCCAAATATTCTCATGTCCACCGGCCATTGCTGTAGCTTTTTCTTCTTTTTACTTAGCAATACGTTTACTCCGCCGCAAGCACTACTCAAATTCAATTGATAAATAAAAAAAATAAATGAATTGAATAAAATTTAAGAACAAAAGAATTATCGTGATTAACATTCAACTACTTAATCACAATATCAACTTAATTGAAAAACACACCGTCCCTGGCAACGGCACCAAAAACTTGTTACGCGCTCGGATTCAACTACTTCGTTTCCTCCTCGCGGTAATTGGACTACTCGTAGGTATACGAGGTCTAAGTTTTAATATAATGGATCTTTTAGGATCGGATATCGTTCCACTGGGAATGACCGGTAATTCAGTTGAGTATTGCGATTTCAATAGTTTCATATTATCTCGACTAATCAAATTTTGTTTGTTTTCTAATTACTATACTAAGATAAATGAGAACTATAAGGTTAGTTTTAATTACACTAATTACTTAGGTATAAATCTCTTTCATATAATGCATAACCAATTTCATTTAGTTAGCTATAACGGTTTCTTTCTAATCCAACAACCTCTATATCAATAACTCCTCCGCTACCTCTCCCGAGTGTAAAATGAGGGATTACACGACTTCGTGTCAACGAAGAAGTCCCCTTCAATGCCTAAATGACCCTAAGTCGCGTGAGTTTTGAGCCAACGTCATGGGTTGCATATGTTCTAATGCCCTCCAGGGTCGTTAGAACGTCACGTTGTATTTACCCTAGTCTGAATCCGGGGTTACCTCTCCCGAGTGTCAAACCCCGCATTCTCGGTTTATCAATACAAGCATAATGACAAGAATAACGATAAACACAATCAGATTTAGACAAACTACTCGTTAAAGTAACATAAATTTACTCAACTAAACGATTACATGATTTTGACTACACCTAAGTAACATTTAACTACTACTACAAGTTCTTAGCCATATACCCTACAAAATAAGAGGGATTCAACATTCTTAGATATGAAAAAGTGATTACAAAGAATAAAACAAGAGAGAAACGATCAAATCTGGAAGTGAAACGGTTCACTGTCACTAATGATCGGTTCGCAAGTTATCCTTCTTTATCCGAATGATGAACCTCCTTCTTGATCTTCCAAATATAGCTTAATAGCTCTTTTCTAGGGTTAGGGTTCTTCAACAACCAATTTCAGACGTGGCCAAGGGGTATTTATAGGCTTAGGGGTTCAAAAATATCTAAATAGATATTTTGACCTGTTCTGCGATTTTCGCCTAGGCGGTGCTTAAGTCGGTTAGAATTCCGCCTAAGTGGTAGAATCTTCGTTTAGGCGGAGGACTAACTTCTTGGCTCCTTATCTTTCTGACGAAATTCCGCCTAGGCAGTAGCTACTTTACCTAGGCAAATTTACAGCAGTGCAGCTCTATCCAGCAGTTCAGTACTTCCAGCGTTCTGGTGGATTGCCGCCTAGGCGGTGGAAACTTCGCCTAGGCAGATTCAATACTTCAGCCCTTGCAACCTTCTAATGGATTTTCACCTAGGCGGTGGAAACTTCGCCTAGGTGGATTTCAAATCTTCAGCAATTCAACTTTTTGATGAATGTCCGCCTAGGCGGTGGAAACTTCGCCTAGGTGGATTTGCTCTGTTATTTGAAACCTTTTTTTTTTTTTTTTTTTTTTATCTTTTTGGCTACCCCTTTCGCACCATTTTGCTCGGTTTACCAATTGTTTACGTCCCTGCTCCTGACTAATAAAAATAGCTAAAACGGTATTCAAACTTCAATAAAATACTCGAAAACTGGCAAATTCGATTTAGAATTAGATAGGTGTTTTACACCTATCAGCTAGCTAATGCTCTCGATATTTTTATTTCCAATAGATTTCCTATTTCTTAATAATATTATTATATTCTATAGTAGCTTGCTCAAGTAAGTCCAATAATTTAACTCAACAAAAACGTTTCCAAAAGTTTAAGCATTCCAAACTTTAAGAACCACCCTCGTCGATTTGATGTTAAGACTTAAACAAACCAAAGGATTTTTACGAGAAGCCTTCCAAGCCAATTTAACCACATCAAGAAATCCCTCATGTAATGTCCACATTCGCTGAAACCGAAATAGCTTCGGACCATCATATAAAAAAGAGGAAGATGGTAGAATCAACAGGCAGTGGTCCGAATTAATACATTATAAATGCTCAACCTGACTATCGAAGGAATTACAAATCGTAGGCAGTACCAATTTTCTTTCCAACCGAGAATATTGTCAAGATAACCCTTATCAATTGTTACAAAAAGTAAAAGTTGACCCTGTGAACAGTTCACCAGCCCAGCTTAATTAATACATGTATTAAACTCTTTCATGGAACTCCAAGAATAGGTTAAATGACCCAATTTCTCGGATATACTATGAACAATATTAAAATCTCCCCCCCAAATTATTGAAATACAGACAAAGGTAGTTGTAAGGAGAAAATCCTCCCAAAGAATTCTGCATTGGATTTGAGAGCAACTACCATAAACCACCACTTTATAAACAACTGTAAATTTAACCAAGATAACTTACAAGCAATAAATTGACGATGTGTGTAAACAATTTGGACTTCCAGGTTATTCTACCATAAAACCCAAATTTTGCCTGACTCAGCTTGATTAGAAAATGCATTATGGAACATGATAGCTTTGTTTACTCTCCCAATGTTAAACTCATCAATCCATGGATCAATAACTCCAACAAAGAAAACTTTTGAAGACTTCACAATTCGTTTTAATTAAGCAAGGCTGCTTGGGTTTCCAATACTCCTACAGTTCCAAAACAGAATAGAGTTAGACATTAAACTTTACTTGAAGATGTGTTACCATTCCCGAAGTCTTTGAGGTACCTCCAATCGACTCCGGAACCTTTGCTTTTCCATTTTTCCTTCGAACTAGCTGAAAACCATCTGTTTCGGCGCTTATCATATCTATTGGCCCAGTGGAATACCCAAGAGGAGGGGTGAATTGGGTAATTAAAAATTTATCAGAATAAAACTTTAATAAATCAAATAATTTATTTTAATCCTAAATTAATTATTATCTTTATATCACAGCGGAATTAAATAATCAACTAAGCACACCAAACAGCAAAAATAAACAAAGTAAATATTGCAGCACACGAAGATATATCCTGGTTCACCAAGCTACTCTTGGCTAATCCAGTTCTCCGAGCCCCACGGAGATTCGTACCCACTAATACCCAAGATCCCTTTAAATGTAGGAACCAAACCCTCACACCGATTCTTTTACAGGCTCATAATCAACTTTTACAATATTATTTTCCTAGGATAAGGAAGAACCTCTATTTTTTACAGGCTAAAGAATAACCTAATTCTTTTTAACACTAAGGCCAAAGAATCAAAACCTCACCATTCACTCCAAATATCTTTTTACCCGGTAAGGATTGAACCGTTACAAATTTCACTCAAAAACACAATTTTGTCCAAGAAAAATCACTACTTTAATCTCTTTACCGGAAGAAACTAAAAATCGGCTACCCCTGATCAAATTCTCCAATAGTATTTAACCCTTCATACTACTCACCAATACAAATTGTTAAGTAGAAAATCTCACTCAGAACTTTTACCACCATAGATAAATAATAACTCGATTAATATCCCAAATCTAGTGATAGAAAAATGTGAGATTGAAAATATAATTTTAAACAAGATATTGGTAGCAAATAATTGAGTAGATATTCAGATTCAAGAAATTGTTTATAAAAAATTTCGTCAATAAAAATCAGAAACAATTTCTAAGATCAATTTCCAAAAGATAAACAAGTAATGCAATAATAGAAAAATAATTGGAAAGATCTCACCTGGAATCCACAGAATAAATAAATAGAGCGATGTAACTTCAGATCCGGTAGCAACAAAGATTAACAATAAATATTTCTCAAGATCACCTCTTAGAATAGCTGACACAATATCTCAAAATGATAACTCTTATAACAACTCACAAATGATCTTAACTTTTTATTCTCTCTTGATATTGATTAATGATTAGTCTTTTCATATAAAAAAATGCAGGTCTTTATATAGGATAATGAAATCAGCCCTCCAATGACTAGTTCCTACTTATCATGACATTTAAATGCTCTCTTAGACCCCATATATCAGTATGACTTCATTTTCGTTCAATTCACTTAATAATGACTTTGAAATATTTTAATTAAGTCCCCCAAATATTTCTCAATATTAATTAATTAGAATAGAATCAATTTTATGTACCAAACTGAGAAACGTTAAACATTAATGAACCAAATAAATAAGATTTAAACATTAGGTGAAGCATATCTTAAATATAATAATATCCCCGAAATCTATCTCAAATCCTAACAAAAAATGACTACTTTTGGATATCATTTCGGAATCCATAGTATCCTAAAACAGCCCTCTAAGTTGACCGACCAGTCGACCATTGGATTCAGGATCAAAGCTATTGCGCTCATCGATCGACCTACCTGTCGACTTGGAAATTCAGAGAGTTCAGTTTACCTTCACTGGTTGACCTACTGGTCGACTTAGAGATACAGAGAGTTTAGCTTCTCTTCACCGCTCGACCTGCCTATCGGCTTAGAGATACAGGTTGTTTTTGTTGCTTGGTCCGGTCGACCTACCAGTCGACTTATGTCTGTAGGATCTGATTTCTGAACTCGTTTTTAACTCTTTTCTTTTTATGTTTTCGACCATTTAACCATTTTCATTTCTAAATTAGCTCCACTAATCTTCTTATATTCCATTTTAGTCAATTAAAAATATTTCTTTTCAAATCACATATAGGAGCAAATAATTTCATCTTATCAAAACACACATAAATAATAAAAACTTTTTGTGTTGTGTGTGTGTTCCTAATTAGGATACTAAGAGTTAAAATTCACCTGGGTTGGTTTTCCTAATTTCTTCAAACTCTTAATACTTCATCATCTTCGACATCATCATTTAGCATCCATTTAATTTGTCATCATCTTCATCACTGGAATTTAAATAACTGAAACACTCAATTAAATCGTTAGTTCCACCAAAATATCAACACTTAATTGTTCATCAAAATCTTAGGATCAATAATCTCCCCCTTTTTTATAATGACAATTAAGTTTGATGTTTTCTTCAAAATAAAAATATAACCGCACTCCCCCTTAATCCGAGGACAGGTTTTATATCTCATATAAGTATCATAATGAAGATTTTATAACTCAATGAAGCACAAATTTAAAAAATTTAAGAATATTTCCCCTTAATAAAACATGACTAATTTCTTAAGAATACTCCCCCTTAATAAAACATCACTAATTTCTCCCCCTTTGTCATCTTCAAAAAATAAAATTTAGGGAGGGGATAACACTTATAGATAATTCACTCTAGGCAAACTTCATTATGCCGAGCCATACTCAATCCACGAATGATTTTTACAAACTAATCTTCTATTAGTGGTTTGGTAAAAACATCAGCAAGCTGTTCGGAGGTATCAATATACTCAATTACAATATCCATTTTCTGAATGTGATCACGAATAAAGTGATGTCTAATCTCTATGTGCTTAGTTCGTGAGTGCTGTGTAGGATTATTACTTAGACAAATAGCACTTTTATTATCACAAAAGATCAGGACTTTCTCCATACAAACTCCAAAGTCGTTTAACTGTTGCTTAATATATAAATTTTGAGCACAATAGTTACCAACTTCCATATATTCAGCCTCAGTAGTGGTAAAGGCTATCGAATTCTATATCTTGCTTAACCAAGAAACCAAAGCATGTCCTAACAAATGACATGATCCACTTGTGTTTTTTCACTCAACTTTGCAACCAGCAAAATTAGTGTCGGAGTAACTTACCAATTTATAACCACTCCCTCTAGGATACCATAATCCTAGCTTAGTCGTCCCCTTTAAGTAACGAAAAATTTGTTTAACCGCAGTCAAGTGTGATTCTTTAGGACAAGACTGAAATCTAGCACAAAGACAAACACTATACATAATGTCAGGTCTACTAGCAGTTAAATACAACAAGCTACCAATCATACCTCGATATATTTTTTCATTAACACTTTTACCCGTATCATCTTTTTCTATCTTTGTAGCCGTTGCCATGGGAGTTTTGTACTCTTTAGCTCCTTTCAAGCCATATTTCTTTAACAACTACTTGGTGTATTTAGCTTGGTTTATAAATAGTCCTTCTTTGGTTTTCTTTATTTGCAATCGAAGAATGAAATTCAATTCTCCCATGATGCTCATTTCAAATTCATCCTGCATTACCTTAGCAAACTCTTGGCAAAGATACTCATTAGTAGATCCAAAAATAATATCATCAACATATACTTGTACTAATAGGATATCAGAATTAGTTTGCTTCACAAATAGAATTATATCACAAATACCCCTTCCGAAACCATTTTCGATCAAATATCAGCTAAGTCTCTCATACCAAGCTCTCGATGCTTGTTTGAGCCCATACAAAGCCTTGCGAAGTTTAAATACGTGATCGGGAAATTTATCACTTTTAAATCCTGGGGGTTGTTCCACATAAACTTCTTCAGCTAGAAAGCCATTTAGAAATGCACTCTTTACGTCCATGTGATATAGCTTAAAATTCTGTGAACATGCAAAATCGAGTAGCATTCTAATTGCTTCTAGTCTAGCAATAGGAGCATAAGTTTCATCATAATCAATTTCTTCCTCTTGATTATAGCCCCGTGCCACTAATATTGCTTTCTTTCTAATTACCATACTAGATTCATCATTTTTTTTAAAAAAAAACCCATTAGTACCAATAACTGGAAGAAAATCCCGTCTCGGAATAAGACACCACACTTTGTTCCACCCAAATTAAACTAACTCATCTTGCATTGCGGAAATCCAAGATTCATCAATTAACGCCTCATTTATATTCTTAGGCTCAATTTGAGATAAGAAAGCAAGATTAATTATATATATAAGAGAAGAACGAGGACTTCTAGCTCTTGGTAAAGAACGAGATAAGAAAGCAAGATTAATTACCGATAATTTCTGTAATTGAATGTCCTGGTACTGTCTTTATAGCTCTTGGTAAAGTCGAATCCTTCTCCTTAGGTTCCTTCTCTTGTTGAGACTCCTTATGTACATTATCACCTTGGTTTTGGTTATTTAAAATACCTGCATCATCATCATCCAAAACCTTTCTCGACAAGAATGGATCAGTTTCTTCAAAAACAGCATGCATTGTTTCTTCTACTAATAAAGTATGTTTATTATAAACTCTATAAGCCTTACTGTTAGTAGCATATCCAAGGAAAATTCCACAATCAGATTTAGCATCAAATTTACCAAGATTATCCTTATAATTCAAAATGAAACACTTGCATCCAAAGACTTTAAAATATAAGATATTAAGAGTCTTACCATTCCATATTTCATATGAGGTTTTGTTAAACCCTCTACAAATTGATACTCGATTTAACACATGACAAGTTGTACTTACTGCTTCGACCCAGAAGTAGGTTCGTAAACGTTTTTCATTGAGCATTGTTCTGGCCATCTCTTGAAGCGTTCTATTCTTCCTTTCCACTACACCATTTTGTTGCGGTGATCTTGGTGCAAAAAAATTGTAAGCATAACCATGCTTATCACAATAACATACCACTTCATCATTCTTAAATTCTCTTCATTTGTCACTACGAATGTTAATGATAGAGTATTGCTTCTCATTTTGAACACATTTACAAAATTTAGCAAGAATGGAAGCAACCTCACTTTTCTTAGCAATAAAATATACCCAGGTAAGTCTGGAATAATCATCAACTATAACAAATGCATAAATCTTACCACCAAAACTAGTAACAGGCTCAAACAAATCAAGATGCAATAATTTAAGACACCTAGACATGGACGTGTGCATCTTTTTCTTAAATGATGATCTAACCTGCTTGCCTAATGGACATGCATCACATACTTTATCCTTCACAAATTTCTAATCAAGTAGGCCACGTACTTAACTCTTCTTAGATAAGTTAGAAATTAACTCCATACTAGCATGCCCAAGTCTTCTATGCCACAACCAACTATTCTCAGATAAAACATTCAAACAAAATAACTTTTGAGAATTAAAATCATCAAAAGAGCAAGTATACACATTCTCAAAACGTGATGTGACTAGCAAGATACTACTATCATGACTATTCTTAATAATGCATCTATCATGATCAAATATAACATTATAGCCCTTATCATATAGTTAACTAATACTAAGCAAATTATGTTTAAGTTCATCAACTAATAACACATCTTTAATAATAGTAGTACCATTACCGATATTCATAATTTTACCCTTGCGTTGTCTTTGAAAGTCACTTTACCTCCATCTTTAGGTCACAAAGATGTAAATTTTCCTTTATCTCCCGTCATGTGTCGAGAACAACCACTATCCAGGAACCATTTGTCCTTGATTATTGATGCTTTTAGAATAACCTACAAGGAGCACCTCAAATATTTCCTAAGTGGTACCCAACCTAAGTGGGTCCGATCTTGTTAGTTAGGACAATTTTAGTTCCTTTTGGAACCTAAACTTGTCTACAATTAGATAGTTTAGCAAAACATCTACGAATAGTATGCCCCACAACGTTACATTTAAAATATTTAACAAGATCCTTGGTTTTAGAAAAGAATTTATGAAAACATTTTTGTTTAAGATTTTTTTGAAATCCAACACCGGCTTTATCAAAAACTCCACGTGTACTTCCCAAAAGCATTTTCAAGTTATTTTCACCACCGATGAATTTGAGAACAATTGATTGCAAATCTATCAATTTAGAATTTAATCCATTATTTTCAGATTCGCAGTCCACCACTTTCTTGTTTAATGTATTAATTATATTTTCAAGGGCACTTATTTTACAACACTGGTTTTTATAATCATGTGAAAGTTCTTGATACACATCAAATAATTCATCAAAATTTAAAGGACAAGAACTTGAACATTCAGTTACCTCATCACCAGTGGCCATTAATGCAAGCATGGACGTGTCTTCACTATCTAAATTTTCTAAGCTACTTGAATCAGTATCATCCCAAGTACCATTCATAGATTTCATCTCACTCTTCTTTGCTTTCTTCTTTTCTTTTCATTTTCTTTGATGACATCTTGTTTTGGCTTTGATATAAACTCCTTAACTATTCCTTCAGGTCCACTTCCAACATTTTGTAATTTTGCACAAGATATTTCAACAATTTTCTTCAGTATCCATTTCATTTTGGATCCGTCTTTGTTAGATATAATCTTAGGGTTCCAAAACGGAAATGATACTTTAAAATGTCCAACCCTATTACAATAATAACATCTCAAATCTGATTTATCATAGAAAGCACGAGATGTAAAACATAAATCATTTCTACCAATAGAAGCATAACTATCACTAGCATGTGATGAAAGATGAGACGATGAAGCATATCCACTTTGTCTAGAAAAATCATTTTCAGAATCTCTCGAAATAGACTTAAGGTCGGGTTTTGATTTTTCAAATTGTTTCTTAAGTAAATCAATTTTAAAAACAAGATCTGACCTTTGCCTGGAAATCATATCACAATTATTTTTTAAAACTCTATTTTCATTTTCAAGAGAATCTACTTTAGAGTGCAAATTATTAATTTCAAAAATAACGTCTGAAAACTCTTTTAAACCACAATAATCATCCAAATGCATTTTAGATTTTTGAACACTTTTTCCACTATTTTTAAAAAAAAAAAAAAAATTCTTTTTAAACTCAAGCTCTCTTTAGCAAAAAGTAGTATAAAAGAAAATAATTTTTATGTAACAATATGGACATTTTCATTATCATCATCTCCATCACTACCACTAAAATCACAAGAATCATAAACTACATTATCATATACGCATTTACCACTATCAAAAGAGGATACACAAAACACATCATCCATGGTGTGTGCACATGATCGGTTTAGCTAGAATGTTAAGCCTTTAAGCCTAATCAAGTTAAAACCAGCTCTGATGCCAATTATTGGCCCAGTGGAATACCCAAGAGGGGGGGTGAATTAGGTAATAAAAAATTCTCTGAATAAAAACTTCAATAAATCAAATAATTAATTTTATTCCTAAATTAATTATTATATTTATATCATAGCAGAATAAATTAATTAACTAGGTGCACACACAAACAGCAAAAATAAACAAATTAATAATGCAGCACACCAAGATATATCCTGGTTCACCAAACTACTCTTGGCTAGTCTAGTCCTCCGAGCCCCATGGAGATTCGCACCCACTAATACTCAAGATCCCTTTAAAGGTAAGAACCAAACCCTCACACTGATTTTTTTACAGGCTCAGAATCAACCTTTACAATATCATTTTCCAAGGCTCAGGAATAACCTCTACTTTTACAGGTTCAAGAATAACCTAATTCTTTTTAACATTAAGGCTAAAGAATCAAAACCTCACCAATCACTCCGAATATCCTTTTACCCAGTAAGGATTGAACTGTTACAAAAATCACTCAAAATGCAATTCTATCTAGGAAGAATCACTAGCTCAATCTCTTTACAGGAAGAGACTGAAAATTGGCTACCCCTGATTAAATACCCCCAATAGTATTTGACCCGCCACACTACTCACCAATAGAAATTGATAAGCAGGATATCTCACTCGAAGTTTCTACCACCTTAGATAAATAATAACTCGATTAATATCCCAAGTTTAGTGATAGAAAAAACGTGAGATTGAAAATATAATTTTAAACAAAATATAGATAGCAAATAATTTAACATGTAATCAGATTTAAGAAATTGTTCGTAAAATATTTTTCTTCAATAAAAATTAGAAACAATTTCTAAGATCAATTTCCAATAATAAACAAGTAATACACAATATAAAGTAATTAGAAAGATCTCACCCGGATAACACCGAAGAATGATAGATTAAAACGTTAGACAGCTCAAATCGATGATGCTTATACAACCAGCGCTTTAACTCAAGAACACCTCAATAATTGATATCATAATTTGATCCCTCAAAATAAATATCAGAATGATAACTCTTATAAAAGCTTATAAACTGAATAGTTCTTGATATGGTGTTACATCTTATGTGAAATCCGCAGATCTTTTTATAGGCATTTAAAACAAGCTATATAACGGCTAGTTTCCATAAGATATATCTTTTAAAATCACCGATAGACCCCATATATTGATACCTTTCATTTAAGGGATATTTCACTTAATAATGGCTTTCAAAATATTCAATTTAGTCCCTCAAAAGAATTTTCAAACCTAATTCCGTAAGATAGAAAGAATTAAAAGGACCAATTTGAAAACCACTTTAATTCCAAGTACCAAATCTATAGGAATTAAATAATGGATAAAGCATATCATAAATATCACCAAATCTCTCAAATCTCTCTCAAATCTGAACAAAAAATGGCTACTTTTTTATATGATTTCGGATAAATCAGAATCCTGAAACAACGCGTCCAGTCGACTGGTAGATTTAGGATGTAGCCAAGGCCATTCATCAGTCGACCTGTAGATTTAGAGAGTTTTTTTTCTTTTACCGGTCGATCTATCGGTCAACATGTAGATTTAGAGATTTCAGCTTCCTTGGTCAATCGACCTATCGATCGACTTAGAGATATAAGATCTTTTAACTGCTTGGTTCGATCGACTGATGCCTTCTGGATCTCTTCTCTAAACACATTTTTAACTTATTTTCTTTTACGTTTTCGCCCCTTCAACCATTTTCTCTTTTAAATTAACTCCACTAATATTTTAATATTTTATTTTAGTCAATCGAAAATATCTCTCTTCAAATCACATTGGAGCAAATAATTTCACTTAATTAAAACACACGTAAATAATAAAATACATTTTGTGTTATGTGTGTGTTCCTAATTGGGATATTAAGAGTTAAGATTCACCTGGTTTGTTTTCCCTAATTTCTTCAAACTCTTAATTCTTCAATATCTTCAATATCATTGTTTAGCATCCATTAAATTTGCATGTTCATCACTCGAACTTTAAATCACTGAAACACTTAATTAAAACATTAGCTCCACTAAAACTTCAAGACTTAATTGTTAATAAAAATCTTAGGATCAATACTCATAACCTTTAATTGCCGATTCATGAGTCATCAAATTGTTAATGAGATCATCAATATCATATTTTCCAAGATCCTTGGCTTCCTCGATTTCCGTCACCGTTGACTCCCATATTTTTGTCAAGGACCTTAGGACCTTTCGAACTCTATCCTCTATGAAGTATGGATTTCCAAGTTGACTCATATTGTTGCATAGGTTGTTGAAGTGAGTGTACATCTCATAAATCAATTCATTCTCTTCCATCCTGAACAACTCAAATTTTCTCATAAGAGCATTGATTTTTGACTGTTTTACTTAACTTGTCCCTTTGTGGGTGACTTGTAGCTTATCCCACATCTCCTTTGCAGATTTGTAACCTAAAACTCTAAAATATTCATTAGCATCTAAAGAACAAAAGAGAATATTGATAGCTCGAGAGTTAATGGAGTGTTTTCCGCTTCTCGGAAGTAGTGAGTTATTCCTTCTTCTTCTCAACTCCATTTTCCATTGGAATAAATGTACCATCCTCTATTGTAAGCCACATATCGTAATTTGTAGCCTGAAGAAATGCTATCATCATGTCTTTCCAAAATGAATAACTTTCACCTGCAAACAAAGGTGGTCGGTGCATAAACTACCCCTCAGCTAGTGTGCCTACTATGTATGCCATGTGATCTTTGTTAACTAACAATTTCAAGCTAAACCAGCTCTGATGCCAATTGTTGGTCTAATGGAATACCCAAGAGGGGGTGAATTGGGTAATTAAAAATTATCGGAATAAAACTTTAATAAATAAAATAATTAATTTTAATCCTAAATTAATTGTTATATTTATATCACAGTAGAATTAAATGATCAACTAAGTTCATACCAAACAACAAAAATAAACAAAGTAAATATTGCAGTACACCAACATATATCTTGGTTCATCAAGCTACTCTTGGCTAGTCTAGTCCTCCGAGCCCCACGGAGATTCACATCCACTAATACTCAAGATCCCTTTAAAGGTAGGAACCAAACCCTCACACCGATTCTTTTACAAGCTCAGAATCAATCTTTGCAATATCTTTTTCCTAGGCTAAGGAAGAACCTCTACTTTTTACTGGCTAAAAAATAACATAATTCTTTTTAACACTAAGGCCAAAGAATCAAAATCTCACCAATCACTCAAAATATCCTTTTACCCAGTAAGGATTGAACCGTTACAAATTTCACTCAAAAATACAATTGTATCCATGAAGAATCACTACCTCAATCTCTTTACAGGAAAAGACTAAAAATTGGCTACCCTGATTAAATACCCAAAACAGTATTTAACCCGTCACACTACTTACCAATACAAATTGATAAGCAGAAAATCTTACTCGGAGCTTCTACCACCCCCAGATAAATAATAACTCGACTAATATCCCAAATCTAGTGATAGAAAAAAGTGAGATTCAAAATCAGATTTTAAACAAGATATTGGTAGCAAATAATTAAGCACATAATCATATTCAAGAAATTGTTTATAAAAAATTCTTCAATAAAATTAGAAACAATTTCTAAGATCAATTTCTAAAAGATAAATAAGTAATGCAATAATAAAAAAATAATTGGAAAGATCTCACCCGAAATCCACAAAATAAATAACTAGAGCGATATAATTTTAGATCTGGTAGCAGCAAAGATTAACAGTAAATATTTCTCAAGATCGCCTCTTAGAATAGCTAACACAATATCTCAGAATTATAACTCTTATAACAGCTCACATATGATCTCAACTCTTTATTCTCTATTGATATTGATTGATGATTAGTCTTTTTATATGAAAAATGCAGGTCTTTATATAGGATAATGGAATCAGCCTTCTAATGGCTAGTTCCTACTTATCATGACATTTAAATGCTCTCTTGGACCCCATATATCATTATGACTTCATTTTCGTTCAATTCACTTAATAATGACTTTGAAATCTTGTAATTAAGTCCCCCAAATATTTTTCAATCTCAATTAATTAGAATAGAATCAATTTTATGTTCCAAATTGAGAAACGTTAAAAATTAATGAATCAAATCCATAGGATTTAAACAATAGGTGAAGCATATCTTAAATATAATAATATCCCCGAAATCTCTCTCAAATCCTAACAAAAAATGACTATTTTTGGATATCATTTCAGAATCCATAGTATCCTAAAATAGCCCCCTAAGTTGACCGACCAGTCGACCATTGGATTCAGGATCAAAGCTATTGCGCTCATCGATCGACCTACCTGTCGACTTGGAGATTCAGAGAGTTCAGTTTACCTTCACTAGTTGACCTACTAGTTGACTTAGAGATACAGAGAGCTTAGCTTCTCTTCACCGCTCGACCTGCCTATCGGCTTAGAGATACAGGTTGTTTTTGTTGCTTGGTCCGGTCGACCTACCAGTCGACTTATGTCTGCTGGATTTGATTTTTGAACTCGTTTTTAACTCTTTTCTTTTTATGTTTTCGCCCATTTAACCATTTTCATTTCTAAATTAGCTCCACTAATCTTCTTATATTCCATTTTAGTCAATTAAAAATATTTCTTTTCAAATCACATATAGGAGCAAATAATTTCATCTTATCAAAACACACATAAATAATAAAAACTTTTTGTGCTGTGTGTGTGTTCCTAATTGGGATATTTAGAGTTAAAATTCACCTGAGTTGTTTTCCCTAATTTTTTTAAACTCTTAATTCTTCATCATCTTCAAGATCATCATTTAGCATCCATTTAATTTGTCATCATCTTCGTCACTGGAATTTAAATAACTGAAACACTCAATTAAACCGTTAGTTCCACAAAAACATCAACACTTAATTGTTCATCAAAATTTTAGAATCAACAATATCAGTTGCATATCTAGCTGCTGCGTTATCCTTAGCCAAAGAATCATCGTATTTCGATTGAGAATCCCCAATAGCAACGATGTTTTCTCCCCCCTCATCTGCAAAGGGAACTTGGAGAACTTAAATTAGATCACTTTCCCCATCATTCAGCATATTATCTTTCTGACCTGAAGCCAACTGGACTGTAACATCCAGAACAACTGAAGGTTGAACGACGACCTGATATGTAGCCGCTGAAGCTGCTATTGTGTTGACCTAATCTGGAGCCGCCAAAGCTGCTGTTGCGTTGACCTTATCTATTGGAATGGGGTTAGAGGGTGGGGGCCTCTCCTTCTCTGTAATACTATTCTCATGAACAATGTTTTGATTCATATCGGAAGGATCAGAAGTAAGGGCTTGAACAAAAGAAACCTCCTTAGAAATCGAAGAGTTCAGATGCAGAATGGGTATCATGGTTTGTTGGATTTTCCGCAAAGCCCTGTTATGCCTTTTTTTTTAGCTTTTAGACATTGTTTTACCTACATCCATTTCATTACCTTTCTCTACTATTTTCGTCAATAATTCTGAATTTTTCCAACGGCATATTTATAAGGAATGACCCTGAATATCACAAAAGGAACAAAAGGATGGGAGACGTTCGTAAACAACTTCCTGAGAGAATCCATCTTGTTTACCATTCCAAATCTTGGGCGGTAAAGGCTTTGAGAGATCAACCTCAAGACACACTCTAGCAGAATACAATCTTGTCTAGGTTAAAGTGGTGGAATCAATAGTAATGACCTTACCAATCATGCTTGCGATAGCTTTAAGAATTTCTGGAACAAAATAGTTAATTGGAAGTTTTGGGAATTGGATTCAAATTGGAAGAATTGAGGCATTAGTTTCCGAATTAAATGTTTTATTCTAACGAAAAATTTTGTAGTAGAAACCCTTGATAACGTTTACCTCATGGGATAGAACCTTAAACATATCATTATCGTTGAGGAAGCGAAAAAAAAGCATTTTTGAATCAATCAGACCTATGGTGTACCAACCGGAAAGGTTCCAGTTCCTAATCTCAGTATAAATTTCTTCCAATGCAGGGCGGCTAAACTAAAATTTGAGAACTATAGCTTTACCAAACAAATCTTCTGATTGGCATCCCATCTTTTGTGTAGGTACATAAACCCACCTCGATAGATAGAAGGTGCACCGCATTCTAAAGAGTTGCTACATAGGATCGGATGAAGCCTATGGTCCGAGAAGACTGTGGAATCACCTTCTAAGCGTATGACATGGTAGGAATCCCCAACGGTGAGGAAACGACGGCGAATAGAAACAATCATCACAAATCATAAGCACCGCAAATCGAAATTGGTGAAACTTTGCCGCAAATCACCACAAATCTCGGTTGGTGAAAACAGAGCACCACAACTCAGAGAAATAGAACTGAAAATGCTGCTATCACCAGTGAAATCACAAAAGTCGCTGGAGAAAACATCGAATGTGAATACGTCGTCGACGAACAGCAAGCGTAATGTCGGCCAGACTTTAGCGTCCTTAGTCTTGATTCTCGCTTGTAATTGACTGCCAAATTGAACCTTAACTTAGCTGATAAATATCTAATCAGCATCGCCAAACTTCGTCTGTGAATCGCAAGATCAAAATCATCGAAGAGAGTCGCTAGTGAATAGTGACCGTAAAGAAGACGTCGCCGGCGGATGGCGAGCGTAAAGCCAGCCAAACAAATGACGGCACTGTGCTAGGGTCAATTAACTAATTGAATTAAAGAGTAAAATCGTACCACATTATTAGCATTTCTTTTTCTTCTACAATTTGAAGTAGAGTTTTCTTGTGACTTAGAAACTCTATCATCATTTATCTTTTGTCTTTTCGTTCAAATATGGTCTTTAGAAGGAAAAAGAATTAAACAAAAATATATTAATGACTTTTCTTATCAAGAAAAAGACAAAATTAAAACATTATAACGCCTTATTTTAACAATTTTAAGACATGAATTTGACAATTATTAAAAAATGTCTAGTTATATAAAATTAACAAAAGATTTAGAAAACACTAAAGAATGATATTCCAAAGCATATCAAAAAATTAATCCGACAATACATTAAAATTGTAAAAAATTCAAATGACAACATGATAAAGAAACAACAGAAAATATTTAAGGCTATAATATTTTCAACAACCAAATAAAGCATACTTCACATCATTAACCAGTTAAAAAAAAAAGTATATTAATTCTGTAAAAATTAAAAAATAAATATATATATATATATTATATAAAATAATATTAAAAAATAAATTATACCTTAAACCATCATTTTAGAGCACAATTTCATTCTTCTTATTACAAAGTTGTAGCGAGCATCCATTTCTTCCAACGCCTTTAACCATATCTAGTCATTTTTTAATCCCTCTAACATTGATCCTAAGTTTTTCAGGTTTGGATATTTTTTTTTTTTTTTTTTTTTATCTCTTTATAAATTCTAGCTTTAAGCCAAGTAGATGGTGGTGTATTCACTATTGCATACACCAACACCGCAATATTGGGTTCAAACCTTTGACGAATTAACTCTTTGTATAGATTTTGTTTTTTTTACCAATGTGATCCCCCAACACTCATTTTTTATTTTACCCATTTTCCTTTTTCGAATTAAATCCATAATGGAAGTATATCACGTTCAACCTCTTCTAAAATAAATATAAACTTTGTTGTTGTAATGGGCCAATGATTGTCGAATATTTTTTGTTTTACAACATCTCAACTTGATGGAAATCCATCCGCAATTTGTTGAATTATTTATTTCTCATTAATTTTATATCTATGATGCGGCAATCGTCTTGCACTAAAAAATTTATAAATTCCATTTTCTCTTACGAGTCTTCTTTGTCTAAAAGCTTATCATAAAATAATTTTTTTTGGCATGTAATCCTAATCGAGAACTCATTCTTAATGTAATAAGAGGTCGTATCATTTTTCCTAAGAGTTGAAGATACAAACAACAAATCAATAAAATCATATTTAAACAATCTAAAAAAATTATAAACAACATAAAAATATAAACAACTTTGTTCCTGTGAAAATGAGAAACTATTATCATGCCTACAATTCCCTATAAATTAAGAAACTTAAATTTTTTGTACAATTGTGGTACAATTTCTTTATATTTTCAAACCTTATAATGCCCTATACACCAAGTCTGGCCAATTCAAGCAGACAAAGGAATTACAGAAGTTAATGTTATACCACACAGTAAGGGTAATTTCTTTTGGAAACCGAAATAGAAATACATAACAAGAATGAAAGAAAAAAAAAAAAGCATTACTAATTTTTAAAATTTCCTAAAACATAACGAAATTGCTCCCTAAAAATGTAATTTCAGTTTTTTTTTTTTTTTTTTTTTGGGATTCCCGAAAAATTGTGAACAAAAATAGAAATTTGAGATGAAACTTAGGATATATAGAAAAATTAGAACCGTTATAGAAATTTACAAATAGAAAAATTGGAAAAGACACGGAAACAAAAATAGAAACAAAAATTCCTTTGGTTGGAGTGGGAATAAAAAAAAAAAGGTTGTACTTATTTTTAAAATTTCTTAAAAATCAATTTTAATCTTTTTTGAGGTTCCCAAAAAACTATGAACAGAAACACAAATTTAGAAACAAAAAACTGGGAATAGAAAAATTGGAACCGAAATAGAAAACTAGGGATGAAAACAAAAATTCCTTCACGTACCTATTGATGTGCGATGGCGACGGAGGTATGAAATTGTTCCCAATTAAGAACAAAAACATTAAGCCGAACTAATCAGGAACAAAAATGAAGAATTGGTAAATTACACACTAACAGTAAGCCAAAATAATTTATATTACTCAATAACAATAAGTTACTCACTAACTGAAACTAATTGCACTAATCACCAAATATTTCAAACCTAAGAACACAAAACACTATCAAAACAGAACAGAACACTATCAAAACAAACTTGAAGAAGTGCAAAAAAAAAGTCTCGATGCAGTTCACTACTACGAGATTTTTATTTACAAACACCAAATTCATAATAATATTTTACTAAGACTATATAAAGTAGTATTACTTAAACGTCACACCCTCAATCGATATGCTTAGCTGATTCAATGCAAGAGTTGATGTGCTTTGCTTGGAGTAAACCTAAACAATAAATTCATAATAATAATAAATCCAACTTATATTGATGTTCTGTCTCCATTGCCAGTGTGTATAGGTGATGTTCAATATTCCAATTAGACCAGCAATAATGAAGATATAGGATTATGCCATCTCAGATGGATTTTTGTTGATCCAATCCAAAAAATGCAAGCAATAACTTTAATTTGAAAAAAAAAAAAAAAAAAAAAAAGGAGAAGAAAAAGAATAAGACTAATTAAGCAAAACACAGAGAAAAAAAGGTATTCAATTACTTGATCAGAATCTATGAGTTTCTTTGGTTCGAGTCAATGAGAGATCATTTTCAAATCTAAGAACAAAAAACACTATCAATTTTGATTCAATTTTCTTATACTGATTTTGATAACAGTGTAGTACACTTCCTTAGAAATCAAAATACTTTTGATCAACTCATTAACAATGGGCAATAATCAAAAATCAAAAGTTAGAACAAATTGGTAATATAACTAATAGTATAGCGATTTAGTTCACCTATACTGAATTCTTTCTACACAAAAACTGTAATTTCAATTTGTTTATTTTTTTAGATTCCCAAAAAACTGTGAACAGAAACAAAAATAGAAAACTCAGAAACAAAAATAAAAACATAAATTCAGAAACAAAAAACTGGGAAGAGAAACAAAAATTCCTCACAATGTACGCTTCCTGAACAGTAAGTAGAAGTAGTACACTACCCCTTGCCTAATCTATATACTTAAGATAAATATTATGTATCTTATTATAAATGGTGTATATCTATAGCATTGCCTATGTTATATGCTAATATAAATTGCTAATTCTTTAAAAACTTGAAACCCTAATGTCAAGATACTACCAAAATAGTATTTTAGGAACATACCAGGAGAATTAGGAAATTTTCTAATTCAAAAGATCGAGCTAATCCTCGCAATGTATTGCTTTTGCTTATTTTGAACATGAAACATGAATCAATTGACTTATAGAGACTTGATTAACCATGAATCAGAGATGCTAAAAAACACAAGAAAGAAAAAAAAATAAAGAGAAGAAGAATAAGAAAATAAACGAAACACAAAGGAAAAAGTTGTTTAATTACCTGTTCGGAATCTACAAACACTATAAAAACAATAACACTATCAAAACAAAAGCAAAACACTATGAAAAATAGAGACCTTCAACATTACTCAATCTTTTCGAATAGTATCAGATCACGAGAACAAAAAATTGGGAACAGACTTAAAGAAATCGAAATCAATAAAAAAAATCCCTAGAAATCAAAGCGAAATTCGCATAAATCTCAAATGTAAGCTAATATATAAACTACATATGGAATAATCAAGCTAAGAACTTAGAAAAAAGAAAAATAAAAATAAAAAATCGTACCTAGGCAATAGAGGCAAAACATCGATAAGGCGAAAGAGAGAGAGACGAAGACGTAAGGTGAGTTAGGGAAAGATCGGTGATGACAGATTTTGTTGAGATAATAGAGGTAGTGGAAATCACAATTTCCATGGATAGAGTGGAAATCGCAATTTCCACATAAAGAAAGAGAAAGAAAGGGATCAACAAAGTTAGGGTTCAAACAATAGAGGGAGAGAGGAATTGGGAAGAGTAAGTTTGGCCATTTCCATAAATAGAGAGGGTTGGCGATTTTCATTCCTAGATTACACCAGTGCAATTTCCATGGAAGGAGAGGCGATGACATGGAAGCGGATAGAGATGGAGATCTGGAAGTAAATAAGATGGAAATAAAGAAAACTATAATATAATTTTATTTTATTTTAAAAGGTAACAAACTTATGAAAGACCAAAAAAATAACCTTTTCTTAAAAAAAGAAAATAGTCAAAATTTATAAAACATTTGTTTATTATTACATGGACATAAATATATTTAGGTTAAGTGGATTAATATGGACCGTTCTTTATGGGGGGTATAAAGAGTGGCTGAGATTCGCCTAGAGGTTTTATATACATCATGTTTTATTATATATATACTACACTGACAAATCCTTGTGGCTAAAAATTCAAGATAAACGGAGGTCCTCTATTCCTTCAGGGAAACGTGTGCGCGTTCTTCAAGAACGTTCCCATCATTCTTAGTTACAAGTAGGATTGGTGTGTATATATATATATATATATTGTATTTTCTTTCCTTTTTAACTAACAACTCAAAAACAAACACTAACTTGTCGAAACTAATGAGTTCGGTTGAGGTGTTCTTAACAAAATCAAAGAGATTATTCACATATCATGTTGTCATTAAAGTTTTGTTTAATAAATAAAATCAACAAAAACTAGTTTTTTACATTTTACATAAATGAACTACATGATGACCTGATTTTCATTAATGTAAGACATGTAGGCAACCCACGTATAGGTTCAGTCACCTATCTAAATAATTTAGTCTTATATTGCATGCTAGAACTACATGTTGATCTGATTCCCATGTTTATTAGGATATGTAGGCAACCTTTATAGGGTTCGGTCTTTAAAAAATACAAAAACATTTTCATTTCATATATATTGCATATTGGAATTACATGTCGACCTGATTCCTTGTGAAAATAGGGATATTGAGGAAGCCTTTCTAAGGTTGGGTCGTTAATATTTATATTTATTATATTCTTATATTGGGTTGTCATTGCTTAGATTAGTAAAGTATTTACTGCTTTCAACATATAAAAAATGCATAAAAAAAGTGAAAAATTTAGAAAAGGAGAATTATTTTGTCAAAGCAAATCAAAGAAAACTTGTTGGATGTTGTTTGAACGTTAATATTTATTTAGACTAATGTACCATCTTTGGACGGGTGTCTTGGGGTGCTTAAAACCTTCCCCGAGCACAAATAACCCCCAAACTTAAAGAATTCTCTATTACAAGACCTTTGTGAGTAAAAAAATAGGTTATTTCAAAATGAAAACGAATTTATAAAACTCTCGGTGACCTAACACACCATTTAATCCATGCTAGGTGATGACTTCGTTTTCAACTCAAATCCCGACCCAAAGAAGTTTTCAAAACCGATGCTTATAAAAACCCTTGAAAACCATTTTAATAAATGAAATGATTTGGAGGATTTCGAGAGTGAAGAATGAAAACTTGTTTTTCCTCTTCTTCACGTTCTGTACTTTCTCTACTATCAAAATTTGGGGTGCGTCACAGGGTGAAAAATAAGGTCAGTCAGCCACACAAAAAGGTAATGTTTTGGTTTACCCAAAGTCAAAAAGGGAAGACAAAATAGAAAGAAACTTTTGGGACAATCAAACTTGATGAAATTCAAGTAAATTAGTACAAGGACCACATAAAGATGCAATCAAAAGAAGTCAAAAGTGGTCGTTATGCTAGACAATCAAGATTCTATCAAACTAAAATTAATTAATGAAGAAGCAAGAATCAAGTATGTACTATAAGTGTCAGATATGTATCATTCCTACATGTTAAATTTATGAAAAATAACAATTGTTGAAACTATAAAAATCACAACACTTTCATAAACTATGACCAAGTATAATATTACTTCTTCTACTTTATAAAGTAATTTAAATCCATTATTCAATGATACATATTCTGCTCTGTTGTGAACATTTACATTAGATGGTTTGCATGAATAACTTGCACAATGATTCATTATGTTATGAAATCTAAATTTATCCACACGAAATCATATCCAAATCTTCTAAAATTATTTAAATTTCAAATACAGTATTCTAATCTTTCCAACTCTTGTGTGTTTGTGAACACTATGAATATGTGAACATTTACATTCACACTGCTTCATATCATATGAATGTTCACACTGTTAAAAAATAACATTATGAATATTCACACTCTGAATGTTCACGGATCCTTACTATTATTCAAAATACAATAAAATAGTGTGACATCGAGGGTATAGTAATGTATAAAATTGAAATTTCCTTTGTACATTGCATGTAATTGGTGCATCGAGTACCTCGATCAAAAGATACAAGAATTCAACGATGTCCGGGGCACATAAATGCTTGGTCTATTAAACCAATCGAAGTATGCAATGGAAATTATTTAGCAAGTGACAACTTAAATATTATATTCATTTGTTCATGAAAATTCATGTCAATATCTATCCATGGTAGATTGTTCTAAAACATAACCAACATAACCTCCTAGATCATATTTGTAAAAATATAAAGATGTATTTTTTGCACAAATGGAAATACATATATTTTCCTATGAATATCGAGGGTCGTCATGCATATGGAAGCAATTAGACCTTGTTGGGTCTTGACATTTTCGACAAGGAATGGATTTTTTATAAGTCCATTCGTCCAAGAGACCCACATCAGATTGTTACAACCCAGACACCGGAATAGTGGCATCATTATACTTATTGTGGCATATTATATTTATTGAATTTGATATTTTCTTACCAAACTTACATTTCAAATAAAAATTGGTTGTTGAACGATACATCAATGTATAAATCATATCAAGTTGGGGGAAGTACAGATTAAGCCATGCACTGATTATCCTTAATAAAAAGGACCATTTGTATACTTCTTTATCCTTATGGAGTTAACCAATTTGAGACATATTGAACAAATAATCACTTATGATATCCAAGTACGGCACAAGTGTACCGCATCTAGTAGTATTGACACGAAGAAATCCACTTGAATAGTGCCTATTGATTATCTATGAGTCATATTACAATCAGTACATCTAAGGTGAGTTTGATTTGATTCTATGGGATGGATTAAAATCAAATTGATAGACAAATCAATGGAAAAGGAAGAATGTTTAATAGATTCCTGAATGGCCAAATTTGACAATGTTGGGAAGCCATATAATGGCTTCCCTCTTATAAACATAGTCCAGGATTGAAAACCGTGAACCTTTTTTTTTTTTTTTTTTTTTAATTGTACTTTGACCTCCCAAACTTTTAAACAACTCAACATTACTACCCATTGTATTTTGAAGTATGATTCAAACTTAATTATCCATTGGGTGTGACCCCTTAGGTTTGTATTAAACGATAGACGGGTATAAATAGTTAATTTATTAATTATTTCACTAATTAGTTAATCAATTAAAATTAGAATAATTCATATTTTGTATTTTCTAAAGATCATGTGTTGGCCCAAAGAGCTGCCCAAGAGGGGAGATGAATTGGGTAGTAACAAAAATTTAAACAATTAAATCTTTTAACACTTAAATATGAAATAATCATTTTTTTCCTAAATCAACTATTATCTTTGTTACGCAGTGGATAAGTATTTAATTCTATGTGCACACCCAAACACAATATAACAAAAGTAAAGAATGCAACACACCAAGATATATCTTGTTTCAACAAGCTGGCCTTACCTAATCCAGTCCCCCGAGCTCCACAGAGATTTGCAACCTCTAATCCTCTTATTCCTTTAATTCTAAGAACCAAACCCTTATAATGATTATTTTTCCTGGCTCAGAATCAACCTTTATAATTTTTCTTTCTCCAGGTTCAGGAAGAACCTAATATTTTTACTAGACTAAAGACTAACCTAATTCTATTACAGGAAGAATCAAAAGCTCACCACACTCTCAAGTATCTTTTTCACAGGTAAAGACTGAACTTTTACGATTCATTCAAAATTAATTCAATTACAGGGAGAATCAAAACCTAATTCTTTTCAAGGAAAAAGAATAACCTAACCTTTTTGCAGAAAAAAATATCAAACCCTAATCTTTTTCATATAAAAAAGATCGAAACCTAGCTACTCTGACTAGACACCTACCAAATCGTGTCAAATCCATTAAAACTCACAAATAAAATATATATATATATATATATATATGAGTTTCTTCCCACAAGGAGCTTCTACTACCTCAATACACTCAATTAATGTCCCAAAATTTACTACGTGACAAATACAACATGAGGCAAATAAATATTTATTTGAAGAGGAGATGTTCGTTCTTACAATACCACCTTATGGCTTGTAGAACATCTTAAGAAAAATGAGATTGCAAACGACTTTAATTTGGTCGATGGAAGAGCGGAGTCATTATCACTTGAACATCATCTTATTTATTTGATAATCATTTATTCTATTGCACCTAGAGGAAAAAGTCATGCGACCGTCAATGAGTTTGATTTATATTTACTAAATGAGATTGTCGATGATGGAAATCTTGATTTGGCTCATATCATGTTTGAGCACATGGAGTACCAATTGAAGAAAATATCAAGAGTACTACCCTATGGTTATGCACTTTAAAGAATCTTTAATCACTTCAAAATTGATAGTGATCCCAAAGAAAATGTAATTCTCAAAATAACCCCAGGAAGGATAAATGTTAATAGTTGTAATTTTATAGGGTTTGAGTTCAAGAAAAATAGATGAATGAGAGAAGAGAGAGAGAGAGAGAATGATTGTGGATGAGCAAGAAGATGAGGAAGAGTTGAGCACAGATAAAAAAATTGACATGTTTCAGAATCAATTTGATGACTTCCAATAATAAACTAAGGTGGGTGATTCTAGAGGGTCCGGGATCTCGAATGATAAAGCATAGTTGAGGTTGTCCATGGAAGGCGGATATGGGTGGCTAATTGATACCATGGAAGCTGGGTTCCGAAGGGTCACGAGCAACATGGAACAAATGTTCCTATTTATGCAAAACCAGCAGTACAATAGCCTGCAGCAGTACAGTGGGCATACTCCTATCATTATCTTCGATGTTTCCCACTGAGATCATTTCAAACTTTGTTATTTACTTTGAAGTTATATGTTTATTAATTTCTTAGTATAAGATTGTTTAGAAATTCGTTTTAAACATAAAAAATTGAAAATCTTTCTAAAAAAATTATTAGATTATCTAATTACGTACTTAAATTGTGCTACCCATATTATTTATTAATCATATTTTATTTGTCTCACAATTGTATCTATCACGTAGTAATTATTCGGGACATTAATCGAGTATATTTGTATTGAGATGGTAGAAGCTCCTTGTGGGAAGAAACTTACTTTTTTTATATTTATGAGTTTGAGCAGATTAGACACATTTGGGACAGTGTCTAGTCAAGGTAGTTAGGTTTCGATCTTTTTTCCTATGAAAAATATTAGGATTTGATCTTTGTCTTGCAAAAAAACATAGGTTATTCTTTTCCCTTGAAAAGAATTAGGTTTTGATTCTTTCGGTAATTGAATTGTTACTTTGAGTAAATTGTAAAGGTTCATCATTCTTTGTGAAAGTGATAGAGTGTTAAGTTAATATTTAGCCTATTAAAAAGATAGGGTTCATCCGTAACCTGGGAAATGGGCAATTTGTAAAGGTTGATTTTGTGCCTGTAAAAGAATCATTGTGAAGACTTGGTTCCTACCTGGTAAAGGGAATAAAGGGGTTTAGTAGATTGCGAATCTCCTTGGAGTTCGGAGGACTGGACATAGGAAATATTAGCTTGACCGAACCATGATATATCATTGTTTGTTTTATTGTTTATTTTTTCTATTATATTGTGTTTGTGTGTGCACTTGGTATTAAAAACATATCCGCTACATGACAATGATAATAATTAATTTATAAAAATTGATTATTTGATATTTAGTGTTTAACTAAATAAATTGTTTAAATTTTGGAACTACCCAATTCTTCCCCCCTCATGGGTAGTTTATTAGGCCAACAATTGCATCAAAGAGCTATCAAGGAGTCTTAAGAGGATGACTATCTTCAATCCAGATTTGATTTTATTCACTATGTATTTCCATTTTTTCTTATACTAAGATGAAGGATAAAACCATGTGTAATTAATGAAATTCTTATCTTGTATTGATTCCACACTATTTGCAATTCAATGATTATGGTTTTTATTTCTTGTAAATAAATTATTTCGTCTTCAACATTTTGTATTATTGATTGTCATAAAATATTTTACACTTGGATTTGTATTGTAAAACAAGTAATATATTTTGATTATATGTTTTCCATTAATTTGTATACATATAATTCTTAAGAATTACATTTCTCTATCACAATCACATAATAACTTTGAACTAGATTATAATTAAAATAACTTGGACGGATTAAGTATTTTCCCTTTAATAGCAATCCTCGTGGGATCGACCTCCGTACTGTTAATCTTTGCTAAAATTGATTTGTGTGCTTGCGAGTAATTTAAAATGAGATATAACAAATTTCGATCACAACAGCATGAAAAGTCAAATGTTACCCATAAGCATAATCAAGGATGTTACATTCACTTCTTATATGACAAAGTAAAGGTAAACGGAAAATACAGATATATGAATGTCCACTCGATATTCAAGATAGATGTGTTTTCACGAAAATAATCACACAAAAGATGTGAACATTCACATCAAATATGAAAGAAAAAAAAAAGATACAATAAACAGATATATGAATTACCACCTGACATTCCACATAAACGTGTACTCATGAAAATAAACACAAAGGAGATCTGAACATTCACATATTTGACAACCTAGGTGAACCCAAACGAACAATACGCATACAATAAGGTACATAAACATTCACATTAAATATAATCACAATTATTCAGAAAAACAAAGGAGATGTGAACATTCACATATTCGACAATGTTAAATCCAATATTTTGATGGACAATTAAGTGTTGTTATTTTTATTGGACTAATGATTTTACTAAGTGATTTAAGATTTATAGTTCCATATAATTTGATTAAGAAGAGGAATCGTCAAAGACGAATTATCAAGGAAAATATAACGGGTACAAAAATGAAAATAATGAAGACGTGAAAACTTTTGAAGACATTGAAGACAACTAGGTGGAAAACAACTATTTATTGAGTGGTTAGTCATCTAATACGTGAGGCTCGGTCAACCGACTGAGGTAGTTGGGAAATCGAGAGATTTGGTCTCTTGGTAAATATTTATCCGTTTATTAGGATTCCAGGGGAGAGATTTAGGAGATTTGAACCGAATTAAGATATGGTCTACCTATTCTATTATCCCTATCAATTTGGTCTACGTACTTATAGATTCTCTTAATTTAAATGGATTAATACTTTCAATTTGTATGGTTTTAAATTAAGAATTATTTTAGGGACTTATATGTGAGAATTCAAATATATTTTACTAATGAATAAACCTAAAATGAAAGTTAATTTTATATGGGGTCTAAGTGTGTCATTTCTTGACATAACATTTGAAAACTAGTCATCGGATGGTTACTTTTAGGTCTAATTAAAGAGACCTATAGGAATGAGTTAAAGCACATCAACAACAATCATTTCGAACTTTTCTAAAAGTTATATTTACATTGAGATTTTTGAGCGAAATTTATTCTTCGTTCTTGATCTAAAGCATTTGTGATTTGGCGTCATCGACTTGTGTTCTATTGCAATTCTATCATTATCTTCGGTTTTTCCCAATGAGATCATTATAAGCTTTGTTATTTACTTTGAAGTTATATTTTTATTGATTGGTTAATATAAGATTATTTAGAAAATATTTTTAAACTTAAAAGCCTGAACATCTTTCTAAAAAATAATATTCGATTATTTGATTACATGGTTAAATTGTGTTACCCATATTATTTATTAATCATATTTTATTTTCTTCACATTGTATCTATCACGTAGTAAATATTTGGGACATTAATCGAGTATATTTGTATTGAAGTGGTAGAAGCTCATTTGTGCGAAGAAACTTACATGTTTTTTGTATTTGTGATTTAGAGCAGATTAAACACGTTTGGGGACAGTGTCTAGTCAGGATAGCTAGATTTCGTTCTTTTTCCTATGAAAAAAATTAGGAATTGATTTTTCTCCTTCAAAAAAAGTTAGGTTATTCTTTTCCCTTGAAAATAATTAGGTTTTGATTCTCCCGTTAACTGAATTGGTATTTTGAATTAATTGTAAAGGTTCATCATTCCCTGTGAAAAGGATAAGTGAGCAAGTGTTACGATAATCTTTGGCCTATTAAAAAGATAGGGTTCATTCTTGACTTGGGAAATGGATAAAAGAATTATTATAAAGGTTTGGTTCCTACCTGGTAACGAGATCAAAGGAGTTTAGTGGATTACGAATCTCCATGGAGCTCGGGGGACTAGACGTAGGAAATACTAACTTAACCGAACCAGGATATATCATTATGTGCTGCATTGTTTATTTTCTATTATATTGTATTTAGGTGTGCACTTAGTATTAAACACATATCCGCTGCATGACTATGATAATAATTAATTTAGGAAAATTGGTTATTTAATATTTAGTGTTTAACAAAATTAATTGTTTAAATTTTGGAACTATCCAATTTTTCCCCCTTCTTGGGTAGCTCATTGGACCAACAATTGCATCAAAGAGCTACCAAGGAGTCTTAGGGGGATGGCTATCTTCAATCCTGTTTTGATTTCATTCACTATATTTTTCTAATTTTTTCTTATATTAAGATGAAAGATAAAACCATATGTAATTAATGAAATTCTTATCTTGTGTTGATTCCAAAAAATTTGCAATTCAATGATTATGGTTTTCGTTTTTAGTAAATAAATTATTTCTTTTTTAACATCATGTATTATTGATTGTTATAAATTATTTTAAGCTTGGATTTGTATTATAAAACAAGTAATATCTTTTGACTATATGTTTTACAATAATTTGTATACATAAAATGCTTAAGAAATATACTTTTTAGAGCAAAGAAAAACACACTTGAGATTTACACTGGGATTAATTTCTAAAATCATAAGAGAATAGTAATATTGATTTCTAAAACTATCACTCAAAATTTGGAGTCAACTCAATAATAAAACTAATTAATTATACATTAGTGGATTATGAAATCTTTGTATTCTTCTATCTCTCGAACAAGTTTAAGTACTTATTTCATTGTTTATTTAAAATTTTATTTCCTTATCACAATCTCATAATAACTTTGAACTAAATTATAACTAAAATAACTTGGACGGATTAAGTATTTTCTCTCTGATAGCAATCCTCGTGGGATCGACCTTGCTACCGTTAATTTTTGCTAAAATTAATTTGTGCGCTTGCGAGTAATTTAAAATGAGATATAACAAATTCCTATCACAACAACGTGAAAAGTCAAATCTTACCCATAAACATAATTAAGGATGTCACATTCACTTCTTATACAATAAAGTAAAGGTATATGGAAAATACAGATATACGAATATCCACTCGATATTCAAGATAGATGTGTTTTCACGAACACATTCACACAAAATATATGAACATTCACATCAAATATGAAAGGAAAAAAAAAAGGGGGGGGGGGGGAAGATACAATAAACAGATATATTAATTACTACTTGACATTCAACATAAACGTATATTTTCGAAAATAAACACAAAGGAGATGTGAACATTCACATCTTCAACAACCTAGGTGAACCCAAATGAATAATACGCACACAACAAGGGATATGAACATCTGCATTAAATATAATTGCAATTATTCGGAAAAACACAAGAGGTGTGAACATTCACATATTCGATAATGTTGAATCCAATGTTTTGATGGACAATTAAGTGCTTCTATTTTTGTGGGACCAACATTTTTACTAAGTGATTTCAAATTTATAGTTCCATGTAATTTGATTAAGAAGAGGAATCGTCGAAGAGAAAATTATCAAGGAAACTAACAGGTACAAAATGGAAATGATAAAGACGTGATATTTTTTTGAAGACATTTAAGACAACTAGGATTAAAACAACTATATACTTACATACTCTTAATGCAACCCGAATTAGGATCACGCACGACACGTTAAAATAAATTAATCTTATGTGTGTTGCGATTAATTTGGGGGTTTAAAGTGTGTTGTTTGATGTTCTAGTCAATTTGTTCAACCAGCAAAAGGGGTCGATCGACTAACCAAAACATTGTGTTTCGGAAGTGCAATTGGTGGCCTACTAGTCTATTCATTCGACCGGCCAAATGGGCCGGTCAATCAATGTGAATAGTAGCCTAAATTGGAGGAATGAGGGAGTTTCTAGTCTAATCGGTCAACTGACCGAGACGATCAGTCAACCAACCAGACTAGCACAACGGTCAACAAGGTTACCGTTGTGAGTGGTCGGTCAATCCAATGGCAATGTGCCGGTTAACTGACTTGGTCAGTTAGAAAATTTGACTGATTTGTTCTAGTCAATCCAATTCGGTTTTGATGATTCCAATGGAGATTTTTAAGGAGATTTAACTATTTTCGTTATCTACCATGAAATATATGATTCTTATTTAATTGGTCCATTTAATTAAATTGATTTAATACTTCTAATTTCAATGGATTTTGATTTAAAAAGGTTTTATGGACCAAAGAGAGTTTTCTCAAGAATAATTTTAAATCGAAAAGATCTATTTTGAATATATTTAATATATGGGGTCTTGGAATGTCACTTTTAGTAATGACATTTGAAAACTAGTCGCTGGAGGTTAGTTTTAGTTCTATTTATAAAGACTTGCGGGATTCAAATTAAACACATCCAGAACATCAGTCTTCTGTCATTCTAAGAGAGATATTATTGTTGAGATTTATAAGAGAGATTATACTCGAAGTTCTTGATCTAAACCCCCCATTGTTTGTGTCAGCGGATTATGTTCCTTATTGCAAAATCGTTATTGCTTTTGGTGAATCCTTGTGAGATCCTTCCAAATTTTATTTACTATTTTCTTAGATTATTACTAATTCATTGCTTGATTAAGGTGTTTTAGAAAAATCATTTTTCAACTTAATTCTCGAAAAGCTTTTAAACATTTTTATTGAAAATATGATTATATGCTATTTGTATGCTACTCGTTATTTTTTATAATCAGATTTATTGTACATGTGAGTTTGAGCGAATTAGAGACGTTTGGGTCGATGCCTAATCAGGGTAGCTAGGTTTTCAATCTTTTTCCTATGAAAAATATTAGGGTTTGATCTTTGTCCTACCAATAGATTAGTTTAGTCTTTTCTATTAAAAATATTAGGTTTTAATTATTTTGGTAAGAGAATTAAATTGTGATTGTAAAAATTTGCCTAAGCCTGTGAAAAGGATAAGTGTAATAGTGATAGATTGACTCTTAGCGTGTAAAAGAATTAGGTGTGTAAAAGTTGATTTTGAGCTTGAGAAAAAAAAATCAAGATTGTAAGGGTTTGGTTCCTACCTATGAAAGGAATCAGGGATTTAGGAGATTACAAATCTCCGTGGAGCTCGGGGGATTAGAAGTAGGTAAGAGTAGCTTGCCAAACTAGGATAAATTGTTGTGTGTCACTGTCTATTCTTTTCAGATTGTTTGGGTGAGCATTTAAATGAAACACATTTTCACTACTAATCAAGATAATAATCAATTTAGGATAATTAAAATTTTGTTTTTAACAATTTAATTGTTTAAATTTTTAACTACCTAATTTACCCCATCTTGGGTAGCTCTTTAGGCCAACAAACAATATAGACGGACTAAAATTAACAATAAGCACACAATAAGAGATGTGAACAATCATATTGAATATCAAAAAATTGCAAATATTCATAGAAACATTAAAATACTATTTGTTTTTTGTTATTTAGACAAACATTGTTCGATTTTCACGTATACGTCGATAAACAAGCAACAATGCACCTTGTGGACTGACACTCTCCTGATTTATTTAGGCCAATACTTTTGCAATTTTTTTATTTTATTTCTATTTTTTTATTTTTTTATATTGTAGGTTATATGTGACCGAACGATTCTTTGTATCCTTTGTTTAGGGTTTTGGGTTTTTAGGGAAAGCGTGGAATGGTAAAAGGATTATTTTTCGGAAGCAGAATGATTGCATAGGATAGTAGTTTCAAATATTTTTTGGAAAATGCAGTTATTGAATGAGTAACCTCCATTTTCAATGCTATGTGACATTCATATTCGGAAAATAATCACCAAAAAATACAAAATGCATATTAGGTTAAAGAACATGTTATGTACATCAATACAAATTTTTATTTTTATTTTTGGCATTTTCTGGTTGGTGGTAAGATTGAAATAGTAGAATTTGTAGAACCGTCTTTGTTCTACTACAAACACAGTTTCCATATACATAATACGACTGTTGTAGAAGGTCAGAATGGCACGTTATGTAAATAAGAGAACATATATGGTGAAAGAATGGAGACTATTTTCAAAAATATCTTGGAGGACCGAAAACATAATTAGACTAGTTAGGGCTCTTTTTAATAGTTTTACACTACTTTGCAGGATTAAATAATAAAAATCCTTTAACGGAAAGACTAAATGTGCTTGCTTTTTATTTTTTTTTTCGTAGTAAAATTACATAATGTTGCCACACGTTGTCACTAGAACAATTTGACGAGTACCAAATTTTTTTATTTATTTATTTTTTTTTTGGGGGGGGGGGGGGGTCATTACCAATTAGTCCTATTAAGGACTTAAAATTATTCAATAAACATTTTTTTAAGCATGTTACGAAATAGTCCTTCCTGCTTTTTCGATCAGATTTTACCCTACAATCACATAATAAATAATTTCCTAAAAAATAGGGATTCAAAATCATGTTAGTAGAATCAAAATAATTATTATTTTACACATTTCTATGATTTAATTATATATTCATCTTCATTAGTTCCCGTATTCATATTTAATTCAACATGGTACTTCCCAAAAATTTTATAGTTTTTCAAATTTGTGTTTACTTCGACATGGTACTTCAACAAAATTTTATAAATCGTGTTGTTATTGTAACAAATGTTGTATATAATTAAATTAAAAAAGTTATAAAAAAAAAAATAGATAGAACAATTATGTATGTTGTTGAAGCCAATGATATCACGTCATCATTTTTAATCCAATTTTCATATTCGTGTTAAATTCGACATGCTACTTCTGAACATTCATAGTTTTTCGCATTCTTGTTGAATTCAACATGTTATTTCAACAAAATTTTGTCAATATATTATATTGTTATTATACAAATTGTTAGACGTTATTTAAAAAAAAAACGAAAAAGAGAGAGAGAGAGTGAAAAGTGATGTATGTTGTTGAATTCAATATAAAATTCATCATCGTGTTGCAATTCAACACAAAATTTATCATCGTGGTAAACTAAATAAGTATTAAATTTTACGGCAAAAAATATATAAATGGATGTTATTTTAAAGCCAGTAACCCCTCGATCATAAATCTGTATCAAATCAAGGAAACGTGTACAAAAACAATTATCGTTATTTGAACAATATAAAAGTTGCTTTGTCCCAAATATCTACCCAAGAGAGGGATGAGTTGGACAGTTTAAAAATTTAATCCAATTAATTAATCCCTAGTCATTTTTATCTACTTAAATGCGGAAGTGATTAAATAAATGTACAGAGAAAGAGTAAGCGATGGAGAAATTTGACACTAGTAATTTTATAATAGTTTGGCAAGGTACTCTTGCCTACGTCTACTCCCTTGAGCTCTCACAAGAAATTTAATCCCCTAAAATCTTTTTTGACCTCTTGCAATCCTGATTTAATAAGTTCCCTTTATACTCAATCACACTCTTACTCGTAGTTGCACTTAGGTCTGAGTTACAACCTCGCAAAAATATATCTTTGTTTTTCTCACAAAGAGATTCTACCAACACCGATAAAAATAAACTCAATTGATAGTGTGGACTATGTGAAAGAAGTATTTTATGATTAAACAAATAATCAATTTAAAATTGATAAAACTATTAATCTGGATTTAATAACAATTAAGCACAGAATCAAGTATACCAGATAACACAAATTGTTTTTATCTTCTGAAAACGATTTTCACCACAAAGTTTTGAAGATTTCTTTGGAAAATGACTTTTCAAAATTGAACTAGATCACATAATACAAGCTCAAAATATAGTAGTAATTCAAATAACACATAAGTACTGATTTGACAACATAGACTTATCACAAACAAATCTAGTATTTAAATAGGAAATATCTCACTGAAAATTCTCGTAAAATGGTTTGAATATGAATGCAATGAACTCTATTTTCAAGATCGTATTCTTTCACAAATGCCTTCAAGAGTATAATGATTTTTCTCACAATTTCTTTACTTCTTCTTCTCTCTTTTTCTTTTTTTTTTTAATCCAGATCTTTCAAACTTTTCAGCTCAAAAAAAATTTAATAAAATATTATTTTAAGATCTCAAAAAATCTTATTTATCTTGATGTTTAAACTATGAAAAATGCATCTTGTTATATACGCATTTTAAATAGAGGCTCCAACAGCTATATTAAAAAGATATTCCTTAAATTTCTCCCAATATCTCACACCATAAGACCAAATAACTAAAAACTAATTTGACTATGAATTGAACGTATTTTAATTCCAGATTCATGACTCAAAATAATTCAAAGATCTGCCCCAATAATTGTTGAAGGAAGTTTTACCAAAAGACTAAGAAACCGAGAAATTCTTGGACTGAATGGCATTCTCATTAAAACACATGATTTTAAATGAAAAAATTATTTCTAAGTATTCAAAAATATTTTAGATCATTTAAAATTTATTTAAAAATATTTAATCGTACATATCGAGGAAAAACTATCTTAGTATAATGTTTAAAACTTTTAAAAACTTTAGGTTAATCAGTCAATTGGTTCTAAATCGGTCAACCATTTGAATCTATTTCTCAAAGCTTCTAAAGATCAATCGATCGATCGATCCAACAAATCAATCTGACTGTTTTCAATTTTCTGTGAATCTGAATTAATCAGTTGACCAATCGGTAGATCATTTTCCTATTTTCATCAATTTAGATGGTCTTTGTATTTTTTACTTGATCTCTTTATTATTCAATCAACTGTTTGAACATATTTTCCAGGTTTAAATATATTTCAAAAGGCAGTTACAATCAATTGACTGATTTGAAAAATCAATGGACTAATTCTAACTATATTTGTCATTAAAACACATCTAAAGCATTAATTAAACAATCCTAAGCACATAATCAAACACATATTTGTATATTAGATCAATTTTATATGAAGTGACAGATCCTAATCGGGTTTATCAAGAATTTATTAATATGAGCGCGGTTTTACCTTAGAAATAAAATAAAATAAAATAAAGGAGTAACCGTCAAAATGTGTCCTTCATCATATCTTTTATTGGTATAATCTTCATCATTCAAATATGTTTCTCATTTTATCAATCTCTTATCTTTGTCCTCCTTTCATCCTACCTAATATTTTGTAAACATATCTTCAACAATAATATTAGGCCAACCAAACATCCAAATTGATTGGATCATCAAAACCATAAAATAAGACTATAATTCCTATAGGTTAACATATATGTTGTCAAATGTATGATTCCAGATTTGTAAGGGGCATTATCATGGCTTTATTTGATTCCGATTTGAAATTCGGACTAAACGGTAATGATTGACAAAAATTTGAGAATTAAATGGTTCAATTAAAAAATTGTAGGATATTTTGGTAAATTTGATGTTGCCAAATATTTACCCGGTGTACGATTCAGTGCCTCATATGCCGGAAACTTCCGCAACCTACTACCCTTCCGACAAAACCAGTTAGTTCTATGAGGGGGGACACCGGTGTGGTGTTGGGCAAAGAACATCCATCGTAAGAATTAGGTTAAATTACTCTGAGAAAAATTATAAGCTCAACGATATGTTAAGAGTAGTATAAAGAGAGTTAGGAGTGTTCAAACTTTCTTCCCTACTGGATATATAGGTTGTACCTCTGGTTAGTCATTCCTTCCATGATTCTCAGCACATTCCACAACTAGCCACCATAAACGTAGCATGTGCTCCCATTACGGGAAGTGGTGTCAAACGTGTAAGTAAATGGCGGTGGTGGTAGGTGAGACAACTATTACATTAACCTACTACCCTTAGATTCAGTAATTGGGCCATGCTTGGGCGACCTTGTCCTACCTTGAATAGGCCCAATACATGGCTGGGTTGTGCTCAGCAGGCCAGATGCCTTATTCATGGGCTATTAGGGCAGTGGCCCATGCTGGTTATTGCGTTGCCTCTTTCGGATAAAGCTTTTTGGGCAGGTCCGACCGATTTCTTCCTCTTCCTTCACTCTGGTTTACTCATGTGGGAATTTTTCCCTCATCATTTACCCTCTTAACCTTCGTGGTGGCTTCTCAAAGCAGAGCATAATGTCATTCCCTGTGAGTTCTCTTATTCTTCCTACTTTGTAGTTTGATTTCTTAGCCACATTGTGTTCTTTCATTCCCCCCAAGTTCTATATTCTGGTAATGGCATCTACTCTATCGCTTAGTCCAACCAAGGATCATTTCTCGTCCACTCCTTTTCTCGAGAGGGCATTGGCGACTGTACCTCATGCATCTACCGATTCCCTAGTGAATTGGGGTAACCATGGGGCGAGTATTTTTAGGGAAGAATGGCTAGGATATTTTTTGGGATACATTAGTAATCCCCTCCTCGATTAAAATTAGGGTTCCTTTGGAGTACGAACACCCCTACTCCTGTAAAGATGATGAAATTTGTTTCTTTGTTTGGATATTTGAATACGGTCTTTAGCTTCGCTTCACCCTGCTTCTTCGCAATTTGTTTTGCCAATTGGAAATCACCCTAGCCTAGTTGGTTCCTAATGTATTTTGACAAATTATGGGTGCTATTTTGATGTCTCATTTAAGCAAAAGCACCTATAACCGTAGAGATGATTAGGAGTGTGTATTCCCTAAAATTTCTAAATGATACTGGAAGACTGCCTTGAACCAGTATACCTTACGTACTGATCTTTCTTAATCCATTAAGGATTGGAATAATTGTTACTTACTTTTCAAAGGGAGTTGGGACATTTTTCCCGAAAAGGTTGGGCAGCCTTCGGTTGTGCTACAACATGTCAACTACTCGAGTAATCCTCTTTTTTCTGTCTTTCTAATTTCTAAGCTACATTTCTTTCACAACTTTCTCACCTCTTCTATAAATTGTGTTGTGCGGTGGGAGCACTTGTAAAAGGTTATGTTTGATGCAGAAGGTCATCGGTCAATTGGAGAAGCTTTTGATACCAAAGAAACGACATTACCAGAAGCTCGCCCACAAATCATTCATACCTCCAAAGAAAAACATAAAGATTGACAAAGCTCATGTCTCCCAATTGCATGATGTGTCTCTTGCAAAAAGAAAGAGAGAGTCCAAGAAGACCTTACAACCTATTGTGTCTATCGTCGTTGTTCAGCCCACCATAGCTTGTCCTAGGTCCATCCAGCCTCAAGTGCATCAATATTCCATCCCTATTCTATTGGATTTCATGATGACTCACAGGCTCTGCATATTAAATTGCATGGGGTTGTTCCTGTTCCAGTTCCTACTTCCCGTGTTCCAGTTTCTACAGAAATTCGCAGGTTAGAATCGACTACTTGAGAAGTTGGGGTCCCAATAGCTTCTACTTCCGAGGCTATGGTAGTTTGTGCTCAGCCCATTCCATCTGTTCCTGTATCTGGGGTCGGCACATCTACAGCCCCAAGCCTGGCAGGGACTTCTAAAGAGCAAATGTTTTTGTTGCTGAAAGAGGTAGGCCCATCAGTTTCAGATCGCCAACAAATCTTTGAGAACGCTATTTGATTCCTTTATGAGTATTCCTAGGATAAAATTCATCCTAAGGTTGATAAATGTAGCAGACCGGAGCTTTTTCGATCCCTCGTATGTACGTTTCTTCAGGTAATTTTGGATTTACTTTTGTAATTTGTTTGAAGTAGTAAATGAGATTTTGAGTAAATTTGGATACCTTATAGAGTATCCATCTTTCCTATTCCATGGCTGGGAGCTCCGATGACACATCTAAGCCGGACACTTAACTCATGCATCAGTTGATTGAGTTCAATCGCTTAGAGGATGATTTTTGCATTCTGTAGAAGATGAAATCTTTCCTTGAAACCGAGCTGGTATTAGAGAGGTCTTGAAAAGAACAATCTGAGTCCAAATTGCAATCCACTCGTGTTCAATGTGAATTTTTTCAGAGCAACAGTCGGTCTTTACTTGATAAGAACTCCAGGCTCTTGGCTGTTAAAAAAATTGTCAGCTAAGAAATCTACCTTGGAGGAGAAACTCAACAAGCAATAATTAGAACTTGGTCTGAAGAGCACAGAGCTAGATACCAAGATTGATGCCCTCTAACAATCAGAGAGAGGAAAAAAACTAGTTTCTGGCGAACTAAGCACTCAGAAGGTCAAGAGCGCAGTACTCGAGGCTAAGTTAGCAGCTCTGGAGTTAAAGTCTATGGAGCAAGCTAAGGCCTTGTGGACTTGATCGCAATTAGAAAATAGAGAAAGATCGAGTATGAAGAAGGAATTAAAGAACTCCTAGATCACTTCGAATCACTAAAACAGAGCATTCAATTGGTCGACTTCTAGTTCTGCCGAGCTCAGGTGCAACAAGATCACCCTGAGCTGGATCTCACCTTTTTGGACCAATTTATTCTTTAGGATGAGGAGGATTTCCATTCTTGCTTTGGAGTACCCGCTGGGTGTTGAACTCCTAAGTGTTGGTGCAATGTGTCTATCTCTTACTCTAGGCCTAGTTTCCATCGATCAAGCCCAATTGGGCTCTGATCAAGTTAGTCATGATAATGGATAAGTCCCGTCCACCTCTGATCAAGTCTGCCCTGCTCCCGAATTGGCTCAGCTTGCTACCATTCAAGTTCAGCCTGTTCCTGACTTAGCGCAGCTCACATCTAATCAATAATGCTCAGTATTACCAGCTTCAGAACCAGCAGAGGTCGAAGCTCAGCCTATTCCTGGACCATCTCAACTGAGCACCAATATGGTTCTGATTATATCTGACTAAACTCAACCATTGCCCAGCGGCTCATCCTTGGTCGTTGATAATGCTCGTGCCACACCTCTAATTGATGATGTGGACCAGCCGAGCGTCGACTAATTGGCCAATTGTCATTTTAATTCCTATTTTCATTAGTTCTGTAATGATGGTACTTTGTAATTATGACAATCTTTAAATATCCGTTGTATTTATCTAGGATTCGTCTTTTTTTTCCTTTGATACTGGTTGTTGTCATTTTATATCTTGCATAATAAATGTTCTGATGATTTGGTTTTCTCCTTTTTATCATTTTGTAAATGTTAGCTTGACTATTTAAAGCCTGCCCTGCTTGTGACTTCTTCATATTTTCTTTGAGTGTCCTATTTTCTCCTATCTTATTTTTTCTTGTTACATATTAGCTATGGCCTCATTATCCTCTATGTCTGATATCTTTGATGTTGTCCATGATGATAGGAAGAAAGAAGTTGAGCCCAAGTACGAGTTCTGAGAGCTTATGATGATGGCCAGGGTTCTCGACGAAGAGCACCCACGGCTTCATGCCCTGGAAGGTGCCTACATTGCCTTTGCCTCCCTCGACGCTGCCCATTTTTGTGCGGTGTCTCAGATCCACGAACTTCGCAATTAGTTGAGGTTAGTAGAGAGAGATTGACGACTTATGAGCTCAAGTTGATCTTCACAAATCCTACAACAAAGTGCTGAAGATGAAGAAGGATAAGCTATTGGAGAAAAATGATGAGAAGATATGCTCTTTGATTTGAGCATTGAATCAGTACGAAGACCTTGACTTCTACCATTCAAACTCAGATTCTGAGGGCTTGGGTCCCATACCTTCTCCTAGATCTGATTACCCCCACTCTCTCCTTCCTTGTCTTGTTTTTTTTTTTTTTTTTTTACGAAATACCTCAAGGGTGTTTTCTTTTTTGAACAGTATGGGCCTATTAGCTCCTATAATGCTCTTGTAATAGCTTCACCAGATGTTGGTAAAATTCTAACAGAAGTAGAAGATATAATGCTCCTTCTGATTATGTTATGAGAAGTAAAGACTCTTTCTTTTCTTGTATTGTTGTGTTTGTTGTATATGAACTATGGTTGGGCATCGCATGTTATGTGCTAATTTTAACTTCACAAATGGTGTACTTAGTTTTGCAAACACTGGGTGTTTTGAAAAGTAGGGTCGTAGTATGCCGAGCAGTTCAACGAATGGGCTGAGCTAGGTAGTTACGTCGAGCTAAGCCAGACATCTTTCATTGAGCTGAGTTAGGCAGCCCAGTTGAGCTAAGCTTGGTAACTTTGGATGTAGACTGTGCTGGATAGTTCAATCCTTGAGTGAACTGAGCTAAGCAGTTCCAATGAGCTGAACGGGTCAGCTTTTGATTGAGCCGAGCTAGGCAGTATTAGATGTGAACTACTAGGAAATCCAATCCATGAGCGAATTGAGCTTGGAAGCTTTGGATATGAACTATGCTGAGCAGTCCAATCCATGAGCGAATTGAGCTTGGAAGCTTTGGGTATGAACTGTGCTGAGCAGTCCAATCCATGAGCGAATTGAGCTAGGTAGTTCTAATGAGTTGAGCTAGTCAACTTTTGATTCAGCTGAGCTAGGCAGTTTTGGAAGTGAACTGTTCTAGGTAATCCAATCCGTGAGCGAACTAAGCTAGGCAGTTCTGATGAGCTAAGTTGGTCAGCTTCTAATTGAGTTCAGCTAGGCAACTTTGGATGTGGATTGTGCTGGACAGTTCAATCCAGGAGCGAACTACGCTAGGTAGTTCTGATGAGCTAAGCTAGGCATCTTTGATTGAGCTGAGCTAAGCAGCTTTGGATGTGAATTGTGTTGGTCAATCCAATCCATGAACGAATTGAGCTAGGCAGTTCTGATTAATTGAGTTGGTTAGATTTTGATTGAGCTAAGTTAGGTAGCTTTGGATGTGGACTAGGCTGGACAGTTCAATCCATGAGAGAATTGAGCTAGGTAGTTCTGATGAGCTGAGCTGGTGAGCTTTTGATCGAGCTGAGCTAAGTAGCTTTGGATGTGGGCTGTGTTGCACAGTTTAATCTTTGAGCAAACTGAGCTAGGCAATTCTGATAAGCTGAGCTAGGCTGCTTTGATTAAGATTTGTTTATTGTTTCTGGAGTTAAAACTAACATTTCTTTATAAAGGTAAATGGTTTTTTATTGTGATAGGTGTGATTTATCTATTTATTCCCAAATCGGTTTTGTTAGTTTTAAAGTATTTTTAAAGTTCTTTTTAAATGTTTTAATATTATTTATTCTTTTTGGTATAAATCAGGTGTGAGGGGTAAAAAGGGATGATAAGGGATCATAAACAACCATATTGGATCAAGAACAGTAGAAGAACGGTAGGAAAACAAGCACGGGGAAAATATTCAAAACAACAGCCTACCGCCGCGGCGTTGAATATACAGAGAGGTACATTTTCTAGCTATAAAGTCACTGCTGCGGCGGTGATATCTACCACCGCGGTGGTGAAACTGAAGAGTGGTTCCAGAATCCACCGCTAACTCCATCGCCGAGGCTGTGACCCCAGCCGACATCCCACCGCTGCAGTGGTGATCCCCACCGCCACAGCGGTCAGCTCTGCACTAGATTTAGATATTATTTAGATATTTTAGGATATTTTGTTCTATTTAATCCCTCATCCTCCCTCATTTTCGGCCATATATCTCCTTAGAGCATATTTTGAGAGGCTTTTAGGGAGCTCAAGCAAATCCTAAGGAGAAGAACACAAAGTGAAAGAGGAAAAGCGATCTTGGAACGTTCCTAGCACCAAACCCTCGGACTACGGCTAGTTCTCTTCATTTTTTTTCTTCATCTCTTAACTTAAGATTATTGTTTGAGCATGTTTAGCTCGTTATTCATTGTATATATGGTTATAGTCATTAGCTAAACATGGATTGTTTAGGGATTAATATAAATTTATGAATATGTTGCTTGATTGAGTTTTTGTTTTCTTAGCGGTTGTTCTTCGCTATTTTGATTTTGTTTATCGTTCTTATATTGTTTATATGTTTAGAATGATATAAAGAGAATACATGGTTTGACACTCGGGAGAGGTAACCCCCGGATTCAAACTAGAGTAAACACAACGCGACGATCCAATAACCTGGGAGGGAGTTGGAAAGTATTCAATCAATGATGTTGGGGCGAGACTCATGTGACCTAGTGTCGTTAAGATGTTGAAGGGAACTTCTTCGTTGACACAAAGTCGCATATTCACTCGTCTTACACTCGGGAGAGGTGGAGAGTGAGTTTACGAACCGAGATTGTCGAATAAGTCGAACGTCGTTAACGTAAACTAAAGCGAAATCAAATGCATTTAAGTAAATGAAGTTAATCCCTAGGTAATCTACTTCCCTTAAACATCTCAATATAGTATATATAGTATAGATTACATAAATTAGTATTTTAGTATTAGTTTTTATTAATTATAAATTACATTTTTTACCGCCTAGATAAAATTAGGTTATGATAATCATGGTACTCGATAATAATCTCAAACAGTCCCTATGAACAGGATACCCCTACTCTCCCTACCTATACTAAAATTTGATCTGTACACTTGCGGTGTAAGTTAGCTACGTAATATTCCGCTACCAAGTTTTTGGCGTTGTTACCTGGGATTGGTTTTTTTTATTATTTTTTATATTATCAGTAAATGACCCGATTTTACTCTAGGCATTTCTTTTGTATATAATTTTTGTTTTGTAGTTTTGTTTTTATTTCTATTGCAGGGTACTTGGAGATGTTAGATCGACAAGTATTGATGCAATTCTTTCAACAAAATTTTGAGCCATTTTATAGTGCTTGGGATCGATATAAGGAATTGCTACTTCGGTTTCCAAACCATGGGATCCTGAGGGAATGTCAACTCCTGAATTTTCTCGACGGGTTACAAGCCGCAACCAGAAATTGGGCAAAAAAAGGAAATGCTAGCACCTCTTTGTACGACCTAACTACAGATTAAGCCATTTGGTCATTGGAGGAAATGGCGGCCTATGATTATAAGATTTGGAATTATTCACCAAGTCACCAAAACTTGGGAGATAGTTTCAACACTACGGCGCCATGGATTGATATTCCGGATCAAGAAGAGGAGTCTTCCCCTGCCTTAGAAGAAATGTTTGCTATAGTTATGGGGGAAACTTAGATATTCTTGAGGGAGACGCATGATCGACTCAATGAGAACGAGGATCATTTTGATTATATCGAGACGATCTGCGCTGACATCGAAGAGACCGTAACGTCTTTGCAGACACAAATCGATCAACTTATCTTCTTTGTTGAGGCCAAGACAGAGACGGTGGCACTAAGAGGTGAACAAGACGAATCCAATTGTGAAAGCCATCATGAAGAACCGGAGACAAGCGAGAAGTACTTGGGTGAGATCGATAGAGATTCACAAATTAATTGTTATGAATTTTCACCATTCGAATTCTAGCAGGTGACGCCGCAGTCGATCCATGACGATCACATTTACGAGGATACGATGTGGCTCACTTGTCCTTTACCAGCATTAGCGACGTTCTTCCATGCCCACCAAGTACATGAGCCGATGGAGAATCCTGTTAAAAGCTTGGGTCGATCAGAGCCAAATCTCGCCAAGCTTGAGGGCGTACTAAACCAAGACCCTTATGTAGTGTTATTGGACACTTACTATAGGTGGAAGTCGCTCTTTGGTGAGCCATTCTCCATGTCAGGCCGAGGACAATAAACCAAGTGCTTCTTAGGAGGCAACCCAATGTGAAAAATAAGTTAAATCCGTCACAGCTGACTTGATTCGAAGGCAAGATTCTCTAGCCTCCCAGGTACGTGTTCTAAACCCCCTTCATCAGCATGATTTATATTCATATGTTGAGAATGATGATTAGGTCTCTAAGGACACTGTCTGTTTTAAGTTTGGCGGTGATATATAGGATATTAGTATGTTTTACTGTTTTACCGTATTGCATGTTTGTTTAGTGTAGAATGTTTTAGTGTTGTTATTGTGTCCATGTGGAGTTTTGCATTCATTTGGGCCATTACCCGATGATGGTATTACCCCCTAGTTGTTTTTGAGGTCAAGGGTAATACCCATGCATATGTGTTCTATGTGCTTGACAATGCGTTTTGGTGAAACTTATTGTAGATCCTAATTTGCACGAGCATAAAGACTCAATGTATTTCTATTCAATTAATTTGAGGGTGATTATTGATTAGCCAAACTCATGACAAATTAAGGATTCTAGAACCTGGTTGAGGGGAAGCTTGAGGCGAAATCCTAGGCAAGGTAGTTCAGGAGACGTGATTTAGGCATTCATTTTTATCGCTTAAGCCTTTGAAGCCTACCTTGTAACATGTTTATCCCTTGTTACCCTGTCAAAGCCTTAATGTTGTTTCAATTCTGAACACATAAACAAATACCCTGGCCAATTGATCGTTTTCCAAACCTATATTGCTGAATTAAAGGCACAATTTGAGTGAATCAAGATAGCATTCGTATATGTTGTTTGATATGAGCGGTAGGGTTTAGGGAGAACTTTGGATTAGTTCAGCATTCGAATACTCACTTGTCATTTTTCTTTCATTTTAACCACACCCATGAAATCATAATAATCAAATAAGTTTGGGGGTGTGGTTCATTAAAAAAAATATAAATATCGTTAAATTTACGTTTCTTTTGACAAGTAAGTACATCGGTCTTAAATATTTGTTCGGGATTATTTCCAATTTATCTATGGGGTTTTGATAGTGAGTGTGCCAAACAATGAGCCTTGGGTAACGTTAAGTTAACAACGTTAACCCGTTTTCTATTCTGAAATACCCTTGGCCAAATATTTCATAACCGAACCAAGTCCTTCTGATATTTATGAACTTCTAATCCTACATTAGTGGAAAGTGGACCCCAATCAAGTATATGGATATCCTAGTCCTTTACGGTCTAAGTCATGAGTTTTGTTGGTGTATACTCCAATCCGGTATTGGATAGCTATATTATTGAGTCTCGCACAAGCACGTTGACAGGATCTAGAATGGCATTCACCATCATTGAATGTAAAAATTATAGAACACCACATGGTGAGTTTTACAACCTGAACTCGATTTGACTGGAGGTTGTTGAGGGGAAAATGACTTGGTCGATAGAAGAATTCAAACTTTGCATATCATTATGTTTAGACTGTTTGTTTTTAGGTTGTTCATGTTATTTAATTTAGTTGTGTTTTTCATTTTAGTGTGAGTGTCTTGCTCGAGAACTAGCAAAATTCTAAGTTTGGGGGTATTTGATAAGTGTGATTTATCTATTTATTTCCAAATCAGTTTTGTTAGTTTTAGAGTATTTTTATAGTTCTTTTTATATGTTTTAATATATTTTTATTCTTTTTGGTATAAATCAGGTGTGTGGGGTAAAAAAGGATGATAAAGGATCATAAACGATCATATCGGATCAAGAACGGTGGTAAAACAAGTACGAGGGCAATATTCAGAACAGCAGCCCACTGCCGCGGCGTCCAGACCACTGTCACGGCGGTGAATATGTAGAGAGGTGCCATTTCTAGTTGTAAACTCACCACCACAGTAGTGATATCCACTGTCACGGCGGTGAAACTACAGAGAGGTTCCAAAATCCACCGCTGGCTCTACTGCCGAGGCCGTGACACCAGCTGATATCCCACCGCCGCAGCGGTGATCCCCATCGCCGCGGCGGTCAACTTTGCACCAAATTTAGATATTTTAGGATATCTAAAATATCTAACTTAGGATTATTGTTTGAGCATGTTTAGCTCGTTATTCATTGTATATATGGTTATGGCCATTAGCTAAACATGGATTATTTTGGGATTATTATAAATTTTTGAATATGTTGTTTGATTGAGTTTACATTGCGTTAGCGGTTGTTCTTCATTATTTTCATTGTGTTTATCGTTCTTGTATTGTTTATATTCTTAGAATGATATATAGAGAATACAAGGTTTGACACTCGAGAGAGGTAACCTTGGATTCGGACTAGGGTAAACACAACGCGACGATCCAATAACCCGGGAGAGAGTTGGAAAGTGTGCAATCAATGATGTTGGGGCGTGACTCACGTGACCTAGTGTCATTAAGACATTGAGGGGGACTTCTTCATTGATGTGAAATCACTTATTCACTCATCTTACACTCAGGAGAGGTGGCGAGTGAGTTTACGAATCGAGATTATTGGATAAGTCGAACGCCGTTAATGTAAACTAAAATGAGACCAAACACATTTTTGTAAACAAGGTTAATCCCTAGGCAATATTTTCCCTAAACATCTCATATTAGTATTAGTATAGTTAAATTAGTATTTTAATTTAGTTTTTATTAATTTTATATACATTTTTATTGCCTAGATAAAATTAGGTTATGATAATCGCGGTATTCGATAATAATCTCAATCAATCCCTATGAACATGATACTCTTACTCTCCCTACCTATACTAAAACTTGACCCATATACTTGCGGTGAAAAGTGGCGACGTAATATTCTGCTACCATATTGCATTTCAAAAAATAGCAATGGATAATTGTTCTTTCATCTAAACACGAAAATCACAAAGCAAAAAACTAAAATTCACAAACTAGGGTGTTTATAGTAAATTAAAAATTGTTGGGCTATGGATTTTAGTTCCGTAGAGTTCCTGTCCTTCATCTGGGCTGCTAGTCCTTACTTCTTCCAGCCTCTATGTTTGTCGTCACTGTATGGATCTTTTTCCCTACATGGCTATCGCAAAGCACTGCCTGGATATGACTTAGTTTCCCCTAATTATGGTTATTGTTGGCCTAGTGAGCTATCCAAGAAGGGGGTAAATTGGGTAGATAAAAAATTATCAGAGAAAAAATACATCAATAATCCAAATAATTAATTTTAATCCTAAATTAATTATTATCTTAATATAACAACGGAAATATGATATCAACTAGATGCACACCAAACAATAAAAATAAATAATGAAAAATAGCAGCACACCAGAAATTTATACTGGTTCACCAAGTTATTCTGGTTAATCTAGTCCCCTAAGCTCCATGGAGAGTCGCACCCACTAAATTCAAGATTCCTTCAAAGGTAGGAACCGAACTCTCACAAAGATTCTTTTTACAGGCTCAGAATCAACCTTTACAAATTCATTTTCACAAGCTTAGGAATAACCTCTATTTTTTACAGGCTCAAGAATAACCTAATTCTTTTTTAAACTAAGGCTAAAGAATCAAAATCTCACAAACACTCCAAGGTAAGAATTGAACCGTTATAAAATTGCTCACAAATTAATTCAATCCAAGAAGAATTACTACCTCAATCCCTTTACAGGAAGAGACTAAAACTAGCTACCTTTAGATTAAATACTCCCAATAGTATTCAATTTATCACTCAACTCACCAATTACAAATTGATAAGTGATTTTTCTCACTCAGAGATTTTACCACCCCAGATAAATTAGAACTCATTTAATATCCCAAAACTAGTGATAGAAAAGTGAGATATTTAAAATCTGATTTTAAACAAAAATAGGGTAGCACGTAATTGAGCACGTAATCAAATTTCTTCAAGAAATTGTTTCAAAAATATTTTTCAATAAAAATCGGAAAAAAATTTCAAAGATTAAATTCCAAATATAATAAAGCAATACTAAATAGAAAGTAATTTGGAAAGATCTCACCTAAATTCCACCAAAAAAATAATGATAGCAATGTCACTTCAGATTCGGTAGAAGTAACAATCCACAGCAAATATTTCTCAAGAATAACTCTTAGAACATATCTTACAATTCACTCAGTATAATATCTCTTAGAAATCTCAGTACAATTCTCTTGATCTCTTTCTAATATAAAAAACACAAGGTTTATATAAAAGGGAATAAAATAAACTCTCTAACGGCTAGTTCTCACTTGTTATGACATTTAATTGTTCTTATAGACCCCTTATATCATTAAGAATTCATCCTGGTTCAAATCAGTTAATTATAGATTTTAAACTTCTCAATTAAGTCCCACAAATATTTCTCAATCACAATTAAACAGGATAGAAAGAATTACATGTACCAAATTAAGAAATATTCAAATTTAATGAACCAAATCTATAGGGATATCATAATATATGTTGCATATCTCAAATAACATTAAATCCCTAATATATATTGTGAATTATAACCATAAAATGGCTAGTAACAGCTACTTTTAGAATAAAATCCGAAATTCCACAATATCCTAAAACAGCGACATAAGTCGATTGACCAAGGATCACCGGTCAACCGCTCGATTCAAGATGTAGCCAAGCAAAAAATCCATCGCCCATCGATTGACCTATCTATCGACCTAGATATTTAGAGATTTACATTTCTGGTCACATGTCGACCTCTCTGTCGACTTATCGATTCAGAGAGTTCACTATTTAAGCTCTGGTCGACCTACCTATCGACTTATCGATTCAGAGACTTCATATTCTATGCATCAGTCGACTTACCAATGCTAGAATCTCTTCTAAATTTGTTTTTTATTCATTCTCATCGATGTTTTCACCCCTTTACCAGATTTCTTTTCTAAGTTAGCGCCACTAAATACTTAAGTTCAATTTTAGTCAATTATTTTTATTTCTTTTCAATTTCACATAGGAGCAAATAATTCAACTAATTAGGATCATATCAAAAACACACATATTTATAAAAATCATTTAAAAAACTTTTTGTGTCATGTGTAATCCTAATTAGGATATTAAGAGTTGAAATTTAACCTGAGTTGTTTTCTCTAGGTTCTTCAAATTCTTCAACCTCTTAATCCTTCATGATCTTTGTCATTATCTTTTAGAATCCATTCATTACTTGTCATCATATCTTTATCGTTGGAACTAATAAATTGAATAACTCAATTAAACCGTTAGCTCCACCAAAAAATCAATGTTTAATTGTTCATCAAAATCTTAAGATCAACAGTTACTTTGCTATCTTTTACATACTTGATGCATTGATAAGGGTCGACGCCACAGCTCCCTTGGATCCAGGTCCGTCCCATGATAGCATTATATGGAGACGTCGAATCCATTACCACGAACTCAGTTTCTTTGGTCACCCCACTTTCATCTTTGTTTGCGGTGACGGATAAGGTAATCTTCCCTTTTGGGGAACTCAGGTCCCTGTTGAAGCCTACCATTACTGTTTGGGTGGACCCAATATCCAAACTAGGAATACCTATCTGGTTAAGTATATTGACGAAAATTATGTTCGCTGACCTACCGGTGTCAATCAAAACTCTCCTCACTTCAAAGCTGGATATCCAAAGGGTTATGACCAAAGCATCGTCATGGGGGTGAGATACTTCCTTATAATATTCATCATTGAAGGTGATCACCAGTCCCATAGTGTTGGTTAGGTTCATTACTTCCCCATAGAATCGCTCATTTACCGCCTCACGAACCTTCATTTTTCTTTCGCAATTCGTCTTTCCAGCAATAGGGCTTACTAGGTTTATCTTATAGATGACCCCACGAGTATTGTTTGGGTCTTCATTCTTTCTTTTATCGTCACGGCCTTCCGAACGACCTTCGCTCCTTGGTTTCTTCATTTTTCTCGGCTACTCCTTTAGGTATCTGCATAGTCTGCCCATGTCAATCAATCGATCGATTTCCCTTTGAAGCTCCCCGATAGCTGTCAGTGTTGTGCACGTGATCTTTGTGGAATTCACAATACTTGTCCTTGTTCTTAGTGCACTTTGATGAGAAATTAGGAGGCCACTCTATAACCTTGGATAACTTGATCTCATGTAGTATTCTGGAGATAGGCACACGTAAGTTTGAGAGGTCTGGCTCTAGATGTACCCCAACTCTCATCGTCGAGCTCTCAAGATGCTCTCTCCGATGATCTGCGGTACTGCTCTTAACTTTTCGACGACTGGTCTCACCAGCACTAGAACTATCTTTCTTTCCTGACCTGCCCTCCCGCATGTATTTTACGTCTTCCAGTTTCATATAAGGCCTTTCCTTCTCCATCAGTGCAGTTAATATGTGTAATTTATCTATTTATTCCCAAGCCAATTTTGGTAGTTTTTGAGTATTTTTATAGCGTTTTAATATGATTTAATACGTTTTTATTTCTTTTGTTATAAATCAGATGTTTGGGATAAAAAGGAGCTAAAATGATCCATAAACAAGCAAGTCAGTGGAAGAACAGTGGAGAAAAAGAGCAAAAATATAATGATTTAGAACCTGCATCCATCGCTGCAGTGGTGAAAATACAGAGAGTTACTGAATTCTCCATTGCTGCAGCAGTGGTTTCACCGCTGCAATGGTCCAAATTCAGAGTGTTGTTGAACTCTCCACTACTGCAACGGTCACCCATCAGAAGCCTACCAACCTCTCCACCGCTGCAGCGGTCAGGCGCCAGACAATTTAGATATTTTAGGATATTTTGTTGATATTTTGGATCCTATAAATATCGTCTCTTCTCCCCCAAACACATGGTTAATGTTTTCGGGAGTGTCTTGAGAGCTCCAAGGCCTATCCACCAAAGGAAGATCACAACACAAAGAAGATGAAACATTCTCTGAGCGGTTTTAGCGTCGATTCTTCGGATAACGGCTAGTCTTCTCGTTCACCAAGCTAGTATTAGCTAATCCAGTCCTCCAAGCCCCACAAAGAATAGTACCCACTAAACTCAAAATCTCTTTAAAGGTAAGAACCAAACCCTCACAAAGATTCTTTTACTGGCTCAGAATCAACCTTTACAAAATTTCCTTTTCACAGACTTAGGAATAACCTTTACTTTTTACAGGTTCAAGAATAACCTAATTCTTTTTTAAAACAAAGAATAAAGAATCGAACCCTCACAAGCACTCCAAATATCCTTTTACTTAGTAAGGATTGCACCGTTACAAAATTCACACAAAATAATTCAATTTAGGAAGAATTACTACCTTAATCTCTTTACATGAGTAGACTAAAACCAGCTACCCTTAGATTAAATACTCCCAACAGTATTTAATCCGTCACTCAACTTACCAATTAAAAATTGACAAGTGATTTTTCTCACTCGGAGCTTCTACCACCCCAGATAAATTAAAACTCAATTAATATCTCAAAACTACTGATAGAAAAGTAAGATACTCAAACTCTGATTTTAAACAAAAATAGGTAGCACGTAATTGAGCTCGTAATCAAATTGATTCAAGAAATTATTTAAAAAAATATTTTTCAATAAAAATCAGAAAACAATTTCTAAAGATCAAATTCCAAAAAAATAAATAAGCAATACTAAATAGAAAGTAATTTGGAAAGATCTCACCTGGAATCCACCGAAAGAATAATTATAGCAATGTTACTTCAGATTCGGTAGCAGTAATGATTCACAACAAATAATTCTCAAGAATGTCTCTTAGAAAAGATCTCACAATTCTCAATATAATTTCTCTTAGAGAAGCTCAGTATATTCTCTTGATCTCTCTTAATCTCTCTTTTTTTATATGAAAAATGTAGGTATATATAAATGGGATTAAAATAAGCTCTCTAACGGTTAGTTCCCATTTGTTATAACACTTAATTGCGCTTACAGACCCCTTATATCATTAAGACTTCATTTTGATTCAAATCACTTAATTATAGCTTTTAAACTTCTCAATCACAATTAAATAGAATAGAAACAATTATATGTACCAAATTAAGAAATATTCAAACTTAATAAACCAAATCTATAGGGATATCATAATATGTGTTGCATATCTCAAATAATATTAAATCCCTAAAATCTCTTATGAATCCTAACAAAAAAATGACTAGTAATAGCTACTTTTAAAATAAGATCTGGAATTCCATAATATCTCGAAACAGACCCATAAGTTGACCAACCAAGATCGGTTGTCGACTGTTTGAATTAAGATGTAGCCAAGCCAAAGATTTTGTGCTTATTGGTTGACCTATCTATCGACCTAGAGATTTAAAGAATTACATTTCTCTTCCCAAGTCGACCGTTCTGTCGACTAATAGATACAGAGAGTTCATATTCAAGAACAGGTCAACCTACTTGTCTACCAAGAGATACAAAGACTTTTCCTTCTATGCTCCGGTCGACTTACCTGTCGACTTATGGATGCTGGAACCTCTTTTAAATTTGTTTTTAATTCATTCTCATTAACATTTTTACTCATTTAATCAATTTCTTTTCTTGGTTAGCTGGTGGCCGCAATTACGCGTCGCTACTTTCAGTGCAAGCGTACAGGTCAAGTTTTAGTATAATGGATTTTTCGGTTGGGTATCGTATCCATAGGAATCGGTTGAGATTATTATCGACTACCATGACTATCATAACCTAATTTTATCTAGGCGCTTAAAAATTAAATTTAATTAATTAATACTAATACTAATTAAATGAACTATACTATAAATACTATATTGAGATTGTTTAGGGGAGTATATTGCCTAGGGATTAACTTCATTTACTTAAACGTGTTTGATATCGTCTGACTTACATTAACGGTGTTCTACCTCTTCGACAATCTCTGTTCGTAAACTCCCTTACCACCTCTCCCGAGTGTAAGAGGAGGGAATACGCGACTTCGTGTTAACGAAGAAATTCCCCTCAGTGTCATAACAACCCAAGGTCACGTGAGTCTCACCCCAATGTCATTGACTGCACACTTTCCAACTCCCTCCCGAGTTATTAGATCATCGCGTTGTGTTTACCCTAGTCCGAATCCGAGGTTACCTCTCCTGAGTGTCAAACCCCATATTCTTAATATATCGAAACTAGCATGTAATCATAGAAAATACGGCAAACACAATCGAGTAACGAAGACCGACTATTAATGAAACACCGATTTCAAAATCACATATTCATAAATATTATCAATCCCTAAACAATATCCGTTTAGATAATGGCTATAACCGTATATATAATGATAAATGAGCTAAACATGCTCAAACCATAATCCAAAGTTAAGAAATAAAGAAAGAAACGAGGGAAACTAGATGTAGTCCGAAGATTCGACGTAAAAACAATTCCAAGATCGCTTCTCCTTCTTCGCCTTGTAATCTTCTCCTTCGGATTTGGTGGAGCATTCCCCAAAACACTCTCAAAATTATAGAAACCCTAAGTGGTCTCCTATGGCTAGGCTTGAGGAGAGGTGACAGGAGGAGGGTTAAATAGGGAGAAAAATATCTAAAAAAATATCTAAATTGTGCAGAGGTGACCGCCTAGGCGGTGGGTATGTCGATTCAGTGATCGCCTAGGCGGTAAAGATAGCGATGGATTTAGTGACCATCCTGCAGTTTTACCGCCTAGGCAGTGAGTATCCAACAAGAGTTGGCCCTCTCTGCATTTTTTCAGAATCTTGCCTCCGTGCTTATTTTTCCTCTGTTCTTCAACCGTTCTTGGTTCGATCTGATCGTTTATACTCTGATTTCATATTTTTTCACCTCAAACGTCTGATTTAATACAAAAAGAATATAAATGAATTGAAACGTAATAAAACATACTAAACGTACTCGAAAACTAACAAGTTAGGTTTGGAAAAAGATAGGTAATTTACACCTATAAAATACCTCCAAACTCAGAATTTTGCTAGTCCTCGAGCAAAACACCCACACAATAAAAGAAAAATATAACAACTAAAAACTAAAAATGAAAAACACTAAAAACAAATATGTGCAAGTTTTGAGTATCATCTATCGGCCAAACGAATCATCCCTCATCGGCCCCCAATCCTATCGAGTTCAAGCATAAAACACACTATGTAGTGTTCTAGAATTTTAACGTTTCGATGATAGTAAGCGCCATTCTAGATCCTACTAAAGTGTGTGTGTGTTTGAAACTCAACTATACAATTATCCGTTGATTTGATGGGATTATCCCTCAATATAGCTCATGACTAAAACCTTTATGGTATAGGGAATCTATAAGCTTGACCCGGGTTCTATTCTCCACAAATGTAGGCTCGGAGGTTCACAAAGATCATTAGGGCTTGGTTCGATTTTTAAAAAATGACCAAGGGTTTATTGAAAATAGAAAACAGGTTAATGTTACGATACCCGAGGCACATGCTTGGCACTCTCACACTCGAAACCCCACAGATAAGATTTAACGACCCTGAACAATACAATTAAGACCAACATACTCACTTGTCAAAAGAAACAGAAATAGAGCTATATTCACATAGTTTTTTTTTTTTTAAACAACACACCCTCAAACTTATTTGATTTGTACAATTTGAGGGGTGTGTGAAATATGAACGAAAAACGACAAGTGAGTACTCGAATACCGAACCAATTAAAAGTTCACCCTAATCCCAACCTCTCACTTCAAGTAGCATAATGATTGCTAACTTGATTCGCTCAAATTGTGCCTTTGGTTTAGAAATAAAGGACTGAAAGGAATTCAATTGGCCATGGTATTGGTTAAGTGTTCAGAATTGAAATGGCTTTTAGACTTCGATAGGGTAACGAAGGGTAATGATATATCATGGTAGGCTTCAAAAGGCATAAGCGACAAAAACGAATGCCTACATCATATCTCCTAAACCACCTCGCCTAGGATTTCGCCTCGAATTTCCCCCAAATCAAATTCTAAAATCCCTATTGTCATGAACTTGGCTAAAGGATAATTTTTCTCAAATCGATTGGATAATTCTACTTGGAGTTTACGTGCTCGTGCATTTAGGATCTATAATAACTTTTACTAAAATGAAACGTCAAGCACACAGAACACATGTAAATGAGCTTTACGCTCGACCTCAAAACAACCAGGAGACAGACTCATCATCAGGTAATGGCCCAGATGAAGTTAAAACTCAGCACATACACAAAAACTATCCTAAACAGACATGCACACGTAAAACAAAACATAAACTACAACTAAACATATAATATTATACTAACACATCGCACCCGACTTAAATAGGCAATGATCACAACAACCCTATCAGCGATCCTAATGACAGTTTATAGCATGATAATGAAGACAAGGGTTTAGAACATATACCTGGGAGGCGAGAGAATCTCGCCTCCGAATTAAGTCAATAGTGACGGATTTAACTTATTCTTGCCTTGGGTTACCTCCCAAGAAGCGCTTGGTTTATTATCCTCGGCCCGACACATGCCCTCAAGACTGGAGAGATGTTGCAATGAAAGAAACGCAAGAATACCTGTCGATCTAACATCTTTAAGCACCCTTCAGGAAAACAAAAACAAAACTACAAAGAAAATTATAAATACTAAAAAAAATGCCTAAGTTAAAATCAAGTTATTTACTCACAATATCAACAATAATCTAAAACACAATCCCCAGCAATGGCGCCAAAAACTTGGTGGCCGCAATTATGCATCGCCACTTTCACCGCAAGCGTACGGGTCAAGTTTTAGTATAATGGACCTTTCGGTCTGGTATCCTATCCACAGGGATTGGTTTAGATTACTATAAACTACCACGATTATCATAACCTAATTTTATCTAGGTGCTTAAAAATTAAATTTAATTAATTATTACTAATACTAATATAAAATACTAATTAAATTAACTATACTATAAATACTATACTGAGATTGTTTAGGGGAGTAGATTGCCTAGGTATTAACTTCATTTACTTAAACGTGTTTGATATCATCTGACTTACGTTAATGGTATTCGACCTCTTCGACAATCTCTATTCGTAAACTCCCTCGCCAACTCTCCCGAGTGTAAGACGGGGGAATACACGACTTCGTGTCACCGAAGAAGTCTCTCTCAATGTCTTAACGACCCTAGGTCATCTGAGTCTCGCCCCCAACATCATTGATTGCACACTTTCTAACTCTCTTTCGGGTTATTGGATCATCGCGTTGTATTTACCCTAGTCCGAATCCGAGGTTTCCTCTCCCAAGTGTCAAACCCCGTATTCTCAAAATATCTAAACTAGCATATAATCATAGAAAACACGAAAAACACAATCGAATAATGAAGAACAACTATTAGCGAAACACCGATTTCAAATCACATATTCATAAATATTATTAATCCCTAAACAATATCCGTTTAGTTAACAGCCATTACCATATATACAATGATAAATAAGCTAAACATGCTCAAACCATAATCCGAAGTTAAGAAATAAAGAAAGAAACAAAGGAAACTAGCCGTAGTCCGAAGATTTGGCGTTAAAACCATTCTAAGATCGCTTCTCCTTCTTTGTCTTATAATCTTCTCCTTTAGATTTGGTGGAGCATTCCCCAAAACACTCTCAAAATCATAGGAACCCTAAGGGGTCTCCTATGGCCGGGCTTGAGGAGAGGACAGAGGAGGAGGGTTTAAATAGGGAGTAAAATATCTAAAAAAATATCTAAACTGTGCTGAGGTGACCACCTATGTAATGGGATTCACTGCCTAGGCGGTGGGTATGTCGGTTCAGTGATCGCCGCAGCAGTAAAGACAGCGATGGTTTTGGTGACCATATTGCAATTTCACCACCTAGGCGGTGAGTGTCCAGTAAGAATTGGCCATCTCTGCATTTTTACCGCCGCGGTGGGTATGTCGGTTTAGTGATCGCCACTGCGGTAAATACAGCGATGGTTTTGGTGACCATATTGCAATTTCACCACCTAGGCGGTGAGTGTCCAGTAAGAATTGGTCGTCTCTGCATTTTCACCGCCGCGATAGTGGGCTTCTTTTCAGAATCTTGCCTCCGTGCTTGTTTTTCCACCGTTCTTCAACCATTCTTGGTTCGATCTGATCGTTTATGCTCTAATTTCATACCTTTTCACCTCAAACACCTGATTTAATACAAAAAGAATATAAACTAATTAAAACGTAATAAAACATACTAAACATACTCGAAAACTAACAAGTTCGGTTTGGAAATAGATAGGTAATTTACACTTATCATTAGCTCCACTAAATACTTAAATTCAATTATAATCAATTATGAATATTTCTTTTTCAATTACACATATGAGAAAATAATTTAGCTAATTAGGATCCTATTAAAACACACATATTTATAAAAATCTTTTTGTGTCGTGTGTGATCCTAATTAGGATGTTAAGAGTTGAAAGTTAACCTGAGTTATTTTCCCTAGGTTGTTTAAATTATTCAACCTCTTAATCCTTCATCATCTTTATCATTATATATTCATCATTTGGAACCAATAAACTGAAACACTTAATCAAATCGTTAGTTCCACCAAAAACATCAACTTTAATTATCCATCAAAATCTTAGGATCAACAGGTACCACTTCTTTCGGCCAACTAACCTCGGATGAAGCATTTTGGATGTTGGAAAATATGGCCGAGTTCAATTTTCACAGTTGGAATTATTCAACAAGCTACCAAAGCTTGGGGGATAGTTTCACCACTTTGGTTCCATGGTCTGATACCCCGGACCAAGAAGAGGAGTCTTTCCCCACCTTTGAGAAAATATTCACTGAATTTATGAAAGAAACTCAAGCTTTATTGATGAGACTGTAACGTCTCCTCAGACGCAAATCGGTCAACTAATCTGCTTTATTGAGGCCGAGTCAGAAGTGGTGGCACTGAGAGACACAAAAGCCACATGCATTGAAAGCCACCACGAGGAACCGGATATGAGCGGGAGGAGCTTGGGAGCATTCACTGATGACAATTCAAATAAGACAAAAACCCAAGCGTAGATCGAAGATTCTAATTTTTCACCATTAGAGATTTACATTGTGATGCCACCATCGATCAAAGACGATCACATCTACGAGGATCCGATATGGCTCACTTGTCTTTCGCCGCCATTAGAATCGTTCGTTCAAGCTTCCCAAGCACACAAGATGAAAACAAATCGAATTGAAAGTACGAGTCGATCAAAGCCAAATCTCGCCAAACTTGAGGGTGTTCAAAACCAAGACCCAAACGTAGTGTTGTATGACACATACTATGGGCGGAAACCATTCTTTGATGATCACTTCTCCATGTCAAGCCGAGGATAATAAACCAAACGCTTCTTGGGAGGCATCCCAAGTCCAAAAATAAATTAGATACGTCACTACCGACTTGATTCGGAGGCGAGCTTGTCTCTCTTCCCAGGTACGTGTTTTAAACCCCCGTCTTCGTTATCATACTTTATTGGGATCATTGATGGGTTACTGTGGACACTACCAATTTTAAGTTTGGGGGTGATGTGTAGTATGTTAGTATGTTCTTTCATTTAACTGTATGCATGATTGTTTAGATTAGTTTAAATGTGTTTATGTTTGTAGTAGTTATTGTATGTGCTGAGTTTTGAGTTCGTCTGGGCCATCACCCGATGATGATATTATCCCTTGGTTGTTTATCGAGGTAAAGAGTAATGCCCATTCGTGTATGTTATGTGTTCTTGGCATGTCGTTTTGGAAAGTTATTGTGGATCCTAATTTGCATGAGCACATAGACTTAATTTATAGCTATTCAATTGATTTGAGGCCAATTATCCATTAGCCAAATTCATGACAACTTAAGGAATTCTAGAACCTGATTAGGGGAAACTTGAGGTGAAATCCTAGGCGAGGTAGTGCATGAGATATGATTTAGGCATTCATTTGATTAGCTTGAGCCTTTGGAGCTTATCTTGTAATAGGTTTATCCCTCGTTACCCTGTCGAAGCCTATAATGTTGTTTCAATTCTGAACATATAACAAATACCATGGCCAATTGAATTATTTCCAAGTCTATATCATTGAACCGAATGCACAATTTGAGTGAATCAAGTTAGCATTCATGTATTCTACTTGAAGTGAGCGGTTGGGTTTAGGGCAAACTTTTGATTGGTTCGATATTCGAGTACTCACTTGTCATTTTTCTTTCGTTTTAACCACACCCGTGAAATTTTAATAATCGAATAAGTTTAGGAGTATGGTACGTTAAAAAAAAAAAAAAAAAACGTGTGTAAATATAGTTAAATTTTTGTTTCTTTTGATAAGTGAGTACGACGTTCTTAAATTATTATTCAGGGTTGTTTGAAATTTATCTATGGGGGTTTGAGAGTGATTTTGTGCCAAGCGTTGTGCCTTGGGTATCGTTAAGTTAACAACGTTAACCTATTTTATATTCTCGATATACCCTTGGCTAAATGTTCCAAACCGAACCAAGTCCGATTGATCTTTTTGAACTTCCAAACCTACATTAGTGGAAAGTAGAACCCAATCAAGAGTATAGAAATCCTAATCCTTATCGGTTTAAAGTCGTGAGCTTCGTTGGTGGATAATCCAATCCGGTTGTTGGATAGTTATATTATTGAGTTTCGCACACACACGTTGAAAGGATCTAGAATGGCGTTTACCATTATTGAATGTTGAAATTCTAGAACATCACATGTGCATTTTACTCCTGAACACGATATGATTGGGGGTTGTTGAGGGAAAAATGTTATGGTCGATAATTGAATTCGAAACTCGCATATCGTTATGTTTTGGTAGTTTGTGTATTTATTCATTTTTAGTTTTTGTGTTAGTTAATTTAGTTGTGTTTATTTTATTTTAGCAAGTGTTTTTCTCAAGGACTAGCAAAATTCTAAGTTTGAGGGTATTTGATAGGTGTAATTTATCTATTTATTCCCAAACCGGTTTTGGTAGTTTTCGAGTATTTTTATAGCGTTTTAATATTTTTAATATGTTTTAATTTATTTTATTATAAATCAGGTGTTTTGGAAGAAAAAGAGCTAAAACGGTCCATAAACGAGCAAGTCGGTGGAAGAACGGTGGATAAAAAGAGCAAAAAGATAACGATTCAGAACCTGCATCCACCGCTGTAGCAATGAAAATACGGAGTTGTTGAATTCTCCAGCGCTACAGCACTCAAAATGCAAAGAGTTGTTGAACTGTCCACTGTTGTAGTGGTCACCCGCCAAAACCCTACCGACCTATCTACCGTTGCAGCGGTCAAGCATCAGACAGATTAGATATTTTAGGATATTTTGTTGATATTTTGGATCCTATAAATATTGTCTCTTCTCCCCCAAATACATGGTCAACATTTTCAGGAGTGTCTTGAGAGCTCCAAGGCCTATCAACCAAGAGAAGATCACAACATGAAGAAGAGGAAATGTTCTCAGAGCGGTTTTAGCATCGATTCTTTGGATAACGGCTAGTCTCCTCGTTTCTCTCTTTTATTCTTAGTTTTGGTTGATAGTTTTGTATATGTTTAGCTTGTTTATTGTTGTATATATGGTTATGGCCATGTATAGCTAAACATATATTATCTAGGGACCGATTCGTGTATGAAAACGTTGTTTGAATAAATCTATGTTTTGTTAATGGTTGTTCATGTTTATCCAATTGTGTTTACCGTTTTATTACAATATTAATATGTTTGTTATAGTATTAGGGTTGATTTTCAAAATACGGAGTTTGACACTCGGGAGAGGTAACCCTGGATTCAAACTAGGGTTAAAACACAATACGATGATCTAATGACTCAGGAGGGCATTAGAAAGTGTGCAATCTGTGACGTTATGGGAAGATTCATGTGACCAAGTGTCATATAGATGCTCAAGGGGGACTTTGGCGTTTATGCGAAGTCACATATTCATTCACTTTACACTCGGAAAAGGTAGTAAATGAGATTTTGATACCGACATTGTCAGATAGGATAAACGACGTTAATGTAAACTAGATTGAAACGAACACGTTTAAGTGGACGAAGTTAATCCCTAGGCAGTTTACTCCCTTAAACGTCAATATTAGTATATTAGATTCATTAGTTTAATTAGATAATTAGTTTAGTATATTAATTTATTAACAAAAATATAAATTTGAGTCACCTAAATAAAGTTCGGTTATGATAATCGTGATACTTGATGACCGTCTAATCCAGTCCTTGTGGATATGACAACCCTAACTCTTCCCATTATACTAAAACTTGACTCATACACTTCGGTGAAAGTAGCAACATAATTTACATGCTACCAACAATCATGGTCTTCAAAGTGTATTTCGTTAGTGATTCCTGGAACCGACCTAACGTCGGTCCCGAGGTAAAGGCGATAATGATAAGGTTTGTGTTGGCCCAGTAATCTACCCAAGAGGGGGGTGAATTGGGTAGTTATAAAAATTAAACCAAATTATTATCTTTAAACAATTAAATATTCAAATAATTAATTTAATCAAAATTAATTATTATCTTTATATAGCACCGGATAAGTGTATAATTCTAGGTGCACACCCAAACAATAAGAAATAAAGAAACAATGCGGAACACCTCGATATATTCTGGTTCACCAAGCTACCCTTGGCTAATTCAGTCCTTCGAGCCCCACGGAGATTCATACCCACTAAACCACTAGATTCCTTTAAACAGGTAGGAACCAAACCTTTACACAATAATTCTTTTACATGCTCAGAATCAACATTTACAATTTCTTTTCCCAGACTCAAGAATAACCCTATCCTTTTTTCGGGCTCAAGATTAATCTAATCCTTTCACAAACTAAGGATCAAACCTAATTCTTTTATGCCTTAATCTAAGAATCAAACCTCACCAAAAACACTCCAAGTATCATTTTTCCAAGTAAGGATGAAACCTTTACAAATCACTCCAAACTAATTCTATTCAAGAATAATTAACACCTAATTCTCTTCAAGAGAAAAGAATAACCTAACCTTTTTGTACTTTAAGCAAAGATCAAACCTCAATCGTTTTTCCAGAAAAGATTGAAACCCAAGCTACCTCTAACTAGATACTCCCAATAGTATCTAATCCATACAAACTTACCAATTACCAAAATCGATAAGTTTCTTCTCACTCGGAGTTTCTACCACCTCAAATCAATTTAACTCAATTAATGTCCTGAATTTAATAGTGACAGAATTTTATGTGAGGAAATAAAAATCTGATTATAAAAATAATGCGGGTAGCACAAAATTGAGCACGTAACCAGATTATCACACAAATTGTTTTAAAATAATTTTTATGCTTCTAAAGTTCAAAAACGATTTCACAAGATCAAATATCCAAGCAAGAAATAATAATATATAATCACAATAAAGAATAAAATATTAGAACAATCTCACCAGGAAAACATCGAAAGAATGCAAATTGTATCGCTAGACAACTTAGATCGGTGATGCCAAATCAATTAGCGCTTTAACTCAAGAACTTCAACACCAGAATAATCTCATAATAATCTCTTAGTATAATATCAGAATAATAACTCTTAGAAAGCACACAAACTGAAAGTTCTTGATAGAATGATCTATCTCATAAGTGAAAAATGCAAGTCTATATATATTGTTTTTAAACAAGCCCTTTAACGGCTAGTTCCCACAAGATATGACTTTTAAATGCTCATATAGAACCCATATTCCTGGTTCAATTCACTTAACTAAAGCTTTAAAATCTTTCAATTTAGTCCCCTAAATATTTCTCAATCTCAAATAAAACTAGGTAGGAATTATTGAATATACTAACTTGAGAAACACTTAAAATATTTATACCATATATATAGAGATATATAAGTATGACTAATATATCTATAATATGTTCAAATCCCTAGAATATCTCCAAGATATTAACCAAAATACAGCTAGCAATGGCTACTTTTAGATAAAAATCCTTGAAATCCTCAAATCCTGAAATTGCACAGTCGATTGACCGACTAAACCTCCATCGGTCGATCGATCATTTCAAATTGTAGCCCAAGACATTTTCATATGCCTGTTAGTCGATCGATTCCCCATGGGTCGGTTGACCGATCGATTCAGGATGCTCTCCAGGCCATTTTCGGCCTAGTCGGTTGACTGGTCATCAACAGTTAGTTGACCGATCGATTCAGAGAGTTCACTTCTCATCCATTGGTTAATCGATCTCTTTTAGTCAGTTAACTGATTGATTTAGAGACTTCTCCAATTCCCAGCCACTTCCCATCAGATGACCGATCTCCTTGCCATCGATTGACCGATCAGTGCTCGATCTCCTTTCATTTATTCATTTCAACTCTAATCTTCAACATTTTCGACCTTTAACCAATTTCTTTTATTGGTTAACTTAATTAACACTATTAATCAATTTTAAATACAAATCTTTCTTCGATCAATTTTCTTTCTCAATTTTACATTGGAGCAAATATGTGAACTAATTAGAATCCTAATAAAAAATACAATAAAATATAAATTATTTAATTTGTGTCGTGTGTGATCCTAATCGGGATACATTAAGAGTAAAAATGGATTTAAATTGTTTTCACCTAGATTCTTTAGAATCTTCAATAAACTAGTTAGTTCCACCAAAACAAATCAACACTTAATTGTCTATCAAAATCTCAATATCAACAGTTTAAATCACAACCTTCAATACACGTTAGTTCTTCATTGAAGCAATTCATGTATTGGCATAAGGTTTCGCCCTTCTCTTATTGTAATGTTAATAGATAGTCAGCGCCCTTCATTAATCTTTTGACAAAACGGCCAATAAACTGCTTCCCCAAGTCCATAAAGGACGAAATTGAGTTTGGTGGCAACGAGTACAGCCATTCCAGAGCTAACCCTTTCAAGGGCGTTGCAAAAGCCCTATAAAGCGTAGAATTTCCCACTCTGTAGATGGACATAAAATGTTTAAACTGTCGGATGTGGTCCACTAGATCTGGTCTTCCGTTTTACTTCTCAAACTTAGTGGAATCAAATTTATCAAATAGTGGTGCCTCCAAAATATCTAAGGTGAACGACATCTCAGTTCCCCTTAGAAGCGCATCCATCTCGTCAACTGGTAAATCTCTACCCTCTAGCGCTCCGCATTGTTGGTGGGAATATACTGTCTCGTTACGAGTCAGCATCCGTCCCCCACCCTAGTAGGTATCCATACCCCTATGGTCTGTTCGTGCTCCCTGCAATGAATCTGGAGACTCCGGTGAGTTCGCCTATTCCCCGAGGCCGTTATTAATGGTATGAGGGTGCTAAGCATTCATAGTAATTTGTTGGGCCATTCTGGTTAGCATCTCTTCCATTGCAATGATCTTTGTCTCTAGCATGTTGACCATTTGCACCTCAGGGGAGGAACAATGTATCATCCGCTTGAAGCCTCCATATGAGCCTCCATGTTGACTGGTAGTGGGATCTAATTTCTTTGACTCTAACCAATCATTCTTGATTGTAAATGCCTCATCTCGTTGGTGAACTCTTTTTTTCTCCGTTTCCCATAGACGGCGTCAAATAATGTTGTCAAAATTTACCCGGTGCGTGATTTAGTACCTCACGTGCCGGAAATCTCTGCAACCTACTTCCCTTCCTGCAAAACCAGTTAGTTCTACGAGGGGGACACCGATGTTGCGTCGGCCAAAGAACCTTCGGCGTGAGAATCAGGTTAAATTGCTCTGAGAAAGGGTATAAGCTCAACAGTATATTAAGAGTGGTATAAAATGTCACAACCAGTCCTAAAATCCCGACATCCCGGGCTGGCGTGAGGACATCATGACATCACCGAAAACAACCAACCAACCATCTATTACACGACAATATGCATATATATAAATAAACCATCATCTATATGAAACTATACATATTTTTGTTATGGGAACACACCCGTTCCCCAAATATTCTAACAGCAAAATATAATACCATAAACCCCTAACTGGTTCACCTCAAAAAGCTCATCTCAACCCTTTACACGACTCCATCGTAGGACTCTACCTAGCGCCAGTAGGGAACCGACTCCTAGCTGCTTCACCTGCGAGTGTACTGCCTTCTTAGTAAAAACATCATTAATAATAAAAACTCATTTTACAACATCTAAATGGATCAAGCATAAGTTTATAAATACCACATAGCTCGTAAAATCCCCAGTATAAAAGCAGAAAAAATAAAGCGACATAATTATGTTTCATTCAAATACAACTACTATAAAAATTATACTAATCACCATGATAATAAATATCAAATCAGCTAATATACGTAAAACACCACATCTCAAACACACTTTTTAAGCACATACCTCAAACACACACTGGCCAGCCCTAATGATCATTTTAACCTCACGATCTGGAGTTGCAACAGTACCGTACCACCTGTAGGATTTGCCTTCCTAAAGGACACCCATCACTCCGCCGAAGCGGATAATCACTGCGCAGTATAAACATCTAACATCACTCTGCCGAAACAGATAAACATCACTCCGCCGAAGTGGATAAATACTATAATATCGTAAAGTCAATAACATCGTCAAATTACGAATCAATAGCATCGTCTAATCAACAACATCGTTAAATTAATAACATCATCATCAAATGATATTGTCTAATCAATATCGTCAGATCACACATCCACCTCTCTTTTCCAAAAATTGACTTTTTATCCGAAAATCAGATTTCTCACTTTCTTTTAAAAGGAAACGTCTAATTTTACCAAAACTATTTTTCCACGCTTTATTTTTAGAAAATTAGGTATTTTTCACTCTCTTTTAAAACCACCAAATTTCAGCGAAAACCATTTTCAACTTCCTTTCGAAACCAACACAATTCATCGAAAATCTATTTTCTCAACTCATCCAGAAACTTGCTTGATCCATATCATTTTGAAATCATTTAACTTAACTACAACCATTTTCCATCATATATATATATATATATATATATATATAGTTTGGGAAGAAGACAGTACACTCACCTCTTCCTCTGCACAGCAAAAACGTCACTGTCCGAAACTTAATGGGATGCTGACGCCTGTGAACCTAACAATGATAGGCTTAAATTAATATTTTACTTTAAAATAACCTAACGTGCAATGCAGTCCCTAAATTCCATATTTCCCATTCCCCAAATTTCATTAGAAAAAAAATTATTATTTTCCTCATTCCGTTATATTAATATTCACCGTACCATGATTATTAAAATTAATGCTTTCAAAAATTATCGTGGCGATTACAAAATTTAGTGCTAATAATTTTAATTTGACGGAAATAAAAATTAACAATTAAAATATCAACCAACGGAATCGTTACCTGTTTCGAATCGTCCGCCGGCTGCGAATTGGGTTTTTGGTTTTTATTTGGGGTGTTTGTGTAAAAAAAAAATTCTTCCTTTCCTTTCTTTTTTTTCTTTCTTTCTTCTTCTTTCTTTCTTTTTTCCTGTTTTCTGATTTCTTCTCTCTAATTTTGGTCGTTGGGTTCTCACCGCCGACACACACACACACTTCACTCAACCGGCTAGCGACCACCCTACACACAACGCCGACCAACGAGACACGCACACCCCCGGAGAACAACCCCTACCAGGAAACAGCGCACCCACCACCATTGCCTCACCGAACTCACGCCACCGCCACTACTGCTGGAAGACATCCTGAACAGGCACCACTCCGACACACACATACCGCCGGTCACGCACTCACACCCACAGCACTGTTCAAACACACATACAGACACGACGATCATCTGAACGGCACACCCACATGATCTCTCTCACACACACACTATTTACATACACACACAACGAACACACGGCGATGAACAAACACGCACACTCACATTGTCGCACACACAACAGAAAACAAAGCAGACTCACACATACGACGGACAAACCCAATCATCTTAACAACTCACACACACTGCTCGCCGGATCGAAACAGAAGAACACCTACACATGAAATCAACCGAAATACACACGCATATACGTCGGCGAACGGCGACTGATCAACCCATCCCACGATCACCGGAGGATCGATGACAAACAGAGAATAGAACACACTCAACCCACCACACACATACGCACGTTGATCATTCCACACATCGCCGGACAAATTATGAGCAGAGCACATACCCACGTGACTACGGAAGGAAACAGAGCATACCAAATGGCAACGGTATGAAGAATACACACACGCTCATAGCCTAAACATAACAACAATAATCATACCCTCTCTCACCCACAATCGTCGGCCGATTAGAACAGCCTCCCCTCCTACCGGTGATCACGAACACCCACGGCCCCCTTCCGATTTTCTCTCTCTGAATTTTTATTTTTTTTCTAAATTTTTTATTTTGAGATCTTGATCATTTCTTCTACATGCATATATATATATATATATATATATATATATATATATATATATATATATATATATATATATATATTCCATGAATTTAGTGGATAGGTTTGATCTCATGAAGCCACGTCACGTGCTCTCTCTTTCCCTGTCGGCCGGTTTATATATATATATATGTGTGTGTGTGTGTGTGTGTTTATCTAAAAAAAAAAATTTCTTTAATTACTCATTTCTCCCCTAACTTCCTTTAAATGTTCATTTTAGTCCATTCTTCACGTTTATGATTATCTCAAATTGTACTTTCACCCTTATCATATTGAAATTCTTGAAATTTATTAACAAATTTGAAATCTCAAGTTTAGATTTAATGTTTCTAATTTTCCAATTTGATCCCTAAACTTTTAATTTGAATATTAATTAACAAACGTTTTCCCAAAATTTCCCAATTACTCTGAAATGCAACTAAGATGACGTACGTGCTAAATTGGGGTCTTACATAAAAAGAGTTATGAGTGTTGATACCTCATTCCCTGTCGTATATATAGGTCGTTTCTCTGGTTAACCGTTCCCGCCATAATTTTCTCGACGTTCCATAATCAACCACCATAAATGTAGCCTGTGCTCCCATTTCAGAAAGTGGAGTCAATTGTGTAAGTGCATAGGGGTGGTGGTAGGTGAGGCAACGGTTACGTTGACCTACTACCATTAGATTCGGTAATTGGGCCCTGCTTGAGCGGCCTTGTCCTGCCCTGAATAGGCCCAATGCATGGTTGGGCTGCACTCAGTAGGCCATACGCCTTGTTCATGGGTTATTAGGCCAGCGGCCCATGTTGCTTATTACATTGCCTCTTTGGGGTCGAGCTTCTTGGACAAGTCCAACCCGTTTCTTTGTCTTCCTTCACTCTGGTTTGCATGTTGGAATTTTTCCCTCGTCAAAATTAACTCTTTTTATGAGATCATCCCATGATTTTCCCATTTATTTTTTCTTACTGAATGAGATAGCTTAATCCCCAACTGCAGAATGTAGGTGGACACAAACAGTCTATGGGAACAAGTTGAATTCGACAAGTTAATTAAGCTTTGGGACTGCAATAATTTGGTAATCACACATCTTACTCAAGTTTTTCTTCTTTATCTCGTTACATAAAATGTCACACGATCTATACTTTACAGGCACAAAGTGTAATTCAAATCTAAATAAACCTTTATAGTAATTTAATAATACGCTTGATCCATTACAAAGAACAATTAATTACTTAATGGTTTAGCCAATTTTATGTTTTATTACGAGGAAAAAGGCGAACTGGAAGACCCTTTTCCGGAATAGGCATGGGATTTATAATGATCCTCTCGTCCGGAATCAGTTTTTCCCACCGAAACTTCTTGACCAGATGGTGCATGAACACAAGTATTTCAAGTCTGGCGTACTCTCGTCCAGGACACATCCGAGGTCCTCCTCCAAATGGCACGAATGTGTAAGGAGCCGGTCCAGCTCCATCAAATCTTGATGGGTCAAAGTTTTGGGGCTTCGGAAAGATTTCAGGATTTTTGTGTGTTGAATTTGTAGTCCAATATACCTGCATACAACAAAATATTCTCAATCATTAATTAACTAAGTTGCACTTTAAATGTGTCCTTAGTATAGGGATTAACTGGTACTCTATATTAATTTCATCACATTTCCCTACAAATTTTTACATTTGTATTTCACTGTCAAGGGGATGGGCCTCCTTTGTTAGAAAGTGTAAATATGGGATTAGGCTGAAAGCCATGGTTAAACAAAAGTATAAATTCCTAAAGTAATATGTTAAAATTGAGATTTTAAAATATTCTTCGTGTAAAAAGCGTAATTTAGTCTATGTTATAAGATGAGCAAATTTGAAAAACAAACAGAGATTTTCACTTCTGATTAGATATTGGTTGATCAGAGAACCGTTGTTGAACTATGGATGAGCTCGTGTTCGAACTGAATCTCAAAGGACTTTCCGCCACAACACCACCTCTGAAGTGCCGACGTGGACCGCACAAAAGCTAACTAAGAAAGGATACTACCTGAGAGGGAAATGCCGCATTAGACGAACAAGTACCCAACCAAGAGGTGTTAGTCTAGTTGCTAAAAGTAGGTGTTTCTTTTTCTTGTCAATCAGGATTCGACTTTTTTTTGGAGTACTCTAGGAATTTAATTTTAAGTGCATCTTTAAGATCGTCCACGAAAGTGATTAGTAAAGGTACATGTAAATTGGCCTAGACATCTTATTGTTTAATTGTAAAAAAAAAAAAAGAATAAAAAACAAAAAAAAAAAAGCCTTAAACCCTAAAGACGAACAAGTAGGCCTATGCTTGAAACAAGCAAATTAACTTATTTGAACCTAGGGAAAGCAATTCAATCCGAACTGACGGATAATCAAACCAAACCAAGCCAAACCAAACCAACTCAAACAATTCAGTTTCAACCGATTAAATTGTTTGGTTTTGAAATTAAAAATAAGCAGTTTTGGTTTTTGTTTTGATTTTGGGATAATAATTGTGAAACCGAGCTATTAAACCGAATCACGTAATTGGTATTTTATATATATATATATATTATCCTAATTTGTTTATTTATTTATATTTTGACCTCTAGTGTATATATATATTGTAGGGTTAGTTGGGTTAATTTTAGAATTTTCATAATTTCTTCTAATATTTTAGCTATGTTTAAAAAGATTTTGCAGTTTTCGGTTTTGGTTTTGGTTTTGGTTTTGGTTTTATATAAAATTAAACGGTTCAATTTCAAAACCGTTTTTAAAAAAATCGATAGTTTTTGTTTTGATTTTGAGTTTGGTATATGCCTAACGATTTTGGTTCCTAGTGAAACTAGTTCAAAACTAAACTATTGTGATCCCTATTTGAACCTCATTTTTAATGGGCCACCAAACTAAATTAGGCAATGCGTTAAACACATGATCAAGCCGGCAAGTCGAACCGATTAAACTTTGACCCAAAACAATAAATGGAACAATCAGAGCTTTAAAACAAACTTAAAGAAACCGTTCATTTAAAACAAAACTAGGAAAACTAGTGGTTTAAAGAACCGGACTACCATGAGTATTCAAGAGTAATGACAGCTAGAAAGCACTAAAGGTTGGATAGGATCTGACACTGGTTCCAGGTCAATTTTAACATTCTGAATCCAGCTAAAGGCTTCGCTTATTCAAATTTTGATCATACTATATACTTCTATTTATATTGTTGATTCGGTTCACCATAGTATTTTAATCGATTCAAGGGTTCAGTAATCAGTTCTGGACAACCTTAGACCGGTTCCTACACAATATCACATCTTAAATGCATCCACATCATTTATGCTTCCAAATTCACATCATATAGTATACTTTCTTTTATATTGTTAACCCTAGTCAATGGCGATGTCCAAAGCTTGTCCTTTATGTGTAATTTTCACAGCCAATAAGGGTTATGATCTTCCCTCGACTAATGTTTTCATCTCAATTGGGGATTTGGCTTCACTCTTCAAACCGTTTCTCTTTGATTCTAGTACAAACTCTTTCCCTACCCTTTCACTTACTATATGTAATTTTTCTTGATTCTTTGATTCTTCCTGTCATGATCATATGACTTTTGATCCCAATATTTTCTTCTCAAACTATCCATTGTGAATGTTCTTACCATTTATACTGCTGATGGTTCTCACATCCAAATGACTCATATTGGTTAACTTTTTACTTCACATGTTTCTATTTACAACACATATTTAATTTTAAAACTCACTCTAAACCTCTTATCTGATGAGCAACTTTGTGAATTGTAACTTGAAGTAATATTCTCTAACACTGGTTGTCGTGTTCAGGATCATCGGATCGGAAAAACTCTTGGAATTGGTTACACCCCCAACTCAATCCCCACCACCACTACCATGTGTCCCTTCATCAACTTGTGCAAGCCCACCATCAATCTCATCATCATTACCTGATTTATCGTTTCTCAACCTTTGGTATTCTCGGTTAGGTCATGGATCTATTGAACAGATCGATACTTTATTCTTTAGTGGGAAATTAGGATCTGTCTCTACCTAGAATCCTTATTGTCTTCCAAGTAAACAAACTAAACAACACGCATTACTTTTTTTTCTCTAGTGACTCAGCCTCCCTCGCACCATTTGACCTAGTCCAGTCCGATGTTTGGGGACCTCACCGTCTACCACAATAAGGGTATCCAAATACTTAATCATATTTGTTGATGACTACTCTCAGTATACCTGGCTTTACCTCAAGAATAAGCTTCCGAATTACCTAAAATCTACTCAGATTTAATTGTTATGGTTCAAACTCATTTTTCCTGGAATATCAAAATCTCTAAATCTAACAATGCTATGGAATACGAGGACACTTCATTCATTGCCACCCTTTAAAAACATGGCACACTTTCCCATAGATCTTCCATTGTTACTTTGCCAAAAATGGTAGAGTTGAACGTAAATATTGAAATATCCTTGATACTCTCCGTGCACTACTTATTTCATTCTCTTGTCCAAAACGCTTCTGGGGAGAAGCTATTCTCACTGCCTTCTATTGTTGGATGTAAGCCCTGTATTAAATCTTGTAATATTATACTAATGACTCGTATTCATAAAATATTTCAATCTCAAGTATTAATAAAAGGTATTTCTTGATATTATTCTGATAATTATATCTTTATTGTTGTAAATCTTGAATATTGAGTAGAATATCCAGCTATTTATAATTAAATTGGAAGAGACATTTTGTAGGTCGATATTCTAAACTGTTCCTAGTCTGTATTGAATTGTTAAAAAGGGCCTTCAAAAATCTAGGCTACATTGATCTGATGTTCTCTCTTTGATAATGGTTAATTTCAATCCATTAGTTTAAGATACTAGAACATCTGCAAGGGAACTCACTAAGTGATAGTAAGAGACCGAACTTGAACATCCTTGATATCATGCATGTTAGTTTTGCTCGAGTCAAAATTGGATATCTTATGTCTGATTGTATTCTGTGAATTTTTGTACTTGTGGCACTGTATATATATTACATGTATGAGTTACTATACTTTCATATACTGAGTGTTGTTCTCTAACTATAGGCCTTCAAAGGTATTTATTGGATATAGTAGGACATATATGGTAATACACGACTATGCAAGAAAAAATCTATCACTCTTAGCAAAAAGAGACATAACCCATGTAATTTGGTTTAATATAAAAGTTCCCCGATGATCATCTTTGTCAATTCTCTTAATATTTAATAAGAGGTCATACTAGGAGAACATTTCAAAATACAAAAAATTTGTCCCACCTTTATTTAAAAAATGACAAGAAGAGTTCACAATAAGAGGAAAAGAATTTTCAAAATAAAACAAATTATTTGGACTTAAGCTAATTAGACTTAATTGGAAACAAGGTACCTTTTTTGGACAGGTGTCTCGGGGTGCCTAACACCATTCCCAAGCATAACTGACCCCCGAGATCTTTTAAATGAATTTTTAGTTTGATCGTGTCTTTGGAGTCAAATTTAATTAGGCCATTTAAATTATTTTCCTAAAAAATCAATCATCTAGCACATAAATTAAACCCAATACTAGGTGGCAACTCCTTTTTTTTTTTTTTAATAGCCTAGTTACATTTATGAGAAAATCGATGCCTTAAAAAACTACTTCTCTTACGTTTTACTATTTCATATACATTAGCTTTTCAAAAAAGGGGTACATAAGTTGTCCTTTTTGGTACACAAATAAAAAGATCACGGAATATGCATATCATACCTAAGGGTTTCTCTTGGTTAAATTCCAACAAACTGGACATGGGTGCGATAAGTGGATAAACGTGATTCACAGTCGAAGAAAATGCCATAAGAAAAGAATCACTTCCTTCTAGAAAGACAAAGTTGAAATTGTTCCATTTTTATTGTTTAATTGATTAGTAAATTAATTAATTAATTAATTTAATTATTTTCACCATCCATATTTTGGTATGAATCTAGTAGGTCACACATAAATAGAGTATTGAGGTTAGAAGAGTCCTTAAAAAGGAATGGATAGTAATGACGAACACTTAAGAAGCTTAGGGGCCAAAGTGTAATTAAGAAAAATAACGAGTCTAGGGTTGTGAACCATGGAAAGTATAAATAATGAGGGGAAGACCATATGGTCGTCCATCTATCACAGTAAATTTTGGCCAAGCTATAGTGGTCATCCCTCTCCTATAGTTTTCTCAGTATTTTATGTCTGTGAGATTTATTTTCCTTTTCTGCACCACTTGTTTGAATCCTGCTATCTCCTAGATTCAAATCGAAGCTCTCCTAGAGTCTTGGTATTATATTTGATTTTAAAAATTCCAAGAACACTCTTATCTCTGAGCTTCTCTGTGTGGATACTGTTAATGGTGAGACATTTGTGTCACTTTTAAGAGAATCAATCTTGTGTAGCTGTTTTGTTTATGTTTAGATGCTCTTAGAAGAGCCTTCTCAAATCACACCTTAGGAGCTGTCACCTTTGAGGTTTAAGCACTGAAAGAGGTATATTTCTTAAAATGAAATTTTAATACTACCTACATGCTATGTTTTAATGTTAACACGGTTAAATCCGGCTCAAGGAATTAGATATTAAACAAGATTTAATTTGTTTTTATGTTTTGCATTGTAGATCTAATAGTTTTGAAATTTGATCCCTTCAAGAAGTATCAGAGTCACTTCTATAATTAATTTTAAACAATATTTTTTTATGTTTTATGAATTTTTAGATCGTAGAAATATTCATTGATAATTTCGATCACGTGTAAATCTGAAAGAGTTTTCCAAATTAATTTATAAAATAATTTTAAAAAATTAAAAATCCAGAGATTTGAACAACGATGTTATGGTTAAAACCAAGACACCGGTTGGAGCCTAGGGCTCGGGATGGCAGTAGTGATGATGCAATCATCATGTGCCACAATTCAAGATGGTGCCTCACAATGCGACACGACCAGTAGCGTGCAATGTTGTTGCGCTTTGGTACGGAAACAGCACCACAACAGTAGTGCCAACCACTGAGGTGATGGAGTGGTTCCCTGTTGTGGTGTTTCATTTTTTATTTTGGCAAAAATTCAAGATTGCATGTGGTTGTATAGATTCTGTAAGATTTCAATCTTTCAGATATTTAGAGAGAATAAGTGAAATGTTAAGTAAGCATATTAATTTACACTATGCATGTTTCGGATTTGATCTCTTTATAAAATTATTTTTCAAAAATCCATCAAATCAGATTTGGTATATTTTTTTTAACATTTACTTATAACATCCTAAATTAAATATATTAATTAATCATTTCAAGTTATTATTAGATAATAATTTATAGATAATGATTATTATTAATTATTTAAATTTGTTAATTTTCCATATATAATTTAAAAAAAAAAATTATTTAATAAACAAATATTTTAAAAATTCTAAATATGGGATAATTTTCAAAAGTTTACATGTTTATAGAATAATTCCATTTTAGTATTATGATTCCATACTTGAAATGAATTCAATTTTAATTATTACGCGATAATTTTTAATAGACATAGAATTTAACTTAATTTGAATTACTATTCTTATATGATAGGAATTATTTCCAAATTCAATTACAAAGCATCATTATTTATGGATTAAATCTGTTTTCATAATAGGATTAACTAGTTATTGTGTATTTTACATGCGATGTATTATATATGATAGTTAAGGAATGATTATGGATTAAAACCGTGTGAGCTATGTGATTATCTTTTGTAATTTTTGTAATTTTTTCGATTGATGTTTTAAATCCAATCAAGGTTGCAATTAATTTTTGAGGGTTTTTCAAGGGTTGCATACTCTTCCTCATTTTTGTTTTCGTTGTATTGATCCTCTTCTAAATACCCTTTTCTCCCTTTGAATTGTATCATTTTCTTTTTATTATTTTTCTTTGTATTTATAATTTTGAGAAGATAAAGAGAAGGCCCAACGATGATAAAAAAACCAAGGAGACTAATTGAAGGAATTAAGCGATGGGGGCCAAGAAATTGATAGCTGAAGAAGGAGGCCCATTTGATGAATAATCTTTACTTTAATTAAGTACATAACTAAATCAAACCTAAAGATTTGAGCCAGTGGCTTAGGCTGAATCGACTTATAAGTCCATGATCATCCCAACCCATTTATTTATGTGTGTCGAGCAATTTATTCTATCCTTCTTTGTTTTATCCAAATTATCATGTGTGTATGGGGCATTTATTTATTTTCTTATATGCATATGACACATGTTAAACAAACTAAATAATTAAAAGATGAGATCTAAATAAATATCCCTCAAAGAAAATATTAAGTTCAAAGCGATAGCATATGAGATATTCATTTTGTGGTCTTCAACCATGGGGATTGGTTCAGGTAGTGGAATCATAAGCCTAAAGTTGCTATGATCCCTAAGGAAACGTTGAGAATGATGCCCATAACCTTAATGGTTGGTTTTGGTTGGATGGCTCCCCAGGTTCTTTCTATATCCACTATTAGTATGAATGACCAGGTTTTCATCTACATGCTAATATGATTGAGAGAAAGTAAGATTGCAATATCTCATCTACATAGCTCCAACCTATCCAAGGATCAAGAAAAACCTAGCTGAAGGAAGGGCTTCATAGCCTTCTATTTCGGTCGTTGTTCACCCGTTCACAAGGGCTTCGGTCGCCAGCTCCCCTATCATCAGGTTGCCAACTTCCTTGGGATAAATGGATACATTTATTACCATTCCCTAGGTTTTTTATTTTTAACTTCATTCAAAAATAAAATGATGGGTTCTTTGGATTCGTTTTGATCCAAGGGGCTTACAAAACCAAGTGTACAAAGTAAACAAGAGGCAATTGACTGCCTATTCGACAAGATTGATTAGCAATGAGGTTCTAAAAGAACCCATTCAAGACAAGTTGAAGGTGAAACTTTCACTGAGGGTCTAGTGCCTAAGAATACCATCAAGAAAACACAAATTTGAGAAACGAAGGCCCTTTAGAGATCTAAGGGATTATGGCCCAATCTTAGGGATTAATCGTATTGGCAATGAGAGAGGATTCCCGAACTCAGAACTTTGTGCAGTAGGAAAAGCAAACAACCACAGCTAAAACGTTGTGTGGTAGGTTCTGTGGTCTAAGAGCATTTAGCTAGCACACGGCAAAGTGCATTTTTATTTCAAATCCTCCTAACCTTGTTCTTCTTTACCCTTTACCTATCAGATGTGGTACAACCCCTATTGAAAGGACTACAATGCATCAGTGGAACCTAACTGTTGTGCAGTACCGTGTCCGAGAAATCGAGCTCACGATGAACTTATATTTATTTATAACATAAAATGAGTACACCAGTGTGTTCCCTTAGCTATCGGGTGGAGTGCACGTTAGGACAAACTTAGATCATGTCGGGTGGGTGTAACTTAACTAGGAAGATATATCCTTAGTTGTCAGGCAGGCTATGATCAAGCTAAAGACCAAACATGAATTGAATCTTACCCACAAGGTAAGATGCAAGAGTTGTCTATCCCTGAGAGTGATAGTTCTTTAGTTGTCAACCGAGTGTTATCAACGGAAAGTGATTATTTAATTCCCCACTAGTTACATTTGAAATATAACCATTTCTCTAGAAGGTAGTGAAATTCAAAGTATTTAATGGGAGCATATTTCGATTTATAAAATACCTTTGATCTAAAATTTATGTACACTAATTTTCTATTTAACTTATACTTTTTATTTACTTTCACTGTTAACTTTATTATTTTTAAACCATTACAAAAATGTTCTTGAGATAAATACTTTAATCGGACTAAAGTTTTCAGATTGACCGATAATCCTTAAGGTAATTTTGGCTTCGAAAAAATTAGGCTATATTTTTAAATTGTTTAGCTCCTCTAGCTTCTGAAGCCCATATTGAGGAAAAACATGTCACAATCCAGAAAAATATAGATGATGATAAGCAGGCTCAGTGCTAAACGATAACATGGATGAGTAATAAGCTCCAACAATAGTTGAAAGGGCTAGGGAGCACATATGTGCTTGTGTAATGCCTCAAATTTCTCCTTGGCTAGCACAATCGCACTGATAGGTACAACGCCTCAAAAGAAATTTCAAATCCAAGATGCTAGCAGGGTCCTCAGTTAAAGACCATATCCTTAATATGATTAGTTAGGTTGAGAGACTGGAAAAGATGGGATTAACTCTAGATTCTGACTAGGTTGTGGATCTTATTCTACTGTCACTTCCCGATATATTCGATCAGTTTGTGGTGAACTTGAACATGAACGAATTGGAAGTCACACTTTCAAGACTTCTTAACATGTTGAAAATTGTCGAGGGGACCCTGAAAAAGTCCAAGGTATCACTACTCGTAGTGGACGAGCCTTCGACCTCAAGAAGAAGAAGAAGAAGAAGAAGAAAAAGAAGATGAGGAGAAGGAGGAGCAAACCCAACTCATCTTTGAAAGTGAACCAAAAGATGAAAAAGAAAAAGAGACACGAAAAAGAAAAAAATGCTTTCATTGTGGCCAACAAGGGCATTAGAAAAGGAATTATCCTAAAGACAAACTTTCTGAAGGTATGTCAGATATGTTTGGTGTCATTGGTTGTTTGACAACCTATTCTATTTCGAATTGGGTTTTAGACTATGGTGCTAATTCACACATGTGTAATACTATGCAAGGTCTAAAGGGAAGCAAAAAAATTGAGAAAGGGGATATCTCGCTACTTGTGAAAAATGAAACAAGAGTTATTACATTAGCCGTAAGAGGCCTTCACTTGGAGCTACTAATATCACATATTTTAAATTATAAAAAAATAAATTATTTGTGCCTAAATTTTTCAGAAACATTATTTCTATTCCTTGTTTATGAAGGATAGTTATTCAGTTGTTTTAGAGAATAATAAATGTATTATTTATTTTCATTCAAAGTTGGTTGGCTTGGGCATATGTTATAACAATGTTTATTATTTCAAAACTTGTGGTAAAATTAACAACATAACAAATGGATTAAAAAAAAAAATTAAGAGATGAAAATTCTACCTACTTATGGAATCTCAAGCTGGATCATATCAGTCAGAAAAGAATCAACAAGATGGTTAAAGATGGTCTCTTGGGGCCCATTTAGTTTGGATCTATTACCAACTTATGAATTTTGTCTCATGGGCAAAATGATTGAGTCACCCTTTGTTGGATATTGGGAAAAGACTGCTGACATATTAGATCTGGTACATACTGGTGTGTGTGTGAGACCATGATCTTCTCAGCTCGAGGTGAATTTTCATACTTAATTACCTTTTCCGACGATCACTTTAGGTATGGTTTTGTGTATCTTATGAGACACAATCTGATGCTTTTCAAATATTCAAAAAAATCAAAAATGAAGTAGAGAAAACAAACAGGGCAGAGTATTAAGGCACTCTAATCAAATCGAGATGGAAAATATATATTCTTAGAGTTTTTAAATTATCTCAAACTTAATGGTATACTTTCACAATGAACTGCTCACGCTACTTAATAATTAAATAGTGTATCAAAAAAGAGAAATAGGTCCCTATTAGATATAGTCAAATGTATGATGAGTTGTATTATTTTACCTATTTCATTTTGGGGTTATACCTTGAACCGCAACTCATTTGTTGAACAACGTTTCAACTAAGTCAGTGTTGGTTACACCACTTGAGATTTGAAAAATACGAAAATTAAGTTTTCAGTATGTTAAGATTTAGGGATGTTGGGCTCAGGTAATAAGAATTGAGGCAAAAAAGTTAGAATCTAGGACTCACATTTGTAGATTTTTAGGGTATCGTAGAGAAACTGTAGGATACTTCTTTATACGAATTGTTTTTCCAAGAATCTGGCAATAGTAAATGCATCCAGTACACAAATTCCTTGTTGATCAATTAGAGCCTCCACTCTTCCTAATATATAATTGAACACAAGGATAGAGATTGTCTACTTCTAGTGGGCGATAATGATCCCTCTAACTATAAGAAATTGATGTCAAACATCGACAGTGAGAAGTGGCAAATAGTAATGTGTTGATCCTAATATTTTCATGAACAATTAAAGGTTGATGTTTTTGGAAGAACTAACGGTTTAATTGAGTGTTTTAATTTTTTTAGTTCCAATGATAAAGATATGATGACAAGTAATGAATGGATGCTAAAAGATAATAACAAAGATCATGAAGGATTAAGAGGTTGAAGAATTTGAAAAACCTAGGGGAAATAACTTAGGTTAAATTTCAACTCTTAATATCCCAATTATGATCACACACAACACGAAAAGTTTTTTAAATGATTTTTATAAATATATGTGTTTTTGATAGGATCCTAATTAGTTGAATTATTTGCTCCTATGTGAAATTGAAAAAGAAATAAAGATAATTGACTAAAATTGAATTTAAGTATTTAGTGGAACTAACTGAGAAAAGAAATCAGTTAAAGGAGTGAAAACGTCAATGAGAATGAATTAAAAATGAATTTAGAAGAAATTCCAGTATTGGTAAGTCGACTGATACATAGAATATAAAGTTTCTGAATCGATAAGTCAATAGGTAGGTCGACCGGAGCTTAAATGGTAAACTCTCTGAATCGATAAGTCGACAGGGAGGTCGACTTGTGACCAGAAATGTAACTCTCTGAAATTTCTAGGTCGACATATAGGTCGACCGATGGGCGATAGATTTTTGGATTGGCTACATCCTCAATTGAGCGATCAACCAATGATCCTTGGTTAATCGACTAATGGCACTGTTTCAGGATATTGTAGAATTCTGAATTTTATTCTAAAAGTAGCCGTTACTAGTCATTTTATGGCTAGGATTCACGAGATATATTAGGAATTCAATGTTATTTGAGATATGCAACATATATTATGATATCCCAATAGATTTGGTTCATTAAGTTTAAATATTTCTCAATTTCGTAGATGTAATTCTTTCTATCCTATTTAATTATGATTGAGAAATATTTGGGGGACTTAATTGAGATGTTTAAAAGCTATAATTAAACTTTGGGGGACTAGCCGTTAGAGAGCTTCCCTTTTATATAGACCTGTGTTTTTCATATTAGATAGAGATCAAGAGAATTATACTGAGCTTTCTAAGAGATATCATATTGAGTGAATTGTAAGATCTATTCTAGGAGTTATTCTTGAGAAATATTTGTCGTGGATTGTTGCTACTACCGAATCTGAAGTGATATTGCTATCATTATTCTTTCGGTGAAATCTGGGTGAGATCTTTCCAAATTACTTTCTATTTTGTATTGCTTGATTATATTTGGAATTTGATCTTTGAAATACTTTTTTGATTTTTTATTGAAATAATTTCCTGAAGAAATCTTATTACGTGCTACCCTATTTTTGTTTAAATCAGATTTTGAATATCTCATTTTTCTATTACTAGTTTTAGGATATTAATTGAGTTCTAATTTATCTAGAGTGGTAGAAGCTCCGAGTAAGAAAAACCACTTATCAATATATAATTGGTGAGTTAAGTGACGGATTGAATACTATTAGGACTAGTTAATCTAAGGATAGTTGGTTTCAGTCTCTTATTGTAAAGAGATTGAGGTAGTAATTCTTCCTGGATTGAATTGATTTGTGAGCAATTTTGTAATGGTTCAATCCTTATCGGATAAAAGGATATTTGGAGTGTTTGTCAGGTTTTAATTCTTTAGCCATAGTTTTAAAAAGAATTAGGTTATTCTTAAGCCTGTAAAAAGTAGAGGTTATTCATAAGCCTATGAAAAAGAATTTGTAAAGGTTGATTTTGAGCCTGTGAAAAGAATCTTTGTGAGGTTTGGTTTCTACCTTTAAAAGAATCTTGAGTTTAGTGGGTGCGACTCTCTATGGAGCTCGGGGGACTAGATCAGCCAAGAGTAGGTTCGTGAACCAGTATAAATTTTTAGTGTGTTGCTATTTTTCATTATTTATTTTTGTTGTTTGGTGTGCACCTAGTTGATATTATATTTCCTCTGATATATAAAGATAATAATTAATTTGGGATTAAAATTAATTATTTGGATTATTGAAGTATTTTTTTCTCTGATAATTTTTTATCTACCCAATTCATCCCCCCCCTCCCCCCCTCTTGGGTAGTTCACTGGGCCAACCATTGGCATCAGAGTTAGTTTAGCTCGACACCATGGAGCACATAATAGGCACACTAGCTGAGGGGAAGTCTATGCACCGACCACCGTTGTTTGCAGGTGAAAGTTATTCGTTCTGGAAAGATAGAATGATAGTCTTCATTCAGGTTACAAATTATGATGTATGGCTAACAATCGAGGATGATTAAAACGGAGTCGAGAAGAAAAAGAAACAGTTAACTGCTTCTGATAAGCAGAAACTCTCTATAAACTTTCAGACTATTAACATTCTATTTTTCTCTTTAGATGCTAATGAATATTCTAGAGTTTCAGGTAGTAAATCTGCAAAGGAGATGTGGAATACGCTACAAGTTACCCATGAAAGGACAAGTCAAGTGAAACAATAAAAAATCAACGCTCTTATAAGGAAATATTAATTGTTCAAAATGGAAGAAACTGAAATGATTCATGAGATGTATACTATTTTCAACAATATTTGCAATCACTTGAGTCAACTTGGAAAGCTATACTCCATGGAGGATAGAGTTCAAAAGGTCCTAAGATCTTTAACAAAAATATGGGAGTCAAAGATGACGACAATCAAGGAAGTTAAGGATCTTGGCAAATACGAAATTGATGATCTCATAGGCAACTTGATAACTCATGAAGCGGATATTAAAGGATATGAGGACGATAGTGATAATGAAAGTCTTAACAGTGAGTAAGACAAAGATGTGGCGCTTCTCACAAAGAATTTTAGAAGAATGAGTCGGTGCACATTCCGCAAGAGAATAAACCTCAACATGATTAAAGTGGAATGTTACATCTGTCATAAGACCGATCACTTTTAAAATGATTGTCACAAACCAAAAAAGGATAAAGAAAAGGAAAAGAATAAGAAAGAAAATAAGAGAGCAAATAAGAGTAAGAAGAAATCCATGAAGGCTACTTGGGATGATACTGAATCAAGTAGCTCGGAAAAATTAGATAGTGAATATATGTCCATGTTTGCATTGATGGCCACTGGTGGCAAGGTAACTAAATGTTCAAGTTCTTGTCCTTTAAATTTTGATAAATTATTTGATATTTATCAAGAATTTTCTCATGATTATAAAAACAGTATTCTAAAATAAATGCCCTCCAAAGTATAATTAAAACATTAAACAAGCAAGTGATGGACTACGAATTTGAAAACAATGAATTGAAATCCAAGTTGACAGATTTGCATTCAATTGTTCTCAAATTCACTAGCGGTGAAAATAACTTGAAAATACTTTTGGGAAGTTCACGTGGAATTTTTGATAAAGCCGGTATTGGATTTCAGAAAAATCTTAAACAAAAACGTTTTCATAAATTCTTTTCCGAAACCAAGGATCTTGTTAGATGTTTTAAATGTAATGTTGTGGGGTATACTATTCATAGATATTTTGTTAAAATATCTAATTGTAGACAAATTTGGGTTCCAAAATGAACTACAACTATCTCGACTAATAAGATCGGACCCATTTAAACTGGGTACCACTTAGGAACTATTTGAGGTACTCCTTACAGGTTATTCTAAAAGTATCAATAAGTAAGGACAAATAGTTCCTGGACAGTGGTTGTTCTCAACACATGACGGGAGACAAAAGAAAATTTACATCTTTAACACCTAAGAATGGAGGTCATGTGACTTTTGGAGACAACGCAAAGGGTAAAATTAGCCTTATAGGTAATATCGATAATGGTACTACTATTATTAAAGATGTGTTACTGGTTTATAGACTTAAACATAATTTGCTTTGTATTAGTGAACTATGTGACAAGGGCTACAACGTTATATTTGATCATGATAATTGCATTATTAAAAATAGTCATGATAGTAGTATCTTGTTAGTTGCATCACGTTTTAAGAATGTTTATATTTGCTCATTTGATGATTTTAATTCTCAAAATTTATCTTGTTTGAATGCTTTGTCTGAAAATAGTTGGTTATGGTATAGGAGACTTGGGCATGCTAGTATGGAGTTAATCTCTAATTTATCTAAGAAGAGTCTTGTACGTGGCCTACCTAATTTGAAATTTGTGAAAGATAAAGTATATGATACATGTCAATTCGGCAAGCAGGTTAGATTATCATTTAAGAAAAAGATGCACACGTCCACGTCTAGATGTCTTGAATTGTTGTATCTTGATTTGTTTGGTCCAAACTTTGTTGCTAGTGTTGGTGGTAAGTTTTATCCTTTCGTTATAGTTGATGATTATTCCAGACTTACCTGGGTATTTTTTCTTGCTAAGAAAAGTGAGGTTGCTTCTGTTCTTGCTAAATTTTGTAAACGTGTTTAAAATGAGAAGTAATGTTCTATTATTAACATTCGAAGTGACAAAGGAAAAGAGTTTAAGAATGATGTGGTAAGTTACTAAATGGGTTTTTAGAAATAAAAAAGAAGAATCTGGCATGGTAATTAGAAACAAAGCATGATTAGTAGCACAGGACTATAATCAAGAGGAAGGAATTGATTATGATGAAACCTATACTCCTATTTCTAGACTAGAAGCAATTAGAATGCTACTTGCTTTTGCATGTTCACGTAATTTTAAGTTATATCAAATGGATGTTAAGAGTGCATTTCTAAATGGCTTTCTTGCAGAAGAAGTTTATGTGAAATAACCCCCGAGATTTGAAAGTGATAAATTTTTTGATCAGGTATTTAAACTTCGCAAGGATTTGTGTGGGCTCAAACAAGCTTCTAGAACTTGGTATGAGAGACTTAGCCAATATTTGATCGAAAATGGTTTTCGACGGGGTATTTGTGATATAACATTTTTTGTGAAACAAATTGATTCTAATATCCTATTAGTACAAGTGTATGTTGATGATATTATTTTTGAATCTACTAATGAGAATCTTTGCCAAGAGTTTGCTAAGATAATGCAAGTCGAATTTGAAATGAGCATGATGGGAGAGTTAAATTTCTTTCTTGGATTGCAAATTAAGCAAACCAAATAAGGGATATTTATAAACCAAGCTCAATACGCCAAGGAGTTGTTAAAGAAATATGGCTTGGATGGTGATGAAGAGTACAAAACTCCCATGGCAATGGCTACGAAGATAGACAAAGACGATTCGGGCAAAAGTGTTAATGAAAAATGTATCGAGGTATGATTGGTAGTCTGTTGTATTTAACTGCTAGTGGACCTGACATTATGTATAGTGTTGGTCTTTGTGCTAGATTTATGTCTTGTCCTAAAGAATCACACTTGATTGCGGTTAAGTGAATTTTTCAATACTTAAAAGGGACGACTGACCTAGAATTATGGTATCCTAGATGGAGTGATTTTAAATTGATAAGTTACTTCGACGCTAATTTTTTCGGTTGCAAAGTTGAGCGAAAATGCACAAGTGGGTCATGTCATTTGTTAGGACATGCATTGGTTTCTTGGTCAAGTAAGAAATAGAATTCAATAGCCTTATCCACTACTGAGGCTGAGTATATGGTAGCCGATAACTGTTGTGCTCAAATTTTATATATTAAGAAACAGTTAAATGACTTTGGAATTTGTATGGAGGAGGTCCCGATTTATTGTGATAATAAAAGTGCTATTTGTCTAAGCAAGAATCTTACACAGCACTCACGAACTAAGCACATAGAAATTAGACATCACTTTATTCGTGATCACATTCAGAAAAAGGGACATTGTTATTGAGTATATTGATACCTCCAACTAGCTTGCTGACGTTTTTACCAAACCACTAGTAGAAAATCAGTTTGTGAAAATCATTCGCAGTTTGGGTATGGCTAGGCATAATTATGCTTGCTTAAAGTAGAGTTCTTTTGTGTTCCCCCCTCCCCAATTTTTGGTTTTTTTTTTTTTTTTTTTTTTTTTTTGAGTTGACAAAGGGAATGAATTAGTTGACGTTTTATTGAACATCTTAAGGGGGAGTTTATTATATTTGTACTTTATTGAATATCTTATGATTATCTTCATTACGATGCTTTAATGAGTTATAAAACCCATCCTAGGATTCAGAGGGAGTGTGGTTATATTATTGTTTTGAAGAAAACATCAAAGTTAATTGTCATCATCAAAAAGGGGGAGATTGTTGATCCTAAGATTTTGATTAACAATTAAAAGTTGATGTTTTTGGTGGATATAATGGTTTAATTGAGTATTTCAGTTTATTAGTTCCAATGATAAAGATATGATGACAAGTAATAAATGGATACTAAAAGATGATGACAAAGATCATGAAGGATTAAAAGGATGAAGAATTTAAAAAATCTAGGGAAAACAACTCAGATTAAATTTCAACTCTTAATATCCCAATTAAGATCACACACGACACAAAAAAAAATTTAAATAATTTTTATAAATATGTGTGTTTTTTATAGGATCCTAACTAATTGAATCATTTGCTCCAATGTGAAATTGAAAAAGAAATAAAGATAGTTGACTAAAATTGAACTTAAGTATTTAGTGGAGCTAACTAAGAAAAGAAATTAGTTAAAGGAGTGAAAACGTTGATGAGAATGAATTAAAAACAAATTTATAAGAGATTCCAGCATTGGTAAGTCGACAGGCAAGTCGTCTGATGCATAGAATATGAAATCTCTGAATCGATAAGTCGACAGGTAGTTGACCAGAGCTTAAATGGTGAACTCTCTGAATCGATAAGTCGATAGAGAGGTCGACATGTGACCAGAAATGTAACTCTCTAAATCTCTTAGTCGACATATAGGTTGACCGATGGGGCGATGGATTTTTGGCTTGGCTGCATCCTGAATCAAGCGGTCGACCGGTGATCCTTGGTTAGTGTACTTATGGCACTGTTTTAGGATATTGTGGAATTCCAGATTTTATTCTAAAAGTAATTGTTACTAGCCGTTTTATGGTTAGGATTCACGAGATATATTAGGGATTTAATGTTATTTGAGATATGCAACATATATTATGATATCCCTATAGATTTAGTTCATTAAGTTTGAATATTTCTCAATTTGGTATATGTAATTCTTTCTATCCTATTTAATTGTGATTGAGAAATATCTTGGGGACTTAATTGAGAAATTTAAAAGCTATAATTTAGTGATTTGAACCAAGATGAAGTCTTAATGATATAAGGGCTCTATAAGAGCAATTAAATATCATAACAAGTGGGAACTAGCTGTTAGAGAGATTATTTTATTCCCTTTTATATAAACCTGCGTTTTTCATATTAGATAGAGATCAAAAGAATTATACTGAGATTTCCAATAGATATCATACTGAGTGAATTGTAAGATCTGTTCTAAGAGTTATTCTTGAGAAATATTTATTGTGCATTGTTGCTACTACCGAATCTGAAGTGATATTACTATCATTATTCTTTCAGTGAAATCCAGGTAAGATCTTTCTAAATTACTTTCTATTTAGTATTGCTTGATTATATTTGGAATTTGATCTTTGAAATTGTTTTTCAATTTTTTATTGAAACAATTTCCTAAAGAAATCTGATTAGGTGCTCAATTACGTGCTACTGTATTTTTGTTTAAATCAGATTTTGAATATCTTACTTTTCTATCATTAGTTTTGAGATATTAATTGAGTTCTAATTTATCTGGGGTGGTAGATGCTCCGAGTGAGAAAAATAACTTATTAATTTGTAATTGGTGGATTGAGTGACGGATTGAATACTATTGGGAGTATTTAATCTAAGGGTAGCTGGTTTCAGTCTCTTCCAGTAAAGAGATTGAGGTAGTAATTCTTCCTGAATTGAATTGATTTGTGAGCAATTTTGTAACGGTTCAATCCTTACCAAGTAAAATGATATTTGGAGTGTTTGTGAGGTTTTGATTCTTTAGCCTTAATTTCAAAAAGAATTAGGTTATTCTTGAGCCTGAAAAAAGTAGAGATTATTCCTAAGCCTATGAAAAGGAATTTGTAAAGGTTGATTTTGAGCCTGTGAAAAGAATCTTTGTGAGGTTTGGTTCCTACCTTTAAAAGAATCGTGAGTTTAGTGGGTGCGACTCTCCGTGGAGCTCGAGGGACTAGATTAGCCAAGAGTAACTTCGTAAACCAGTATAAATTTATGGTGTGCTACTATTTTTTATTATTTATTTTTGTTGTTTGGTGTACACTTAGTTGATATCATATTTCCGCTAATATATAAAGTTAATAATTAATTTAGGATTAAAATTAATTATTTGGATTATTGAAGTATTTTTTCTTTGATAATTTTTTATCTACCCAATTCATTCCCCCTCTTAAGTAGCTCACTGGGCCAACACAATGAAATTTGAAATTAACTCCATGTACAATAACCGAGTCTGGAATCTTGCCGATCCACATGAAAGAATTTTTCCCATTGGGTGTAAACCAATCATTATGAGAAAACTAGAAAAAGTTGGTAAAGTTAATGTGTTCAATGCCAGACTAGTGGCGAAAGGATCCTCTTAGTGCCAAGCAGTTGACTATGAGAAGACCTTTCACCAATCACTATGTTAACATCTATCTGGATTTTATTAGCTACAATTTCATGCCACAACTCTAAAATCTGGAAGATGGATGTGAACATGGCTTTCCTCAATAAAAATATAAAGGAATATATTTACATGCAAGAACCAAAGGGGTTCATAGCTGAAGGCAAGAGCCCAAAAGTGTGGAAATTGCAAAAGTCTATTTATGGACTTAAGCAAGCTTCTAGAAGCTGGAACATCCATTTTGATGAAGCAATCAAATTATTTGGTTATTGTCAAAAGATGGATGATCCACGTGTGTACAAAAAAATGGATTAAAACGTTATATGTTTCCAGGTATTGTACATTGACGACATTCTACTGATAAAAAATGATGTAGATATGTTGTCAACTACAAAAGTATGGCTTTCTCAAACATTCTCCATAAAGGATTTAGGAAAAGCATCCTACCAGGTATAGAGGTCTATAGAGATAGATCTGACACGATACTTGGCTTATTCGAATCTAAGTATATAGATAAGGTGCTGAAGCGATTTAACATAGTGAATTCCAAAAAGGGCTACCTACCAATCAAACATGGAATTCAACTATCTAAGAAGATGAGTCCTTATTCTTTTGAAGAGAAGATTGTGATGAGTAATTTTTAACATGCTTCGACAATTTAAATTCTCATATACATAATGCTATGTACCAGTCTCGATATCAGTTACACTTTTAGATTAACCAACAGATATCAAGCGAATCCAGATTTGCAACACTGGAAGGCTGTGAAATCTATTCTCAAGTACTTACGATGGTTTAAGGATAAATTTCTAGTCTATAAAGGAAGGGAGTTAAGTCCTAAAGGTTATATTGATTAAGATTTCCGATCTAAATGCTGATGACCAGAAATCAACTTAGCGATATATATTTATTCAAAAATGGCGGGGTTGTTTGCTAGAGGAGTTCTAAGAAATCTATAACTATTAATTATACTACTTAGGGATAATACATTGTCACTTCCAATGCATCTCAAGAAGGTATATGGATTAAGAAGTTCACTTCTAAACTTTGGATGGTTTCAACCCTTGATTCGCCGATACCTTTGTGTTGTGACAACAATAGTGCTATAGCTCAAGCAAGGGAACCGAGATCTCATTAGAAATCTAAACACATAGAGTGACACTTCTATTTGATTTGTGAAATCCTTAGGAGGAATCATGTCTACAGTAGTAGAGTAGACACAACGAATAGCGTAAAGGATCCACTCAATAGGCTATGACGTTATGGTAGTTAGATTGGTATCTTCTAAAGACGGGTATTAGAAACTATTCCGATTAGCTAAAGTGCTAGTGGAAGATTGTTGTATGTAAGCCCTAAAGTCAATCTTGTAATCATACATCTAAAGCTTATATTTGTAAAATGTTTCAATCTTAAGTATTAATAAAAGGCATTTCTTGATATTATTCTTGTAATTATATTATTGTTGCAATAGATATTGAATATTGAGTAAAATGTTTGACTATTTAATATGATTAAATAGAATAAGACTAAATACATTTAATATTCTAAACTATTTCTAGTCGTTAAGGCATTGTTGAAAATAGTCTTCAATAATCTAGTTTAGTTTGATCGATGTTCTTTCTTTGAGAATGGTGAGTCTCAAACCATTAGTATGAGATATTCGACCATCTGTAAGGGGACTTACTAAGTAGTAGTAAGAGATCGAACATGCTCATCTTTGATATCCTAAACAATAGTTTTGCTCAAGTGAAAATATGATATCTAGGGTGTGATTGTATTCCGTGAATTTTTGTACTTGAGGTACTATTTATTATATGTATGGGTTACTATAATTTGATAATAGTGAATGTTGTTCTCTAACCAATGGAATTCAAAAGTATTCATTGGGTATAGTGTGATACACATGGCAATGTTAGAGTATAGAAGAAAGGATCCATCATTCTTAGCAAAACGAGGCGTAACCCATGTGATTCGATTTAATATGATTCACTTAACCCTCTGACAAGAGCAGTCATTTCAATCAAGTATCACAAGAAATTATGTGATCAATCAAATATATATGATAAGACTATGGATTTTTTTACTTAACCATATCATGTTAGTCATTTCGGGTACAATGATTAAGAGAACATAGAATACAAATATCATACCAGAGGGGGGTTTCTTGGTTAAGTTTTTTCCAACTAGACATGGTTGTGATAAGTGGATAGACATGCTTGCGGTCACAGGAAACGCCTTAAGGGAAAAATTATTTTATTCTAGAGGGGCAAAATTAGAATCATTCTAATTTTTATTAATTAATTGTTTAGTAAATTAATTGATTAATTAATTATTTCACCGTCCATATTTTGGTATGAACCTAATGGATCACACACAAATACAAAATTGTGGTTAGAAGAGTCGTTAAAAAAGAATGGGTAGTAATATTGAACTTAAGATGTTCAGGGGCCAAAGTGTAATTAAGAAAAACAAGGGGTCTAAGATTGTGAACCCTAGATAGTATAAAAAATAAGGGGAATACCACATGGTGGACCATCCATCATAGTGAATTTCAGCCAAGCCATAGTGGCTACCCCTCTTCCTTAGTTCACTCAGTCTTCTATGTCAGTGAGATTTGTTTTTCTTTTCTACACCACTGGTTTGAATCCTGTTGTCACTTAGATTGAAATCAGAATTGTATTAGAGTATTGGGATTAGATCTAATCTTAGAAATTCCAATAACATTCTTCTCTCTGAGGTCTCTGTGTGGATACTGTCAGAAGTGAGACATTTGTGTCACTTCTAAGAGAATCAGCCTCCTATAGGTGCTTTGTTTAGGTTCATATGCTCTTGGAAGAGCCTTATTAGATTACACCTCAGGAACTACTAACTTTAAGACTGAAGTACCGGATAGGTATATTTATTAAAGAAGTTTTAATATTACCTGCATTATTTTGTTTTAATGGTTATATACGGCTGAAGGAATTGGACAGTAAATTATATATATATATATATATATATATATATATATATATATATATATATATATATATATTTTATATTCCGTTGTGTAGATCTGATAGTTTAAATATCCAATCCTCTCATCTATACCATCCATCGGGTCTTTTTACCTACCATTGATATTCGTTTCCCTTTTGAGAAGTTGCATGGAGTCTCCCCTAATTACAACCTCTTAGAAGTCTTTGATTGTGTCTTCTTTGTCCTCGTACAACCTCAGGAAGATGCCAAAATTGAACCTCAGGCTCAAGTATGTTATTTCCTAGGATATGAAATTGAACACAAAGGATATAAACTTTGAAACCCTATTTCTAATCGTCTTTAAGTGTTTCCCGTTATATCACTACTCAAAAACACAAGATGTTTTTTTCTATATCCAAGTTTTATTCGACATCTACCACCAACCATTGATATTTCACTAACCATCTATAGACTTCTTTCCTGATCATCCAAGCACAATGTCACTGAGCCTTAAATAGATCATTAAATGGATCCTCTAGCTACCTCCATTAATACCCACTGACTTTTATTCTCTGTTTACAGATTCTGGACACGACTCCCTCAAGCCTGTACCAATGACATCAAATGTTGCACCTTTTGAGCCTACCCATGAGAATCCCCGTTATTTTAGCAGGGTAACACAATCTCTCTCATATCTTAGTGATTTTCATTGTTTTTCTACCAGACATAATTTGCATGAGATTCAATCTTGGAAGGAGGCCATTGCTAACCTTCATTGACAAAAAGCAATGGACAGGGAACTTAGTGCCCTAGACAAAGTTCATACTTGGGATCTTGTTGGCCTCTCTCTTGGAAAAACTTCTATTAGATGTAAGTGGATTTTCCGAATTAAAATACTCTAATGGGTTGGTTGAATGCTATATAGCTCGACTAGTTTCAAAAGGATTCTCTCCCGAATATGTCATCAACTAGGAAGAGATATTTTCTCCAGTAGCTAGACTCATATTTTTTCGTACATTTATTTCATCGTTGTTATTCCTAAATGGACTCTTTTTTAGATGGATGTCAAGAATAGCTTCCCTAATGGTGACCTCCTTAAGGAAGTTCATGTATCCTGGCCTAGCTAATCCTGAACACAAAGTACGTCACCTTCATCGTGCCTTATTTGGTGTCAAACAAGCTTTACGTGCTTAGTTGCGAAATTCAACACTACCATCCATTAGTTTGCATTCACTTCCAACACTTATGATTTCTTACCATATTTCTTTGCCAAAGTGATGATGGAATTATCCTTTTCTTATTATATATGGATGACATTATCATTACATGAGATGATATGAGGTATCTCAAAAGTCCAAAATTTTGTCACTGATCAATATGAGATGAAAGATCTTGGTTTGCACACCTATTTTATTGGCCTTTGATGTTTCATTTAGTTCAAATGGATACTTTCTCTCTTCGGCCAAACATGCCTCTAATCTTCTTCCCAAGTCTAACAATACTAACTCTACCACTGCTAACGTTCATTTGGAGCTGAATATCAAACTTACTCCACTAGATATCTCTCCTCACTCGAACGTCACTTTCTATCTCTAACTAGTTGAAAGTTTGATATACCTCACCTCTATTCGCCTAGATATTGCCTATGTAGTCTATCAAGTCTATCAGTTCCTATCTGCTCCTCAAATCACTCACTACTCAGATGTTCTTAATATTCTTTGGTATATTAAAGGAACTTTGTTTCACTGGATTCATTTCTTAGCACAATCCACCCCAACTTTACATGTTTGTTCTAATGCTAACTAGGTTGGGATCCCACCGATGGACGTTCTGCCACTTGTTACTGTTTTTTTTTTCCGGAAACTCACTCATTTCCGGGTGGAGTAAGAAACAAATCTTGGTTGCCCATTCTAGTCTTAAAGATGGGTATATTTCTATCATTGACACAACACAAGAACTACTTTGACTTCGTTGGCTCCTCTCTAACATGGAAATCCCATCATCTGCAACTATTATTTTACGACCATTGAAGAAGTTAAAATATTCAATGTTTCAATAAATAATCCATTTTATTTGAACAAATCAAAATCTTACAAATAATATTTTAATGCTTTTATTTTCCAAATAACTAGAATGGTGGTAAATCGCTTACCTAGATATCAAAGCTAATTTTGTCAATGTTAATAAAAAAAAAAAAATAAAAAAAAAAAAAAAAAAAAGTTTCCTATTAATTGATAAAATTTACAATTATAAGGCATCCACATTCGATATTGGGTTTGAAGCAAATCAAATCTAATTTCGACATCTATTATTATTATTTTAATAATCAAATTCTTATATCACCCCTAAAATCTACTAATAATATTATGCGCACACATGTGTGTTTTGTGTATGTGTAGGCAGTAATTTAATATATCAAGATTCATTATTAAATTAAAAATTGCATACTCAATGAATACTCATATTGTAATTGAAATATGATTCAGTAAAAATTCAACCTACTTGTTGCATCTCAGACTAGGTTATATTAGTGAGAAGAGGATTAATAAGATCACGAAAAATGGGCACTTAGGACCATTTGGTTGGAGCCATTACCAACTTGTGAATCCTGTCGCATAGTCAAAATGGCCACGTCCCATTATTGGACAATGGAAAAGAGTTATCAACATACTAGGATGGGTATATATTGACGTATGTGGACCCATGATCTCCATAGCTTGAGGTGGATATTCATATTTCAGTACCTTTACTGATGATTATTCTAGGTACGCTTTTATGTATATTATAAAATACAAGTCTGATATCTTTGAAATGTTCAAAGAATTAAGAAATTAAGTAGAGATTTAAATGGGAAAAGCATAAAGAAACTTCAAATAGATCGATATGGGGGATACTTATCCATAGAGTTTCTAGACTATCTCAAGGTTAATGGTAGACGTTTTTAGTGGAATCCTCCTCCTACACCACACTTAAATGGCACATCAGAAAGGATAAATTGATCCACACTATATATGGTTATATCGATGATGAATCACAATCATTTACTCATTTTATTTTAGGGATATTCCTTAATGACAGCAGCTCATTTATTGAATAAGGTTCAAACTAAAATCTGTGCTGGGGAGACCGCATAAGATGTAATATTTGAGGTGTTCGATCTTACGTCAAAATAGTTAGCAAACAAGTTAGAATCTAAGACTCACATTTCCTAGTTTGTGGGATATCTTTGGGAAACTACTGGATAATACTTTGATCACCCAATGGAATAAAAGTTGTTTCTTTCTAAATTTATCATATTCGTGGATGAAATATTTTCAAAAATCCAGCACTAGGCAAAAGATAGAATTGGAGAAGGTGTTGGACACCGAGCAAGCCAAGCAAACTCAAAATGTGGAGCCGATCCATATGATCCTCGTAGATCCAGTACAACCTCTTGTCTTCCTAATAGATATCTAGGATATAATGGACAAAATTATGGAGATGATCCATTTCTAGTGGGAGGTAATGACCCACTGACGACGAAGAGACGATGTTGGACATCAACAGTAAGAAATGCTAAAATAGCTATGAAATCTGAAATGGACTTTATGTACTAAATTAGGACATTTGTGGATCCACCTGAGGGAATATTTACTATTGGGTGTAAATGGATATTCAAAAGAAAAGTAGACTCAAATTGTGAAGTAGACGTGTTAAAGGCTAAACTAGTGACGAAATGATATACTCATTGTTAATGTGTTGACTTTGTGGAGACCTTTTTTCCAGTCTCCATGTTAATGTCCATCAGGATTTTATTGGCTATTATGATGTACCATGACTATGAAATATTGAAAAGATGGGTGTAAGAATGACTTTTATCAATTGAAACATACAAGAAGATATTTACATGCATTAACTGAAGGGCTTCGTAGCCGAAGGCGAAAGCTAAAAGGTATGCAGATTGTAAAAGTCCATTTATAGTCTTAAGAAAGCTTGTATAAGCTAGAACATCCATTTTGATGAGGACAAGGTGGCATCTAGTTAGTGTTTATGCATTTCTACTTATACTTCAAATAAATTGGGATGATAATTTTATTTCTATTCTGGAGTATTATAGGAATAAAAACATGTTTGGTAATGACCATTGCCCTAATTTTTTTTTTTTAATTTATAAGAATGGAAATAAGAAACATGTATGGTTACAAAATTTTTCCTTATTTTTAAAAATAAAAATGGTGACCGACTGAGTGGTGGCCGGGAGATGGTAGTGGCCGGTGGAGTAGTGGTAGAAATAGTTTTGTAGGAGTGAATAGGAATCAACATTTTTTTTTATTTCTCAAATTCTTAAGGATTTCATGATTTACTTCCAACTTACTCTTAACATTATGGGACCATAAACGTGTTTACTAAATGCGTTTGTATACATTAATCCAAAAAATTTGGGAGCAGGAACATAAATAAGGGAAAGAAATAGTAACCAAACAGGGCTCAAAATTGTTTGGTTAACTCCAAAACATGGATGGTCATGCATGTACAAGAAAAATGATAGAAATGCCATTTGTTTCCTGGTATTATATGTCTACAATGATATCCTACTGATTGGAAATGACATAGGGATGTTGTCTACTACAAAAGTGTGGCTTTCTCAAAAATATTCCATGAAGGATTTGGTAAAAAAGTCCTAAAATTTGGTATAGAAGCCTATTGATATAGATCTCAAAGGATGTTCGGTTTATCCTAATATGAGTATATAGATAAAGTGTTTGAGGGATTTAGCATGACAAATTCTGAGAAGGGCTTTCTGCTAGTCCGACATAGAATATATCTTTCTCGAAAAAATGATTTTGCATTCTTATGGAGATAAGAATACGATAAGTAAGGTTACCTATGCTTTAGCAATTGAAAATATCATGTATGCAATGATATGTACCAGTCCCAATATTAGTTATGATGTTAGATTAGTCAGTAGATATCAGGCAGATCTAGGTTGAAACTATGAAAGGCTATAAAATTCGTCCTCATGTATTTGAGAAGGTCTAAGGAAAAATTTCTAGTCTCTAGATGAAGGAACTAAGGGTTAACAATTATATTGATTCAAAATTATAATCTGATGTGGTTGATCGAAAGTCAAATTCGGGATATGTATTTATCCTAAATAGCGTTAGTTGGAAGAGTTGTAAGTATCCGCAAATGTAGATTCCACTCTTGAGGCTGAGTATGTTGTCGTTTCTTATGCATCTAAGGAATGTGTATGGATTAAGAAGTTCATTTACAAACTTGGAATGGTTCAAACCATTGAGTCATAAATACCATTGTATTGCGACAACGATAGTACTATAGTTCAAGCAAAGGATCCCAAATCACATCAGAAATCTAAACAAATTGAGTGGTTCTTTCATTTGATTCTTAAAATCATTAGGAGAAAAGATGTCGACATTAAGAAAGTTTACACAATGGATAATATAACAGATCCACTAAGGCTATGACTTTACAATAATTAGATCGGCATCCTGATAAGATGGGTATTAAATACTATACTGATTTGCTATAGCATTAGAGGGGGGGTTGTTAGATATAAGCCCCATATTCAGTTTTATATTATTACATTCGGTGGCTTTTATTCCTAAAATATTACAATCTAAATTATTAATAAAAGTTTATCTCAAAATTTATCAATGTTGCTATAAACCCTGGATATAAAGTTGAAATGTCTTAACTCTTTAATATGATTTATAGGAGGAGACCGAAGACATTTGGTAACTTATATTTTAAATTGTTTCTAGTAGATATTGGATTGTTAACACAAGTTTTTAACAATACAGTCTAGCTTGTTAGGGTATTTTCTCTTATAAGAATGGTGAGTCTCAAACCAATAGTATGAAATGCTTAAACAACCACACAGGGACTATGTCTATTATCAATCAATAGACATAGGATCTATATTGTGCTCCTTTCAGGAGCACAAGATAAAATATATTTTACAATATAGAAATCATAACTGAGGAGGCTCTATCGATAAAATTCCTATCAACTAGATATGCCTATGGTATGTAAGTAGATGTCACTCGTAGTTGGAGAAAATACCTTGGAGAAATTATTTTTTAGGAAAGGGTAAAATTTAAGTTGTTCCAATTTTAATTGATTAATTGATTAATTATTTGTTTCTATCATTCAACTGTTGATATAAACATAAAGAGTCACACACAAATGGGAAATCGAAGTTTGAAAAATCCTTTAAAAAGGAATAGATAGTAATTTTGAACTGTTTAGAAGTTTAGGGGCCAAAGTTTAATTAAGGAGAGAAGGGGTCTAGGGTTTTTCAACCCTTGATAGTGTCTACATAAAGCGGAGGCCATAACGGAGTCATTGAGAAAATATGCCAAGCAATTTTGACCACCTCTTTCTCTCTTTCGTTGTTCTACTGTTTTGATACTTACTACTAAATAAAATTGAAATTGATCTACCTTAGATTCTTAATATTAGAATTAGATTCTTAGAAATCTCAGGAACAATATTCCTAAGGATTTCTCATATAGATATTGTTAGAGGCAAGATATTAGCGTTACTTTTAACAGAGTGGTTCTTGGTTGACAAATCAGAATCAAATGTAGCCACTCTTAGAAAAGCCTTCTCAAATCACCTTTTGGAACTACCAACATCGAAGCTGATTACCAGAAGAGGTATAACGATTAAATGTGATTTAGTGTTTACTCTTTTATTTGTTTCTTCTTGATATGGATTGATCTGACTTTAAGTAGATATGTTTATTAAATGTGATTTATTTATTTATTATATTTTTCTATATAAATCTAGTAATTTTAATATTTGGTTCCTTCACGATACCTATTGTGGACACAAAAGAACAATTACTTTGACACTATATCATTGGAAATTTCAACGTCCAATAGTGTCAAAATTTGGGAAAATGGGCTACTTGGGAGCCCGAGAAAGAGACAAAGGAGAAGTACCCACAGGTTTTTTCAATTTGTTTTTTGGTGTTGATCAAGGTATGTTAAGTTTAGAGGACTAAACTTCTTTTTAGTGAATGAAAATGTAAAATCCATATTTTTTTTAAGTATAAATTGTATTTGATATTTTATATTAATTTTGGCATTTTATATTAATGGGAGTAATTTATAATTTTATATTTGTCTATGGATTAGATGTGTAATTTTAAAGAATAATTTATAATTTAATGCACATTGTGGTTAAAAATATTATTAAGGAATGTAATAATAATATTTCATAAGTTTGTGGGGGTGATAGTGTCATTAGAATAAACCTAAACTAACCTATTTGTGTGTGTACGTGCACACGCACGTGTATATATATATATATGGGGGAGAGTCTTGCCTTTTGTGCCACAATACAGAGAAAAAAAATTGTTCTTCTTCTACAATCCAACAAAAGAAAAAATATTCTTGAGCTAAAAAAAAATTAGGTTTAAATATATATATTAATGTTGTAGATGTTAGGAGTAATATGTGAATTCGATTATGAAAATAATAGATGTTAAAATAAAATTTGATTTTTTCAGATCAAATTCTTGTCGCATATGCATTCTAATAGTTCATTTTATTGATTAATAGGACCATGAAAAAAAATTATCAATCGATTCATTGACAAAATTAGTTGGTGTATCAAGGTAAGTGACTGACCGCCCTCTAATTATTTAAAAAAAATAAAATCATTGACATATTATTTTATAAGAGTTCGATTCATCCAAATAAAACAACTTATTTATTGACATCATCGAGTATTGTAATTTCTTAAGTACTCATAAAATATTAACAATTTCAAAATAGGAACAACGAGCTATTGCTTGCAGTTATGTATATTTATATTTAAAAAAAAAATTATTAATTCCTATATTTTTAGTTTTTTTTTTTTTTTTTTAACTATTATACAAATAAATAATCTTCTACCTTTCTAGTCATTTTGTGAATTTTTATTCATTTCAAAATCGCAAATGATTTATTTATATTATTGATTAAATGTATACAAAAATTAAATGTATACGCATATATTTATTTTGTTTATTGAGAATCGAAATAACATGTTATTAATTGAAATCCTTTATGGTAAAATTTTTATAGAGGAACAAACTATTATTTTGATAAAAGTTTAGATTATTGATTATTGTGTGCAGACATTTGTTTGATAAATTTATAAAATATTGACTATTGTGAAATGATTATGGTAAATATTTTTAATATTGACTATCATTTGCACAAAGAATATAGTTTGAAAATTTGAGAAATATTGATTTTTCGTCTGACTATGTTATAGCCCATATGGAAGTTAAACTTTGAAATTCTGACATTCTGGACCTAAAGATTCGGAAAGACATTGACAAATGTTATGAATTAGACTTCTGATCAATCCTACCACAGGAAATATTATGCCCATAGTCATTCTAATTGTTGAGTTATATTTTTTCGAAATATATATTTTATTGGAAATTGACATTACGAAATTTCTTATCTGTGATCAAACGAATCACTAGCTTTATTAGAGAATTATTTATTTTATTTCAAATTATTATTAATTATTACTTTTGATCTTGCTTGTTCTACCCAGTTAATTTATTCGTTACATATCAGTTGTGAGTTGATCCAAAATGGATTATGTCTTTTCAGATTCAGAGTACTGAATTTTGTAGAAACAACCTACTTTGATGAAGTTTATTTATTTCAAGGACTATTGATACTGCATTTTATCCCGCTACTCTGTCCCGTGTTCGACATATAGTTTTGACATTTATTTTTAAAATTCATAAAAAATAGAAAAATTAAAAATCCAAAAATCATAAATTCAGGAAATTTTTTGGTTCTATTTACTTAGACTTTTACTTTATTCCCTTTAAAAGGGATAACATGAATGCAATTAAATAAATTTAGCATAAGGATTGATCACGAGATTGGGGTGGTTAATGCCCTATTCTGATTTGTTGAGGGTTGCTCAAGTTGTTGATTTCCACTGGGCAACACTGGAATTATGTATGCACAGTCTGTCTTTAAATCTATTTTCCTACTGGTTGGAGTTGCCAAGTAAATTTTACTGAGTTTTTTACCTTTTTAACACACACAAAAATAAATAAAAAATAAAAAATTACCTGATTAATATAAGTTTTAACTTATTTCTCAAATTAGAGGAAACCGATCACATCTTGACTTTTTTTTTCTTTTTTTTTTTGGGAGGGCAGTTTTTAGTGAAATTGATCATGGGTCCAGTTTGGGCGGGTGCTCACATGCAGTGTGAGTATGTGGGGGGTTGGGGGCCCTATAAAGGTGTAGGCCCCCAACCCCCTCTCCCCCAACCAACTAACTTCTTCTTTTTTTTTTTTTTTTTTTTTTTTTTTTTTAATTTTAAAAAATTTAAAACAACCTAACAAGGCAACTTTGATGATTTTTTTTAAAATCGTTCACTGATCTGTTTTTCAGTGTAGTGAGTTTCATTATGGAGTATTATGAACAAATTTTATATCTAGAAAAAAATGGGTCCACTTAGGATATGGGTAGGATGTCATTTGTGCATTCAAAATTGCTAAAAAAAAACTGTACAACTGAATATTCTCTTGTAATTTATATTTGTACATAATAAATAATCAAGGACGTTGAGGATGGTTTGATGCAGGCAGATTGTCGTTTGTTTGTCAAAAATTTGCATGCAAACAAACAATCTGTGTGTATACATTTTCTGAATCAATAAGTGTGGTTGATTTCTTTCCAACTAAAAGTAATAAATATATTATATACATTAATAGTAGTAATTAAAAAACATATCGATTTTTTTTTTTTTTTGTTAAATTAAATTTTTTTAAAAAAAATTGAATTTGAAAAAAAAAAAAAAAAAAAAAAGTAAACAGGAGAGGAAGACGGTGCATTGGGTTTTTCGTTGTTATTTTTTCAAAATCAATACTTTTGAATATATTTTAAGGAAAAGTAGAGCATTATATGGATTAATATTAAAAAATTAGAAAAATATATTAATTTTCAACCTACATGAGTAGATTGCATGTGCACACTGGTCCAAAGTGGGCCAGTGCTCTATGTCACTAGAAATCAATCACATTATGGCTGGTTTCTGGTGAGATGGAAAAAAAAAAAAAAAAAAAAAAGCAATCAGGATGTAGCAGATTTTTTCTAATTTGGGAAATAAGTTAAAACTTATATTAATCAAGTAATTTTGATTTTTTTGGATTAAAAAGGTAAAGAACTCAAATTTTACGTGTTTCCTATTTAAACATTTTCAATTATTGTTCATGTGCTTTGTGTGATCGTGTTTGTTGGCCCAGAGATTGATCCAAGAGGGGGTGAATTGGATCTATAATTTTTTTTTCGTGAAATCTTTCTACTAAAATTTCAAATCAAACTTGTTAATTCTTGTGATTGTGTGTTCAGTGGAATAATCAATCAAATCAAAATAATCAAAATAAAGAATAAATGATAGAAACAATCAAACCATAAGACATAAGGGATGTATAAAAGTTTGGAAAAACTTTTTTGCCTAGTCTACACCTCCGCGCTCCCGACGGAGAGTTATAGTTCACTAACTCTTAATTTTCTTACAGGTAAATATTACACCGTTTACAATCTTCTTACGGATGAAGAAGAATAGGGTAGGGTCGGATAGGGTAGGTTTGGGGGGGTAAGGGTAGGTGGGGGGAAGGGAGTAATGGGGTGGGTGGGGGGGCGGGAAGCAGGGGGTACAGTAGGGTAGGTGGGGGGCGGGGGGAATGGGGGTAGCAAATCAATACATTTTTTTATTTATTTTTTAATTAAGAGTATGGTATGGTTTGTGCAATGGCTAATGATCGATTCCTCCAAAATCAACATAATTTTTATTTTTTATTTTTGTTAAAATTTGTTTTTTATTAGAATGAAAAATAAAACAAGTAAGAAAATTAAAATATGTGCTGAAGAAAGGGGGAAGAAAAAAACCTACATTGTAACTGGCATTTAGGGCACTATCTTTTTCACAGAATTAAATGGAAGGAAATGTATATAGGTAAAATAGTTGCGTACCTTCCAACCCTTAGGAACGGAGAAGCCGTCGTAGATGAAATCGGCAAGGACCTCTCTGAAAGCACCTTGTAGCGGGGGTGTAAGTCTCAATACTTCACACGCTACATTCCACGAATACTTCATTTTCTGAATATCCTTCCAGTTCAACAATTCTCCCTCGCCTTTCTTGTTCGCTATATCCATTTGCTCTATTCATTTACATAAAGTTATAATTTAATCCAAATAACAAAATACACACAAATTCTTAATGTACTATATATATATATATATATATATATATATATATATATATATATATATTAAGTTACATCTTATATTGCCTTTTCTCTTTTTATTCTTAAAATAAAATTAAATATAAAGAAAAATAAGACCAACTAATGGAAAACATATATTTTTTGCCGAATTAGTGTACACAATCCCCTACCCCTTGTAACTTGTTTCAATTAAGCTCATCTATTTAAAAACATTTGAATTGAACTGGTAAACTTCTAAAAAGTTCAGTGTCATCATTTCGTTAGACTTTACTGTTAATTATTTTAAATGAAGATTTTCACTGTGTAATTTTATAATTTTTTTTGTTTGAATAAACAAATATTTGTGAGTAAAATTTTGATATCCATTATACTATTTAAATTATATTTATTGTATACCTATTCTATAATTTTAATTATACTACTTTTATATCTAGTTTAATTATATAATTTTAGTGACACCATTTTAATTATAACTATTGAGAGAAGTGAAATCCTCTTTAGAGGGATTTGGAAATAATACCTACTTCAAAAGGATTTGAAAATCTCAATTTTTCTCTTTTAATTTTCATTTTACAAATCCCTATTATTAGGACCCAAACAAATAATTTTGGAAAAAAAATGTAAAATTCTTTTTCAAAATAAAACTTTTACTTAAATTACCTTATTCGGATACAACCTTATAATTAACATATTTTTCATTTAGATAAATGAGACAGAAATATTAATTTTACGTGAATTCAGTTGAAATTTTTTTAAATAGAGATTTAATTAGGATATGTGGCAAAGCACAAGGGATTTTGAAATAATATTTTCTAATTAAAAAAATTATCTTTTTATTTATTTTGAATGGGAGAACAAAACATAAATTTAAAATAAAAACATATACACATATACAACCCCAATTTAAATTTTTGATAATGGAGTTGGAAAGATAAACCCCTATTCAATATGGGAGTAAATATTTTATATTTATAGTTGTTTAATTTTTATTTAATTATTGTGCGAATACAATATAATTCACCTAATTCTATGTATAGTTCATTTTTAATAAATTTATTATTTGACTATAAATTATTATATTTTTTATATACAAATGTATAAATATTATAAATAGTGGAATAATACATCACGACACATAATTTAAGACAAACAAATAAAATAACAAAAATAAATGTATGAAGATAAAATAATGATTCCAATAAGTTTAATTTAAGTTTTATATATATATATATATCATTAAATATATAGTTTTTATTCAAATGATGCTAGTCAGAATTTTTGTTTTTATATTCTATATATTCCTTTTAAGTAATTTGAGTTTAAATTATTAATGTTGAATTATGATTTTTCGGTGATTTAACTTTAAAGAAGAAAGAAGAAGAAGGGGTGAGGCACTTGAATTTAGGAGCGTATAGAATTTAAATTTAGAAATAATAAAATAAAAATATATTACTTTATTTGAAGATTACAATAATAAATTAAAGTTGCCAAAGACATTGGAAGAGATCATGTTGATCATGCAAGAGGTGTGAATCTCTTACGTACTAAAAGATACTGACTATGAAGTTGATATTTATGCGCCCTTCAACTAATTTTTCAATTTGACATTTCTTTAGCCAAACGGTACCTTAAGAACTGGGCATGCAAAAATACAATAGAATTTTTTGCAAAAATATAATAAAAATAATAATTAGGACAAAAATTGGATGATAAAAATATCAAAGTACTGTGTTCAAATTAAAATTACCAAACCAAAGATAGATAATAGTCAAAATTTTAAGGGCCGAGATTTTATTATTTAGTCCTCTCTCATGTTGAGGATTCAGACCCCCTAACAACACCTGTTAAGTTTTCAGACCCCACCAATTTTTTACAGAAAAGTTATTCATTCTGGCTCCCGTTAATGTTTATTTACGATTCTGTCATTTTATCTTATGCAAAAAGACAAAATATAAACACATGACATTAACGTTAACTTAAAAATGTTATTGCATTTCATATTCTTTTTTGTGTGTTACGTTAACACTCACCGTCTCATCTGTTTTTGTGTGCATTAACATTAACTCATTTTCAACAATTCACCTTCCCTATGTTTTTTTTCCCTCAAATCTTGTCTATATTACAAAACTACGATTTGAATTTCATGTTAACATTAACGCATTTTGTGTGTGTGTATGTGTATTCCACGTTACCGCATCTTTCTTCATCTGTTTTGTGCATTAACGTTAACGTATTTTTTACTATCGGACTGTGGTTTTGTCGTTAGCGTATTTTATTTTTTTTTACTTGAATATTTAACGTATTTTGCTTAAATAGTTGTGTTAACGTTCTGATCCATACTGTTGTTTGAGTGTGTGTTAACATTAATAAATATTTTTTGAGCTTATTTGTTTTAAATGTTAAAGCATTTTGGTTTGCATTAACATTAATACACGTTATTCTGGGGTCTCTTGTGTTAACGTTAACGCATTCATGTTGTCTGGAATCCATATGTGAGAAATCAAAAAGCAAAAACACTGACGTTAACGTTAAATGCACATTTTTTGGGGTCTCGTCTTTGTTAACATTAATACATTCATGTTGTCTAGAAAAATATATGTGCACAAATCATACAAACACTAATGTTAATGTAAAAATGAACACCTCATCCACCTCTACTACCATCGAGCAAAATCAAGCTATATTTCAACATAATTAAAAAAATATTGAACAAACCCTAGAATGAGTAGTATGAAATGAACGAGATCTGAACGACACAATAAAATCCAATTCAGACATGAAATATTCCAATTTAGATCTAAAAATTTCCTTAGAAAAAATCAAGAACAAACCCTAAGAAATTTTTCAATTCAGATCTGATTATGTGTTTGGGTCGTTTTTGTATTAATGTTAATACACATTTTTTTTGTTTTTTTCTGTGTTAACGTTAACGCATTTCACGTTGTTCAGGGAGAAACATGTGTTGAAAATCATGCGAACACTACCGTTAACGTAGATTGAACACCCCTTCCACCCCCACCACCATTCATATCCCCAGTATCACCACCACCGACACATATCCTCTGCCTTCACCACGATTTCTAACTGCCGTATACGTCGTTCCCGTTGCCGTCGCCGTCTGAAAATTGCCATTCTTCCCACTGCTCCCTTACGAACCAGATGTTAGGTTTAGAGAGAGAGAAAGAGAGAGAGAGAGAAATGTTCTGGGTTTCCAAATCTGAAAAACAAGATCTGGAAACCTATATCTCAAATGGAGAGAAAGAGAGAGAGGGAGAGAGAAAATTGAGATAGGATTGATAGAGTGAGATTGAGAGACTAGCACGACGAAGTCTTTACCGGAGCACTGTTGGTTGTTCATCGTCGAACTCTATGTCTCCGGTCCGTTTGACCATGCATGTACTTCACCTCGTCGACAAACCGTTCCGCAACGAACTCTTCTGGCCAGTTGAAACAACTGGGTACGAAGGAAATCAACGCCGGCGTCCTTGAAACAAATGTAGATATGACCATTTTGGTCGGCGAAGAGCTCGAGTCGACTCAATCTCTTCCTTCTTCATCATCGGCTTCTTCATCCGAAGAAGAAAATGAAGATAAATCGATGTTGATTTATGGTTTGAGAAAGAATCCATAGAAGAGTGTTCTATTGGTAGATCTCGAGTTCGTGTTCCCCGTCGACACAAGGTCGGTGGTTCTTAAGGATAGGGAGAACGAGACTGAGTCATCGAAGAACCCAATTAGGAGACTATCAAAGCGTTTCTGATGGCACGATTATCACCATTAGTACGTGTTTTCAAGAGAGAGAGCTTGAGGAGAAAGGCGAGAGAAGGTGGGCTAGGATAGAGAGAGAGAGACGATAAAGTGAGGCTTGAAATATAGTCCAATAGCATATCCAGTTTAGAGAGAGAGGATAGAGATTAAAGAGTAAACTTGGACATGCTCAGTTCAGAGAGAGAGAGACGATAGTGGAAGAGTGAATGAACAGTGAAGAGGTGTTAATGTATTAGGGGTATAAATGTTTTTTCTCCTATTTTGTCTGACAAATGACCAAAAATTAAATTGGTTGTACTTTGAGGTTTAATTTCTACATAAACAGTTGAAAATTATTTTTTTCTAAATGAACTCTTAAATAAAGACTAAATAATAAAAATCTTAGGAAAACATAAAATTATGTGACAAATAGGATTGTAACTTATTTTCACTTTTATTTTATTTTTTATAAAAAAATTTCTATAATTAACTTTTTAATATTTGTCCCAAAATTTGTAACATAGTCAATGTTAAGTTTACATTCTTTGCGAAAAATCTAGATTTAAACGCATCCCAAAATATATACTTAAAAAAAACAAAAACAAAACAAAGAAGGTAACTTTTCAATGTTCGTTTTTCAATTTAAGTTGAAAGGAAAAGATGTGTTAAATACCTCTGTAAACACCCTCGTAGATGTCGGGGAGTTCCGCTAGGAACTTGACGACGAAGGTGCATGCCGAGCTGGTGGTGTCGTGTCCACCGATCAACAACCCCAAAATCTTGTCGGCAATATCCAACTCGGTCATGAATTTCCCGTTCTCGTCGCTCGCCAAAAGCATGTGCGAGAGTATATCCTGCGTCGGCGACGCCTTCCCATCCTCCAAATCAATCTTCCTCTGCTTTATAATTGCAACCAGCTCTTTCCTTATGTAATTGGATGCCTTAATCGCCTTACTGAACGGCGTTCCCGGAAAATTAATGGGCAAGGAAAGTACCCCGGAGGCAATTAAATGGATCGAGGCGCCGAATTTTTCGACGTGTTTTGGGTCTTCGATGCTGAGGAACAGCCGGCATGCGAGACTGAATGTGTAGCGTTTGGCTAGCGGGAAGACCACTACTTGGTCTCTGTTTTCCCAACCGGACTTGAACTGTCGCTGGGCGATTTCATCCATGGTTCCGATGTAACGAACTAGAGCTTCCGCTTTGAGGAAATTCGGAAGCATTTTTCTCATTTTAATGGCCTCCTGTGTGGAAGAGGTAAGGGCCGATGAGGGGAATATTTTGTGGACTGAATCCGGCCACCATGACTGAACAAGCTTATTCTCGTTGGAGAATATGAATTTGTTCCCGGCGGCACCACATATGACGACGAATTTCTCTCCGAAGAGAGAGGTCCTGAAGACGTTAGATGCGTACTTGGCCATCCGGTCCAATAGGAACTTCTCCGGGTGGCCTTTCCAACCGGTGGAGAGGAATTCGAAGCTTTCTCCTATCACCGGCCATCCGGTCTTCCCCGGAGGGAAGCGCTGGCCGGATTTGTTCTTGTGGAAGAGGTAGTGGAGGGAGAGAGATACCATTAGAACAAAGAGGGAGATCATAGACACGTAAAATACCTCCATTCTGTTTATGCTGCTGATATGTCCCTTTACTACAACGGAATAGCGGTTTATATAGAGCGAAAGTTTAGCTTTTGTGTCACGATCAACTATTCAATGTGGTTGTCGCTTACCATGTCCATTCGGTGCACTCAACACAAGTATTGTACACCAATAACGAATTTCAGTTTGTGACCAAGCTGATTTTCAGTTTTCCGCTTTCACGCTTCCTACATTATTTTTTTTCTTTTAAAAATTGATTTTTTTATTTTTATTTTTTTTAATGCGTGAAGTATATTTAATTTGGAGTGATGAATCTTTTTAGGGGGGTTATATTTTTTTAAAATTAAGGGTATTTTTAATATGGTAAGTCAACTATATCCCTACTAATTTTAATTTGGGCAAAACTTCATTTTTATTCATGTGTGCTCAACCCTTGAAAAGGCGCGTGGAGAGAGAGGCTACATTTTTTTCTCTCTCTCTCTTTTAGGCCCCACATCCCCCCTCTTTCTCTCTCCCTCCACTTTATTCTCCATCTCTCTCTCTCTCTCTCTCTCTATATATATATATATATATTTCTTTATTCTTTTTTTTCTTCTTTTTTTCCTTTTTTTTTGGGTAATTAATTTTTTAGTCCTCTATAAAGACCCAATAAAGAAAAAAGACCATCTGACATGAACAATTAAGTTTTCAGACCCCACCAAATTTTTAGAAAAAAGTCCTTCATTATGGCCATCTATATTAACATTTATTTACAAATCTGTCATTATGCAACAAGACAAATTTGAACAACAAAGAATGTTAACGTTAACGTAACTTGTTCAAGTAAATACCACTTACCTATATTACAATATTACATTGGGATTGACGTTAACGTTGTTAAATTCATTTTTTTTTGTTAACGTATCATTTTCCAATCTGTCTGTTTGTGCATTACGTTAACGTTAATTTATTTTATCACCAGACGTATTGTATATTTTTTCTCTTGAATATTTATCATATTTTTTATGTGTATTAACGTTAATGCATTTTTTTGTGTGTGTTTCATATTACCGTCTCTTTCATTATTTATTTTGTGTGCATTAACGTTAATGTTAGTTGCACTAATGTTAATGCAAATACAATCCAACACATTAACTTAATTGCGTTAATGTTAACGCGATTACAACCCAACACATTTAATTTTATTGCGTTAACGTTAACATAATTACAAACTAACACACTTAACTTAATTGTGTTAACGTTAATGTAATTACAAACCCAATACATTTAGTTGTGTTAAAGCTCAAGAGATTTAGTTGTATTAAAGCTTAATTTTAGAGAGTGAGTGAGAGAGAGAGTGAGCTTAGAGTGAGAGAGAGAGAGAAAGAGAGAGGGTGAGTAATAATTAATATAAATAAGAGAGAGGGTTTGTTCAGGGGTATATGTGTCTTTTTAGTGTTCTTTTTGTTTTTTTGTAGGACTAAAAACTTAATTGATTGTACTATTTGGTCTGAATCCTAACCAAACATATAAAAAGGATTTTTTTTCTCAACGATCTCTCTATGGGGGACTATATAATAAAAAACTTTTTTTTTTTTGTTCTTCTATTTTTATATTTTTTATTCTTTCTTTTTTGTTTTATTTTTTTCCAAAATAAAATAATATAAATAGTAATATAAAACTAAAAGTTTATGAGAAAGACGATTAAAATGCAGTGTCTACAAATTGTATTAGTGGGATTGATTTTGCAGAAATTTAGATTCGAAATTTGCTTAATTGATAGCGAAAATGTGTTTTTACTACCTATATAACAAATGTTATTATATAACAATTATTATCACGCTCAATGTGTAATAGTTACTGTACAACAATAATCGTATGAGAAGGATTAATTATTGTATAACAATAACAATATTTTATAGGATTGATTTAGATTTTGCTTCAAAAATGACTTTTGATTTTGCTTCATTGATAACAAAAATATGTTTTTACTAACTATAGAACATATGGTACTAATCACTTCACGAAAATAACTGTATAGTAACTATTAACATTTTGTATTCAATTTTTGTGTGAAACCAATAATTATTTATAATTGATTACTATACAACAACAATTGTAATGAAGAATTGATTTTGTAGAAAAATTCGATTTGAATTTTTCTTTGTTGATAGCAAAAATGTGCTTTTACAATCTCTAGAACAAATGTTACTGCATAGCATCTATCACCAAATTCTCCATCACAAAAGTTATTGTACAGTAACTATTAATATTTGCGTCTAATTTTTGTGTAAACTAATATAATTATTTGTGATTAATTACTGTATATCAATAATGGTAATGAAGGATTGACTTTGTTGAAAAGTTGGATTTATATGTATAATTACATAATCTTTGTAGTACAACAACATTTTTAAAGACTTTAGGTAAAATGTTACCATACAACAATAATTTGTAAAAGGGCACAATATGTGTAGAAACATGTTTCGCACGTAAAATGGCATTGATAGTATTACTCATGCTTTTGAACTTTTCTATACTGTAAGTTTTTTGAAAAATTACTATACATTAATATTTTGTGAAAAGGTTAATGCACAATAAAAATTGTCTACAAAATCAATCCATCATTACCATTATTATTGTACATTAATTAATCACAAATAATTTTATGTTTTATAACTCAAACATTAATAGTTACTGTACAATAACTTTTGAAAATTGTTGTATGATTATTACTGTACAACAAGTATTAAACATTGAACGCGAAGAAAGTTGCTATGCAGTAATATTTTCTATATATGTAGTAAAGATATATTTTTGCTATCAATGAAGCACTACAAAATCAATCTCACCAATACAATTTATAAACACGATCTTTTGACCATTTTTCTCACAAAATTTTAATTTTATATTGTAATTTACATTAGTTATTTTATATTAATTGTTTTTTTAGAAAAAATTAAAAAAAAAAAGTAAAATTAAAAAAACATAAAAGATAAGGGAAAAAAGAAGAAGAAAAAGAAGGAAATAAAAGAAAAGAATAAAGAAATATATAGATAGAGAGAGAGAAGAGAGAGTGTATGTATGTGTGTGTGATAGAGAGAGAGAGAAAGAGAAAAAGGAGAATGAGAGTGAGAAACGAGAGAGAGAGAGAGAGAAATGGAGGTGGGGCCCACTGGAAGAGAGAGGAGAGAGTGTGTGTGAGAGAGATAATAAAGTGGAGAGAGAGAGAGATAGGAGATAATGAGATAGAGAGAGAATGAAATAGATTGACGAGAGAGAAAGAGAGGGAGGGGGGTAGGGCCTACTGAAGAAAGAGAAAAAAAAGATAGGAATTGGATCTTGAGACTTCTGTAGCAGTCTATAAATAATTAGACAATATTGTAAAAATATATAATAATAATGTATTTGTTGAAATTGTTTTGTATGCAATAGAATAATGTTAAACATATATATCAACACATTGAACAATAGAATAATGTTAAACATACATATAGTAATTGTTGTGTGTGTAGTATTGGTGTGATTTTCAAACTTGTATCTAAATCTGTTATTTTCAAACGATGTTGTTTAGTAGTTGGAACATCTGGTATCAATACTCAAATATCCAAAACTACTGGGTTTAAAATAGAATATTGTTAAATCAAAATTATACTCATACAACATTAAGACGGAACACAGACGGAACACATAATAAAATACTAAGAGCATAATTTTGTGCACTAATCGCAGAGACATACACATCTAGTTCCTTCAATTGTTAGAAAAAGAAAATGATTGAAAAAAAAAAAAGACTAACTTGGTGATGTGTCCCTTTCCATGAATATTGTGGTCCAACAAATTTCCCGATATGAAGAAGGTACAGAGTAAACGATGGTTGCACACAATGGATATTTTTACATCAATTTTACAGTATCGACATGAATACATACTTCTATAGCAAATTTTATACACAAAAAATTGACATAATTTTCACATTAATAATACATAGAGGATGAAGAAAAAATGAATTTTCTTGAATTCGCATAAATTTTACTGTTATAACTTATTATCTTGAATTCGTTCTAGATTTATTTAAGAAATTATTGATTTAGTTCTTCAATTGCTATTAAATTTTCCTTGATTGGCCATCACTATGCTACCTGGCTATTTTTTATCCATTGAAATTCATAGATAGTTTAATGCATTTAGAAATGATGTCTTTATATGAAGTTTTTTCCCTCTTTTTGGTTATATTAGTGACATGGGGAAGTTGATTGGTTAGTTTATTCTTTTCCAAAGGAATGCCCTGATGGTTTTGCTTCTCAGTTGACTGCTATCGCAACTTCTCAGGTGGAGTTTGTTCAGGTTGTTTTAGTTGATAACTATTTTTCTTGCCTTTTGAACCATTGACATACATGTAAGCATTCTTTTCAGTGTCAAATGTTGTTTCTGATGTGGATGGCACTTTAGATGCAATCAAAATAGCTATAATTGACAAATGGGTTTTATTGTTTGGTTACTCTTTTATTGGATATTCTCTCCATTACATTATTTGGAATTCTAGGTGGTTTTGTTTTGGATACACGTCTACTTTGTTGGAAAAAGGAGCACAAGTATTTTTTTTTTCTCGCATGTTTGTGAGTGTATTTGTGTTGGATGATAAAATTCAATGTCCTCAACTTCTAAATTGCTTATAAAAATTATTTATTTTTGTAAAAAACACATTCTTATGCTTTCATTATTTGTTTCCTATTTATTGTATTTAAACATGCAGGGAGGAAAGTATTGCATCTTTGCGAGCTCTATATTCCTACCTAAAAGAGAAGCTTAACACATGGCTCAGTCCAACAAATCTAGAGCTTCATCACATTACATGGGATGATCTTGCGTCTTTGTTGGAGAAAATTGTTGCATATGAGGTCTCTTACTCTTCCCTCTTCATCGCTACTCAAGATTTGCACTATGCAACATTTTGTTTTTAGTAATTATGTGAACAGGCTGTCCATCCAATCAACAATCTTATAGATTTAAAAAGAAGGCTAGGAGTTGGTTGTCATTGTTTTGGATATTTCTGATGTGTATGGAACTTTCGATGCAATCAAAATAACTATAATTAACAAATGGGCATACATATGATTTCTTATTATGCTCATGTCTATGTTACTAAATGTGAGGTTGAGTGTTCTGAAAAAACCTTAGATGCAAAAATCAGTAGTTCAAATACAATAACTAATAACCTTAAAAAATCAAAAAATCTTATATGCCAAAGCTTTATTTTTTAATCCTTCAACATGCCACAGTTGCAAACACATATGTTCACCATGTGTGAACATATGAAGGAAATGGTGTAGAAAATCTAGTTGAGGAAAAATATCAAACACATGGTGTGCACCATATATGAACAACTGCAAGAAAAATGTATATGAACCATAACTTAAGATAATGAAAATTGAGAAGAAGATGAAGCCTCCAGAAGTAATTTTTTTTTGTCAATAGTAGATACATTTCAGTAGTAAGAAAAGAGTGAAGAAGAGAATTGAAGGTTTGAATGATGAAGAAGAAGTAAGAAAACTTGATTTATATAATCTATAGATTGAAAGAGGAAAATAGGTAGAAATCGTTACCTTTTATGGAGGTGAAGAAATCATTGATAACCAATTGAAGACCTACTAATGGAAGCTGAAATAGAGCCTTGGAATGGCAATTGGTAGGGATCCGCAGGTTTTTACTATTACAACAACAGCGACGAAATACGTAACAACAGATTTTATTGGCAATGGTAAGGCTTCAAACGGCTAATGGATGAGGGAAGGATGATGGAGGAGCGTTCATTGATGGTATGCATTGGAACAACTCATTGATGGTGGAGCAGCTCATGGATGGTGGAGCAAAAGAAGGTTGAAGAAGCGATGGATGAATGAGAAGCCATAGATGTGCAATGCCTTGCTCTCGTTCATTGTAAGCGTTTGTCCTCCAATTTTAGGTTCTTCTATTAGATGATTTCAAATTTCTTTCTTTAAAAAAGGGATGTCTTTACGAAAGTGTTTTCTTAACTTGTTTTCTTCTAAAATATTTTTAAACGTTTTCCTAAAAAATATATTTTTTAAATGATTCTTATAAAAATGTTATCATGCATTTCCAAGCAGATGTCTCTAACAAAGTTTTACAAAAAACCATTTCTACTTGTTTCGTAGAAATATGTTATTTTTTAACTTGCTCTTAGTTTCTAAAAATGTATTTTTCCAAATTCTTCTTGAATAAAAAAGGTTCTTCCTCTAAAATGATTTTTAAGATTTTCTTAAACAATTTATTAAAAAAAATGTTGTTATTTTTGAAGAACCGTTTTCAAAATCATTTAAAAAAAAATTATATTTTCTCAAGTTTTTTCACAAAAATATTTTTATTTCCAAGAAGGATTTTTTTTTTAAAAAACATATTACTACCAAAAATGTCTCTTCAAAACATTTTACTTTTTTATTGCAAACCTTGTTTTTTCTAACTAGTCGAATTTAAATTTGTAATGTATTTCGTAATAAAAAAATGTTTTTTTAAAAGGTTTTTCCAAAATAAGATTCTTGAAATCTTTTTGTTTTCTAAATTTATTTCCATAAATAAATGCTTTTTATATACTTTGTTTTTTTAGAGTTAAAACTTTTGCTTTTTATTTTTTATTTTATTTTATTTTTAATCATGTTTTCTTTACTTAAAACACGTAGTTTTTCACATTCCAATAAAATATTTTACTATTTTTCTTCTCTTTTAAAATGCATACTAGTTTTTGTCAAAACATCCTTAATTATACAATAAAAATCCCCTTGGGGTCCAAATTTGTTGATTCTTCCGTAAGAGATAAGCGATCTAAAAGGGGAACATTTGTCCTTTATTTATTTTTTGATTTATCTAATAATATTTTTCTTATGTAAAGACAAATAATAAAAAATAAGAATTAGTGTGTTAACAAAAATCGAAGAAAATTACTTGGACTAGTTTGAATTTAAAGATTTATTTAAATTAAGGTACCGTTTTTAGATGGGTGTCTTGGGGTGTTAAACATATTCCCCAAGCATAACCAACCCTCTAACTCTAAAGATATCTTTGGTTAAGACCAATCATTTTCGAGTTAAAACTTGGGCCACTTCTAAAATAAAAAGGATTTTCGAAATTCCGGTGACCTAGTACACCAAGAACAATCTGAAAATACTTTGCTACAAATTGAAAAGCTTCAATAAATGGTAAAATAACTAAAACAAGTGCAAAAGGGCTAATAAACCATCGACCCCAGATACATAGGGTTATTGTTTGTTCCCTAGGTAAAGTTTCCCCAGAATTTCACAATGCCAAACCTAAGTGTAGAAGATCTGGATGCTTAGATTGGCATATCTAGAGGCACAAGAACGAAATAGGATCCTATGTCCACAATAAGGCATTAGTAGTCCGGATTTTTCCACAATCTTTTTAACAGCCAACATCCAGGTGGTGTAGAACCTTAGAGCAAATGAAGCTAAAGACCTTCCTTGATGTTTTCAATGTCTTTCGCGAGAAATATATCTATAACCACAAGATATTACTCAACAAGATATTACTCTGAACATTGGTTAAGAAAAGTGGAAAACATTTTCAAGAATACGCTATTCAATGGAGGGATAAAGCCACACGAGTAGTCCCACCAATGAAAGATTCCTAAATAGTGTAGATATTCATACAAGCTCAGCCATATCCTTACTACGAGCCCCTCCTTAATATGTTGGGAGGGCAATTCTTTGATATAATACTGCGAGGAGAGTACGTAGAAGAAGGAATTGGAACTAGTAGAATTCAAAATCCATCTGAAGGTGAAACTAAAAAGTCAACTCCTCTCAAACGAAAAAAGAACTAAAAGTGGCAATGATTGCCCACAACCAAAGAAACCCGCCAAACATCATACCTCAATTTACTCATCCAAATCCCCCTAAATACCAAAATTTCCCTATGTAGAACCAAGGGTTACCCAGCTTTGATCCTTTCCAATTTCCAGCATATACTCCTTATCAATATGTTGCGCCCTACATAACTCTAACACCACCTTCTCCACACTCTTTTAATCCCACTTAGAATCGCCAATGGATTATCCCACTTCCTAAATAAGGGAGACAATTCACTCCTCTTCCATTACCATTCTCTTAAATCTTCGAGGAGTGCCTAAAGAACAAAATGCTTGAATCAGTTCCACCCGGTAGACAAAAATCGTAAAACCCAAATTTTAACCCCAACCAAATCTAGAGTGCCTGCCTGCCATACGGACAATTGATATAACATAAGGGATCAGATAGATGATCTGATACAAGCCAAGGCCAACTTCTTCTCGAAGAGCAAAGAAAACGTCCGGCTTAATTGCTAGTAAAATCCACTACCAAAGCAGAGGACTCAGCTCGAATAGTTAATATGATCGGGTGATACTAGGGAAACTATTCCAATGACCATCAACGAGTTTAAAAAACTGATCCAAGACCACCCAATGCAACATGGGTAAAGTCAGGTAATTTCCCCAAAGTCTATTGGGTAGATTTATCACTCCCGTTATGGTTAGGGGGATGATCATCTGATAACACTCACTGGGTGGGGAAGTGAGTTCGAGGAAGAAATACCTAAAGAAAAAAGAGTTAGTAAAGGGAAAAAACTTGTAATTGATGTAGACATGGAAGAAATTGAGAAAAAAAATAAAAGATTCCCAAAATTGGGAAGAAATAAACCTCATATGCTAGAAAATAGATATATTGAGTAAGTCACAGAGGTAACCAACATGTTTGGCAAATTGGTAGATGTATGTTGTCCACTCAAAGAAGAATAGTGGAATAATCCATCGTTTTTCCCACCAAAGAAATCGTTCAGCAAAATAGCCAATTCTAACTGCTCAATATCAATTGACTAAATACGTGGTTCGAAAAGGGATTCATGATAGAGTCCACCAACCAAAGAAATTTATAGCACCATCGATAGAGGACCGTGTATTCCAATTGACAATAACTACTAGGTCAATGTAATTAACTGTAGATTCATGCAGATGGACTCGGAGTAAGTGCAAAGTCTCAAAGTCTCCACCTTTACTGTATAACCACAAGCCTCCAGAAAAATGATAACCATCGAGCCAGATAAGGTACTAGTCTTTGAAACTTTGAAATAGGAAACATCTGAAACACTGAAATAGGTGCCATGGAATTATTCTACCACCATCTAAACCAAATTCCTGGAAAATAAGGAAAGCCAAGTAGGAGAAGTAGAAGGAATCACCTGGAGTGGAAGAGCCTTCGCTGCTCCAAACCTCCTGAAAATACCTAACAAGGAACCCAGGAGGGTCCCTAAGAAACCTGTCACTAAGAAAGAGATGCAAGAGTTTTTGGAAGTGATAAGAAACACAGAGTACAAAATCATCAAACAGCTTAGCAAAGCACTAGCACATATCTCAATGTTGTCACTGTTTCTGACCTCGGAAGTACATCAAAATGCACTACTGAAAGTCATAAATGAGTCTCAAGTACCATTTGTTGTGAAAAAACTTAAGAATTAATTTATTTATTTTTAAAGAATAGCTTTTCATTTTCAAGAATGTTTTTGGAAAAACACATTTTTAGAACATAAAAACAAGTTACAAAAAAAAAACGCATTTTTATGAAATACGTAACAAATGTGTTTCTAAAACTTTGTAAAATATATTTATTTTAAACAAAATATCTTTTCATAAGGCTCATTTTTTTAAACAAAATATTTTTAAAAACAATATTTAAAGATTTTTGACGAAACAAGTTAAGAAAAACACTTTTTAAAGACATTCCTTTTTAAGAAGAAACTTTAAAATCATTTATAGGAAAACTAACCCTGTATTTGGCTTAGAGAATTCTATGAGGGATTTCATTTAGGTAGAGGATTTGTAAATTATCTTTTGACAAATCCCTTATTTAGGGAGTGGAAGGATTTGAGGAAAGAGGATTTGTAAAATTCTTTTTTGAGTGAATGGAAGGATTTACAAATACTTTTGGGAGAGGTAGAATTTGAAAAATCCACTCAACCAAGGATTTTCAAAACTCATCTAGATCTCGTGCTGAACACTTCGCGATCACAGACCAGAGCTTCGCGATGATGACCGGAGCTTCGTTTAATGGTGAACGGCGAATGGTGAACAATCTTCCTCAATGAAATATTTCGTTTTCATTTGATGGCGAACGACGAACAATCTTTTTTTTTTCGTTCAACAATCTTTCTCAACGAAATCGTTCGTTTTCAAAATGGCAAAATCGAAATTGAAATCGATTTCTAGGTGGAAATCGAAATCGATTCGAACCCCATTTCGTCCTTCGATTTCGAAAATGAAATTGATTTCCATTTTAGCATTCAAAATCGATTTCTATGTGAAAATCAAAATCAAAATCGCAATCGCAATCGCAATCGTTCTTTGTTTTGATTTGTTCTTGGATTTGTTGTTCTTGTTGGATTTCTTCGAATTTGTTCTTCAATTTGTTCTTGGATTTGTTCATCTCTTCTCGTCGCCTCCTCGTCGTCTTCATCGTCTGTTCATCCTACCATTTCTATTTATTTTTCATATGTGAGATAAAAAATAGAACCAATATTTTTTTTTATCCAAACAACAGATTTGTGAAATGAAGGAATTTCAAAATCCAGGATTTTGAAATCCTTTCATTTCACAAATCCCTTACCCAGATGCATCCTAAAGCTTTATTTTTTAGAGTTAAACAAAAGTCTCTTTTTGTGAAAAAAACTTTCTATGCAAAACTATTTTTTATTTTTTTCTCAATTTTTTAAAAGGAAAAATAAGGACAAAAGATGAAATAAAAAATGAGATGAATTTTTGATTTGGTCAAGAACACCACAACCAAACCAACTTACTTAGGCAATGACGCACCCCAAATTTTGATAGCGGAAGAAGTAGAGAATTGGGAAGAAGATGAAAATAAGTTTCATTCCTTCTTATATAACTCATCCAATTTTGTTCATTTTTTAAAATAGTTTTTCAAGGACTTCTCTAGGCATTGGTTTTGAAAAAACTTCTTGGGGCGAGATTTTATGTTAAAACGGAGTCGCCACCGAGCATTGGTTAAATAGTGTACTAGGTCACCGGGGTTTTAGAATTTTTTTTTTTTTTAAATGGCCAATGTTTTGACTCATAAAGGTTTATGTACCAGAAATATTCTTAAAGTCGGTTATGCTCAGGGAAGGTTTTACGCACCCCAAGACACCTGTCCATAAATGGTAGCTTGGTCTAAATATATATTCACTGTTAAACACTATCCAAGAAGTTTCCTTTGATTTAATTAAACAAGAATAGTTCTATTTTTTTAATGTTTTTCCTCTTTTTATGAATTTTAACATGATGTAATGATAAAACAAGTAAATACTACAACTAATACAAGTCAGTGACACCCATTAACAGTTTATAATAGATAGAAATATAATTATTCAAGCTATACTAAATGAAATGAACATGTTTTTGTTAGGGTGAAACTGATTTTATTATTATGGGTGACCGAAACCCTATGTGGGTTACCTACGTACTTTGGGTGGTAACCAAAACTCAGGTCATCATGTAGTTCATTCTTCTTAAGTTAAAAACTAGTAGGCTGGGTTTTAGTTAAAAGTTGGTCAGGTTTTAGTTAAAAAAATGATTTGGATTTAGTTAAAAACTTTTCTACTTAGTAGTTGTCTTTAGTTGATTGTTAGTTGGTTTTAGTTGTGAACAACCTAAATCACAACATTAATTAGTTATTATTAATTGGTTTTTAGTTATGAACAACCAAAATAATACCATGGCATGTACATAACCTCTTTGATTTTGTCTAAAACACTTGAAACAAACTTTTTTGTTTTCGTTAGTTAGTGTTAGTATGTGAGTTGTTTATCTATAAGAAATGAAAAATACCATATATTTATGCCAATCCAACTTATAACTGAGAAAAACGGGAAGGATTCTGAAGAAGAATCACATATATCCCCGAAGGAATTGAGGCCCTCCCTTTATCCCGTGTTTTTAGCCACAAGTGTCTGTCGATGTAGAATATAGGTGTATATATATATTTAGGTGCCAATCCACTAGCCTACCAGGTTTTGATCTTGATGTTTAACAAAAGTAAATCTGATTATTAATAGCTTATTGCTAGTATTAACACTTTGTTGAGAGTTTGGTTCAACATGTTTTTGAGGGAATCATTGAGAGTATTTATAACTCATAGCATGATAATGGTTTTGTTTTGAGTCCTCATATGTTATTAACATGTTCTCGGATGATTTGATTTTTTGAATGTTCTTGAATGCTCTTGGAATGCTTGGAATCATTTGGACATGATTTGGTTATTATAACAAGAATTAAGTGATTGTTTGGTTAGTTGTGGGTCGTTTATGTTATATACATGAAAATTAATTGTGATTGCTATATGAACATACTATGTACGACCAAAACACAAGAATTTAAGCCAAGAACAAAGGGGTTTTTGAAGAAAACATACCTACCTAGGGGATGTAGTCTTCCCTAAGTGATTACCTCCATTTCCTTCTTGATCTTCTTGGTTGATCCTCGATCGGTGATTGTATTCCTCTTGAGTTCTTGCTCCAAGAACCTCAATATCAACCTATGGGACTGGATTTTAGCAAAATAATGACATGTTATTCAAGAAATCTGCTTGAGAATCCTAGCACGCGAGACTTGGCTTGAGTTTTAGAGAAAGAAGCTAGGACTTCAAGACTTAAAAAAATGAAGACACCGGCACCTCTATTTATGGATGGGGGCCTGCGCATTCATCCATGTGTAGGTGATAGGTGTAAATTACCTATATATTTCTAAATCGAAAATTGTTAGTTTTCGTGAATGTTTAGTACGTTTTAATATGTATTTATATATATTTTGTGTAAATCAAGTGTGTAGGGTGAAAAGGCATGAAAACGGATGCTAAACGATCATATTGGATCAAGAACGGTGGAAGAATGGTGGAAAAATAAGTAAGGAGGCAATATTCTGAAAAGAAGCCCACCGCCGCGGCATCTAGACTACCTCCGCGACGATGAAAATACAGAGAGGGCCTTAAGTTGTTGTAAACTCACCGCTGTGGCGATGAAATTGCAGAGAAGTCCCTGAATCCACCGCCTTCTCCACCGCTGCGGCGAAGATCAAACTGACCTACTCACCGCCGCGGCGGTGAATCCCACTACCTCGGTGGTCACCTCTGCACAGATTTAGATATTTATTAGGATATTTTCCCTATTTATACCTCCTACTCTCCTCTCCTCTAGCTATTGGATCCCCATTAGGCTTAGTATATTTTAGAGAGAGGTTTTGGGAGTGTTCAACCAATTCTGAAGGAGAAGAGCTCGTTGCCATAAAGGAGAAGTGATCCCGAATCGTTTTTAGCGGCAAATCTTCGGATTAGGCTAAGTTTCTTTCGTTTATTCTTTATTTTCTTAACTTTAGTAGTTTGTTGAGCATGTTTAGCTCCATTTTCAATGTATAATTGGCTATGGACATGAGCTAAATGGGTTGTTGTCTAGGGATTAATATAATTTATAAAAGTGTTGTTTATTTGAGTTTGTGTTTCATTAATGTGTGTTTTTAATAATTTTGATTGTGTTTATCTATTTTTCATGAATATTATGCTTGTTAATATTATTAGAGAATACGGGGTTTGACACTCGGGAGAGGTAACCCCGAATTCTGTCTAGGGTAAACACAACACGACAATCTAACGACCCGGGAGGACGTTAGAAAGTGTGTAATCAATGACGTTGAGGCGAGACTCACGTGACCTAGCGTCGTTAAGACATTGAGGGGGACGTATTTATGGATGTGAAGTCACGTATTCACTAGTCTTACACTTGGGAGAGGTGGCGAGTGAGTTTACGAACCGAGATTGTCGGATACGCGAACGCCATTACCATAAACTAAAACGAGACCAAAAATGTTTTTGTAAACAAAGTTATCCCTAGGCAATATTTTCCCTAACACATCTCATATTATTATTAGTATAGTTTAATTAGTATTTTAGTATTAGTATTAATTAATTATAAACACATTCTCTTTGCCTAGATAAAATTAGGTCATGATAAACACAGTACTCGATAATAGTCTCAACCAATCCCCATGAACACGATACCCTTGCTCTCCCTACCTATAATAAAACTTGACCCATATACTTGTGGTAAAAGTAGCGACGTATTTACGTGCTACCAGTAGGCTTAGCTAGCCTTTTTTTTGGGGGGGTGTTTGGCTTAATGGACTTGGTCTCTTATTCTGGTTTTTTTCAGCTTTGAACAAATTTTAGGTGTAGGGAAAGATCTTCAAATATTTTTTAATCATTACTAAATCTTTTCCTATATTTGGTAATGACTGGAAATTATTACCAATCATTACACCTACTCCATTCCTAATGGGTTCACATGGGTGCATTAATGGCTTGATGTGACACTTCCGGTTCGATTTAGGGGCTAAGTACTAGTTAGTTTCACTATTTCGGTTTAGTAGTCATTAATGTTTTCAAGGTGCATTGAACATGGTCTCAATGTGTCACTTGGAATTTAATTCACTATGATGACTCATTACTTTGTGAGCAAACATCCAGTTGGTTTTGGATAGAATCGGGTTAGTTTACCTTGTAACTGACGGTTGGATTTCCAGGTTTCTAGTTAACCCTAAAATATTTTGATAAAATATCTAGATTCAATGAATCCACCCATTCCATTTCATCCCTAGGAATTTAATACTTATTAAATTCTTTGTTCATGTGGTGAACCGAATTGGTTTAGTTTTGATAACGGTTGGTCACATCCTAAGTGTCTTGGTTTTCCTTCCTTAGATATATGTAGGAAACTTCTTTGAAGGTTATTCGGTCATTTCAAGGAACCTTTTGTGGGAATTTTAATTATGGGCCCTTAATTCATTGGGCCTAGGGTGATTTGTCAAGACAACTTGGATTTTATGTAAATCGAAATCAAGCCCAACTCCTTAATCACCTTGGTGATTTAGGGATCGTCATGACCTTTTTAAGCCTTTATCATGGTCTCTTGTATTGTTTCTGGATGGGATTTGATATAATATGCATAAATGAAATAAATGTTTTTGGTGTTAAACCGATAAAATTAAGTGATAGTAAATGTTTCAGGGTTAGGGTAGGTAGCCGGAGTAATTTGTTGAAATATTCTATAATTAAAGGGTAGTGGATAATTTTTTCTTTATTCTAAAGATTATTTAATGAAAATCAAACTTTTATAAAGTCATTTTAGACCCCCTTAATTTATTGGATTTTCGAGGTTGACCCAAAACTTTTACTTAATTGAATTTTGTCAAATTTAATAGTTTTTTGTTTTCTTTTGTTTTCTGGGCATTTTTGTATATTATATAGTGTGATCTCAGGTGGAACTTCATTCCCTTTAAACCCAAGTTTAAATTTTATCTAAACTTGTACTTGATTCAACAATGGTTGGGCAGGACAAAATATGGTGTCGACAGTTGTCCCTCTTTATCATGCGAGTTCACTCGTAATAACAAAGAAGAAGACACATACATTTTGTTCTATTAGACATGTATTTAAAATCTATGCTGAAGGATAGAGACAAACTTGATCCTAGAGGATTTGATGAGGATGACGATTAATCACTTTTACCATTGTATACTTCAAAGGATGACGAACAATCAACCTTAGAAGAGTACTACTGGGAGGATGGTGGCATATCTGATTCATATCTATCTGCATTCTTGGAGGATGGTGATATATCTAATCCTATAGGGTATGGTGAGGATGACACTTTGTACAAGACCTCCTAGTGACTACATATTATATATTATATTCCTAAAGGATAACCAACGATCAAACCTATAGGACTTGGCGAGGATGACACTCTATACGAACCCTCCCTATAACTATACTATACTATGCCATAGAACGGCGACATTCCTAAATCTAGATCATGGCAAGGATGACATTCTATATGAGCCCTCCTGTTGATATATTATACTATACTGTTGAACGATGACTTGCCTGATTCTAGGTCTTGGTGAGGACGACACTCTGTACGAGCCCTCCTAATGATCATACTATACTATACTATAGAATGGTGAAATGCCTGATTTTAGGTCTTGGTGAGGATGACACTCCATACGAGCCCTCTAAATGATATAATATACTGCTTCTAAAAGATGACCCTCGATCTATCCTATAGGATTTGGTGATGACGACACTTTGTACAAGCCCTTCCAAGCGTTATACTATTATATTATCCTACAGGCTGACCGAAATTATAAAATTATACTACTATACTGACTGGCCATAATGTAAACTACAACTCCTAAAGGATGATACGCGGTTTATCCTATAGGATGTGGAGAAGATGACACTCGGTCAATCAAATCCTGGTTGTGACCATACCCAAAGGGTTCTCCTACATATCTCAAACTAATAAGAATCAGGTTATATAGTTTTAGAAGGTGAAGTAAATCATACCTCTACATTATTGGCTAGAATTATTAAAATACAGTTTAGCTGACTGGCTAGTTGAAATTATACTACAAAATTAAAATATACTAGTCAGAATCATTAATATACAATTGGCTAACTGGCTGGGATTATACTATGAAATTAAAATATACTAGCCAAAATTATTAAAATACTGTTCCTAAAAGATGATCAACGATCTATCCTAGGATGTAGAGAAGATGACACTCGGTCAATCAACTCCTAGTTGTGACCATACCTTATATATCTAAAATTAATGAAAACCAGGTCACATGTAGTTCTAACCTATAGAGTAAATAAAGATTGGGTGGAATGGTTCTGGGTTAGAGAAACCAATTCTGATGTCTTTTGTCAGTCTAGGACTAAGGTTCTATTTATTTATTTTCATGAGCTGGCTTGATCGAACCACATTAGGGCACCTGCATATCTCAGAATTAAATGAAAATCAGGTCAAGTGTAGTTCGGACACGTAAAGTAAATCAATATTTGGTGGAACAAGTTTTTAGATTAGAGAAATTGATTCTTGGGTTGTCACATCAATACATGATTGGAAATGACTAAGATAATTCACACGGGCAAAGATCCTAAATTAAGCTTGCGATTATAATATCTATTTTAGTCTAGTAACCCCTTCCAGTTGTCTGTATATATTAATATCGATATTCTGGATGATGATCGCTAGACGACCGAAACCCACCTGGGTTATATACATGCACTGATTTCCTAGGTTAGGAATCCAGTCAAAATGTAGTTCGGCCCTCGTGGTGCTATTTCAAATTGTCTACCGCACCCACCTAGGCTTCTTGTGTACCTTAGTAACCTACCAAGACACATAGTTTGAGCACATGTATCCTTTATTGTCCACTTAACAAAATGACTAAAATTTGGCTTCTCAAGGAAGTCAAGGGACTTCTTGAGAGATACACCCCGATACAGGGCTGAGAAAATGTCATAATGTTGATACTTCTTTGACTTCGATTGGACCTACTTGGGTTTCCTACGTAACTTGGTGATCTACCGAGGACAAATCGAAGTGTAGTCTGCTGGGAATGGAAGAAGTCATTTAAGATAATGACCAAACCTATATATGTTTCACATATCCTGGTATGTTACCAAGATTCAGGTCGACACCTAATTCCTCCTTGCTTGGTTAAAGGTTAACATGATTATATTTGGATTGATGTGCTATTGTTAAAGGTTAACATGATTAAATCCTAATTAGTGTGGGTTTTTTGTTAATGGAAACCGAAAAAGGTTTCCTATGTATCTCGGTAATCTGCTAAGAATTAGGTTGGAACGTAATTCGGTGCCTTATGGTTTGTCAACCAAACTTCTAAGGGTTCCCTACATATCCGGGGCTTCGCCGGGAATTAAGTTGATACATAGTTCCTAGTTAAGCATCCTCTATTGTTTGAACAAGGATAGTGCATATGAATTTTATCAGGAGATTCAAAGGACTATTCCTAGAGATGTACCTTGGTCTAGGGCTGAGAGAGTGTTATAGCAATGATACTCATTTCTCTTTTCATTTGGAATGAACCCATTTGGGTTTCCTACACTCCTCGGTGATCTACCAAGGATCAGGTTGAAATGTAATAGGGTATTTTTGTCAACCAAACCTTGTAAAGGTATCTTAGGTATCCCTGTTTTCATAGGGAATCCAGTTGATGCCTAATTCAATGCACATGAATGGTTTTTATTTTTAAAGGGCGACCAAACCCGTATATGGGTTGTCTAAGTATCTTAGATAACTGAGAATCAGGTCAGCACTTAGTTCAATACTCATGGTTGTGTAAATTAAGTTTATTATGATTTGGGCATTTCATTTTACTTTGTGGGACGAAATGAATGCTGTTTCCATTAGGAAAACAATGAATAAGATAAAATATGCCCCATTCACATACTAGGGCAGCAACTGGATAAGTTACGTTGGGGAATCTAATCCAAGGCTTCTAATTCTACTATTCATGATCACTGATAGTGAGTCCCAACCCACTGGTTAAAGATAAGACTGACTAGCTACTGCATTGAGAAGCTAGTTCGATTTGTCTCACTATTTGTCGGGGTGAAAAAAATGAATTCGAGATGGATTTAAATCCTTGAATATACTATCCAACGAGTTTATTATTATTTATTACTTTATCTTTTAAAATGCAAAATTTAATGTTTCTGGGACTTTGTCTGTTGGTATATTATACAGGTTATGTAATTACTTATTTAGTGCCGACATGCATTAAAAAATGAATTACATGTAGCACCAAGGCTTACCAATTGTTTGTTGGAACTTGGGATCGCGAACCTCCTCATTTCCATTTAGTCATTTTTCGCTTCAAATGTTCTTCTTTAGCTGTTAGCATATAGGTGACCAATGTCATTTTTCCTATATTTTTGACAATCAAAGTTTTGTCTGAAGAAAAACAAACCCTTGTTTCTGTTCCTTGGTCTTGTTACTTGAACGATGTACACTGGCTTCTTTCTTTTGAAGTTGGCAAATCTTCGTCTGTCGATGGTCTTTTTCTCTTGTCAAAAGATCCATCCTTAAGATAACTCTAAAGTGTACCATATTTGTCTCGAATTTGAAAACCAGACATTCTATTGTGCATGATAGTTCTTATGGTTCAATAACTTTTTAATGAATTCAGATCATAGAAGATTATTTAATAAGGCTGTATTGTTTGTTCAATGATTACGTTGGACATCCTTAAATGAATATTGGGTAAAGGGTAATTTGCAAAGTATTGTTTTGCTTCCATCCCTTTGCTCCTATGCCATTTGTCTTTTCTACTTATCTCTATTGAAATGTTAGTCATCAAAGAAGCATAACATATAAACAATCAGAAGTTAGAGTTACTAAACAAAGCCTGCATAGTTAAGTATATTATCCATTTTTTAAAAATTCATTCCTTCACAAGAATACAAACTTAGAATTGGTGATTCATCTGAGGCTTCAAGATCTCTAGCAACTTCTAACTTGTCTTCCTTCAAATCCCAAAGCAGACAGAATTACCAATCGAAGTCTTCGATTTACTTGATCCAATCGGCTTACTATGGTTTCTAGATGAATCAAAACTCTACAGATGAATGCTAAATTAGCTAAAATCCAACATCTATTATTATTATTATTATTATTAATATTATTATTATTATTATTATTATTATTATTATTATTATTATTATTATTATTATTATTATTATTATTATTATTATTACTATTATTATTATTATTATTATTGTTGTTGTTGTTGTTGTTGTTGTTGTTGTTGTTGTTGTTGTTGTTGTTGTTGTTGTTGTTGTTGTTGTTGTTGTTATTATTATTATTATTATACCATATTATTATTATTATTATTATTATTGTTGTTGTTGTTGTTGTTGTTGTTGTTGTTGTTGTTGTTGTTGTTGTTGTTGTTATTATTATTATTATTATTATTATGCCATTTTTTCCCTTAGTACCCCATTTTTTCCCTTAGTACCCATTCAGGTTTTCATTAAGGCCGACTACCACATTTTGCACCTCAGTGCCCCCCCGGGTGTTCACTTGGTTGGTGGTTTTGTATCTTGCTACGATCCTTAAGTTTTTCTCTGTAGTTCTCTTTCAGGTTTTCACCACGTCCTTAGTCTAGTTTTTTTTTTTTTTTTTTTTTTTCTTCTAGGGGTAGAATTTCTTTACCGCATCAGCATTGATGGGCTCTGGGAACTCTTCTCGATCCATCTTTTAAAGTATTAAGACACCATGACCTAGCACTTTCTTGATGATGTATGGTCCTTCCTAGTTTCGTGTGAACTTTCCCTTAGCTTCATCTCGAAAGGGGAAGATCTTCTTTAGTACTAATTTACCCGCAATGTAGATTCTCAGACGAACCCTCTTGTTATGCACTCTAGCCATCCTTTTACGGTAACATTGCCCATGGAAAATGGTAGTGAGTCACCTTTTGTCTATCAGACATAGTTGATCAAGTCTTTGCTGTACCCATTCAACTTAATTTAACTCGAATTGCACTAGACTCCTAAGAGAGGGAATTTTTACCTTTCTTGGAATTACAACTTCCGTTCCATAAACTAATGAAAAAAGTGTGGCTTCGGTTAATGTTCTGATAGATTTTCGATAGGCCATCAAGGCAAATGGGAGCATCTCATTCCATTCCTTGTGGTTTTCTATCATCTTCCTCAGGATTTTCTTAATGTTCTTATTAGTGGCCTCTACTGCTCCATTCATTTTTGGATGGTAGGGTACATAATTCTTGTGTTCTACCTTGAACTGGGAGCAAATGGATTTCATCATACCTTCTTTGAGATTTTAGGCATTGCCTGTGATCAAGACCTAAGGTACTCTATAACGCGATAAGATATTCTCTTTAAAGAACCGTGTTACGGTCTTCTGGGTGATATGAGTAAGCGAAATTGCTTCCACCCACTTGGTGAAGTAGTTTATAGCTACTAGAATAAATTGATGTCTACTTGGCGCCATCGGCGTAATTGGACCAATGGCATCTATTCCCCATGTAGAGAAAGGCTACAAGGGTCACTACACAATGCAAGTCTGTTGGGGATAAGTGGATCAGATCACTATACCTTTGACACTTCTGACTTTTTCTCACGAAGTTTATGCAATCGCTTTCTATGGTCCACCAAAAATGGCTAGTTCAAAGAATCTTCATGGATAACATGAATTTGCTCATGTGTGGTCTGCATAATCCGCTATGAACCTCCTTAATGAGTTTTGTTTCTTCTCGGTTGTTGACGCACCCCAAATTTTGATAGCAGAAGAAGTAGAGAATCGGGAAGAGGATGAAAACAAGTTTCATCCCTTCCTCTCTAAGTCATCCAAATCCGTTTATTTTTTAAAATGGGTTTTCAAGGGATTTTCTAGGCGCCAGTTTCGAAAAACTTCTTGGGTCCAGATTATTGTTAAAACTGAGTTACCACCTAGCATGGAGTTAAATGGTATGCTAGGTCATCGGGATTTTAAAAATTTATTTTTCCTTTTGAAATGTCCTTGTTTTGACTTCCATACATCTATGTACCGAAGATATTCTTTAAGTTTGGGTTGCCTACGTATGTTGAGTGGTTACCAACGATCATGTCAGACATAGTTCATTCTTGTAAGTTGAAAACTGGATTCATTATTAGAGGTGGGATTGAATCCTTATGGGCTGCCTATGTACTTTGGGTAGTTACCAAATATTAGGTTGAACATAGTTCAGTCATGTTATGTTTGAAAAGCTAGGCTGATTTTTGGTTAAAACTGAGTTAGTTTTAGTTAAGAACTGGTTTGTTTAGTTTGTTTTGATTGATTATAAGTTAGTTTTGGTTGTGAACAACTTGAATCACAACCTTAATTAGCTATCATCAACAGTTGTTAGAGTTGTGAACAACCTAAATCACAACCCCAATATAAAAATAGCAACCCTTTGATTTTGTCAATAACCTTAAACAAACTCCTTTGTTTTAGTTAGTTTAGTGTTTGTGTGTATGTTGTTACTTAACGTGAAAAGAAATACCATATATTTATTCCAGTTCTACTTGTAACTAAGGAAAGTGGGAAGCTTCCTGAAGAAGAATCACATATATCCCTAAAGGCATACATGCCCTCATTTTATCCCGAGTTCTTAGCTACAAGGGTCTATCGATATAGTCTATATATATATAGGTGTGTTTTGTTTAGCTAAAAAAGAAAATAAATACAATGTTCTTGGAGGGAATCGTATAGCCTCTACACAACTCGCTGTTTGATAGAAGTTTTGTTCGAATCCTCACATGTTCTTAATATGTTATTGGATGATTTGATGTTTTTGAATGTATTTGAATGTTATTGAATGTTCTTGAATGTTTTTGGATTGTTCTTGAGTGTTCTTGAATGTTTTTGAATGTTCTTGAGATGCTTGAAATTGTTTTGTATGATTTAACCCCAGTTTGGTTGTTATAGTTAAGATTAGGTGTTTGTTTGATGTTCTTGAAAAAATCAAACGTTTGTTTGGTTATCTTATAGGTTTTATGTATTATGTACATGGAAGTAAGTGTATTATCTACATGATCCTGCTATATACAAAGCAATATACACAAGAGAATTAGGCCACATGTAGTTCTAACAGGTAAATTAAATTCTACTACTACGTTATACTATTGTCTGGAATCTGTAAAATATTGTTTGGTTGGCTGTCGGCATTACACTTCGTAAAAAAACTACATTAGCTATTTGCATTACACTATGAAATTAAACTACTACAAAATTAAAATACATTAGTTGTTTGCATTATACTATGAAATTAAAATACATTAGCTATCTGCATTAAACTACGGAATTAAAATAGTTCTCCTAAAGGATCATGCACGGTCTACCCTATAGAAGGTGGGGAGGATGTCACTCGGTCAGTTAGCTTCTCATTGTGGTTGCACGCCAAAGGGTTTTTCAATATATCTCAAATTAATGAGAATTAGGTGACAGGTAGTTCTTGCATGTGAAGTAAATTATACTACTATTTGGAATCCTTAAAATGCTGTCGGGGTACTGGTTGTCTCATTTAAAAAATTAAAATATTGCTTGTCTCATTGGTTGGGTGGAGGATGAGACTCTGTCAATCGGCTTCTAGTTGTATAGTTTGTATTTGTGAAGTATGTCAATATTTGGTGGAATAGGTTCCTGGTTAGGGAAACTAACTCCTGGGTCATCATATCAATACAAGATTGAAAATGACTGAGAGAATTCACAATGGGTGAAGACCCTCAGGGAATTCAACACCTATTGGAGTTTCTTGGATGTATCCCACCTAGGATTGCCTGACGAGGATTGGAAAATTTCCCGAGGAAAGTTTAACCTCGGGTAAAATGTGCCCCAGTTGTGGAATGGGGCTTAACGATGCTTATTCATTTTCTAGGATTATAATTTCAGTTTTGAATTTTTTGCATTGACTATGATTAGGATTGATGCGAGTCTTATATCATGAAGCTCTATGGGGAAAAGATTTGATATAATGTGCCCAAGCCCTAACTGGGGCGACTCTTATCAAAGAATCTCAACGAAGAAACTAGATATAATGTGCCCCAGCTCTAGCTCGGGGAGAGTCCCATCGCAAATTCTCAACGGAGAAACCAGATATAATGTACCCTAGCTGTAGCTGCGGTGTAGGAGTATCTCTTGAGTGCTCAGCGAATGCAGCAGAGCCCACATAGGTCTCCTTTCTATCCTGAATTGAGCGTGCGATTTGTAGTGTTCGTTTTAGTCTGGGAACCCCTATTTGGTTGTTTATGTATTATTGGTATTACTGGTTCTGGATGGTAATTGTCGGATAACCGAAACCTACCTGGGTTACCTATATACACTGAGTTCCTATGTCACGAATCTGGTTGAAATGTAGTTCAACCCTTGCTGTGCTATCTCAAATTGTCAACCGTACTCGCCAGGGCTTCCTACATACCATGGTAATCTACCAAGGATTAGGTCGAAGCATAGTTCAAGTACAGGTATCCTTTCTCATCTGCTTAACAAAAGGATTGTGATAGGTGTAATTTACATATCTATTTTCAAACCAAACATTGTTAATTTTCGAGTATGTTTATTACATTTTAATACGTTTTTATGTGTTTTCATATAAATTAGGTGTTTGAGGTGAAAATGCATGAAAATAGATCAATAACAATCAAATTAGATCAAGAACGGTGGGAAAACAAGCAAGAAGACAATATTCTGAAAAGTAGCCCACTGCCGCGACGGTGAATATGTAGAGAGGGGTTATAGTTGTTGGGAACTCATTGGTGCAGCGGTGATATCCACCACTGAGGTGGTGAAACTGCAGAGAAGTCCCTACGCCCACCGCTGACTCCACTGCTGTGGTGAAGACACTATAGACATGCCCACCGCCACGGCGGTCACTCTACACCTGATTTAGATATTACTTAGGATATTCTGTTCGCTATTTCTTCTCCTATCCTCTCCTCCCTCCATAAGAGATCCATTAAGGTTATGATATTTTAGAGAGAGGTTTTGGGAGTGTTCAACCAATTCCGAAGGAGAAGAACACGTTGCGAAGAAGGAGAAGCGATCCCGAAGTGTTTTTAGCAGCAAATCTTCGGACTACGGCTAAGTTTCTATCGTTTCTTCTTTATTTCTTAAATTCGGTAGGGTGTTGAAGACATTTAGCTCCTTTTTCATTGTATAAACGGTTATGGCCATGAGCTAAACTGGATTTTATCTAGGGATTAATATAATTTTTGAAATTGTTGTTTGTTTGAGTTTTTGTTTTATTAATTGTTGTTCTTCACTATTTTGATTGTGTTTAATGTTATTCTTTGATATTATGCTTGTTTAGATAATTAGAGAATACGGGGTTTGACACTCAAGAGAGGTAACCCCGGATTCGGACTAGGATAAACACAATGCGACGATCCAATAACCTAGGACGGAGTTGAAAAGTGTGTAATCAATGACGTTGGGGCAAGACTCACATGACTTAGAGTCGTTAAGATGTTGAGGGGAATTTCTTCATTGACACGAAGTCACGTATTCACTCGTCTTACACTCGGGAGAGGTGGAGAATGAGTTTACAAACCGAGATTGTCGGATAGGTCAAACGCAGTTAACGTAAACTAAAATGAGACCAAACACGTTTTTTTAAACAAAGTTAATCCCTAGGAAATATTTTCCCCTTAAATATCTCATATTAATATTAGTATAGTTAATTTAATTAACTTAGTATTAATATTAATTAATTATAAACATAATTTATTTCGCCTAGATAAAAGTAGGTTATGATAATCGCGGTACTCGATAATAATCTCAACCATTTCCTGTGGACACGATACCCTTACTCTTCCCATCTATACTAAAACTTAACCCGTAATTGCGGTGAAAGTGGCGTGTGTTACTTAAGCGCCACCAAGTGTTTGGTGCTGTTGCCGGGGATTGGTTTTTTGATTATTATAGATATTATGAGTAAATGACACGATTTTAGTTTAGGCATTTCTTTTGTTCATAATTTTTGTTTTGTAGTTTTGTTTTTATTTCTCTTGCAGTGTACTTAGAGATGTTAGATCGACAAGTATTGAGGCAATTCTTTCAAAACGATTCTGAGCCGTTTTATAGTGCTTGGGATCGACACAAGGAAATGCTATTCCAGTTTACGAACCATCATTTCCCGAGGGAGTGTCAACTACTGAACTTCCTCGATAGGTTACAAGATGCAACCAGAATGTGGGTTGAAAGAGGGAATAATACCACATCTTTCGACCAACTAACAACAGACGAAGCCTATTGGTTGCTAGAAGACATGGAGGCCTTTGATTATCCAAGTTTCAACGCTACGGCGCCATAGATTGACATTCTGGATCAAGATAATGAGTCTTCCCCTGCCTTAGAAGACGTGTTCGCTACAATTATAGGAGAAACTTAGATTCTTGAGGGAGAAACATGACCGGATCAACAAGCACGAAGATCATCTTGATTATATCGAGACGGTCTGTGCCGACATTGATGCGACCATAACGTCTTTGCAGACGCAAATCAGTTAGCTTATCTACTTTGTTGAGGCCGAGACAGAGATGGTGGCACTGAGAGGCGAACAAGCCGAATCCAATTGTGAAAACCACCGTGAGGAATTGAAAATGAGCGGGAGGAGCTTGGGAGAATTCATTGGTGAAGCTGAAGAAGAGAGAACCCAAGTGTGGAGCGGCGATGAAAATTTAGATATTAATCATATATTAATCATTGTGAATTTTTACCGTTTGAATTCCAGCTAGTGACACCACAGTTGATACAAGACGATCACATCTATGAGGATCCGATGTGGCTTACTTGTCCTTCACCGTCGTTAGCAACGTCCTTTCATGCCCACCAAGTACATGAGTCGGTAGAGCATCCTGTTGAAAAATCGAGCCATCCAGATCAATATCTCGCCAGTCTTGAGGGCGTTTTAAACCAAGACTTGTATGTAGTGTTATTTGACACGTACTACGGGCGGAAGCCGCTATTTGACGAGCACTTTGGCATGTCAGACTGACGACTATAAACTAAACGCTTCTTAGGAGACAACCCATGGAAAAAACTAAGTTAGATCCATCTCCGTCGACTTGATTTGGAGGCGAGATTCTCTCACCACCCAAGTACGTGTTTTAAACCCCCATTTTTATTATCATGCTATATGTTGTTATTAGGATCATTGATGGGTCGTTTTGGGCAGTGTCTATGTTAAGTTGGTGGTGATATGTAGTATTTAGTATTGCTAGTTTATGTTTTACTATTTTTATCGTGTGCATGTTTGTTTAGGTTAGTTGTTATTCTGTGCTGAGTTTTGACATCATCTGGGTCATTACGCGATGATGAGTCTGTCCCGTGATTGTTTATTGAGGTGGAGCGTAAAACTAATTCATGTGTGTTTTGTGTGCTTAACGTATCGTTTTAGTAAAAGTTATTGTAGATCCTAAATGCACGAGCACGTAAACTCAATATAGCACTATCTAATTGATTTGAACACGATTATCTATCACCCAAATTCATGACAATATGGATTCTAGAACTTGATCTGGGGGACATTCGTGGTGAAATTCTAGGCGAGGTAGTTCAGGAGATATGATTTAGGCAGTCATTGTGTCGCTTGAGCCTTTGAAGCTTACCTGGTTAAATGTTTATCCCTCGTTACCCTGTTGAAGCCTAATAGCCATTTCAATTCTGAACACTTAACTAATACCATAACTGATTGAACTTTTTCCAAACCTTTATCGCTAAACCAAAGGCACAATGTAAATGAATCAAGTTAGCATTCGTTATGCTATTTGATGTGAGCGGTTGAGTTTTGGGCGAGCTATTAATTGGTTCGTATTCGAGTACTCACTTGTTGTTTTACATTCATATTTCACACACCCCTTAACTTGTACAATTCAAATAAGTTTGGGGGTGTGTTTGTTTGGAAAAAAACAAACAAACTATGTAAATATAGTTTATTTCTGTTTCTTTTTGACAAGTGAGTACATTGGTCTTAATATATTGTTTAGGGTTGTTTTCAATTTAACTGTGGGGTTTTGAGTGTGAGTGTGCCAAGTGATGTGCCTTGGGTAACATTAAGTTACCGACGTTAGCCCATTTTCTATTCCGAAATACCCTTGGCCATATTCCTAAACCGAACCAAGACCTAATGATCTTTTTGAACCTCTGAGCCTACATTAGTGGAGAAATGAACTCAGGTCTGGCGTATGGATTCGCTATACCTAAGAGGTTTTAGTCATGAATTTTGTTGAAGGATAATCCCATCTAATCAACAGATAGTTGTATATTTGAATTTAATCATACACACTCTGACAGGATGTAGAATGATGCTTACTATTATTGAACGTTGAAATTCTAAAACATCACATGGTGTGATTTATGCTTGAACTTGATAGGATTGGGGGCTGATGAGGGAAAATCATTTGGTCGTTAGATGATAATCAAAACTTGCATATTTATGTTTTTAGTTGTTAGTTTTTAATTTCGTAATTAGTTGTTATATTTTCTCGTATTGTGTGGGTGTTTTGCTCAAGGACAAGCAAAATTCCAAGTTTGGGGGTATTTGATAGGTGTGATCTACCTATCTCTTTCTGAACTAAATATTGTTAGTTTTTGAGTACGTTTATTATGTTTTATTATTTTTAATATGTTTTTATTATTTTTATATTAAATCAGGTGTGTGGGGTGAAAAGGCATGAAAACTAATGCTAAACGATCAAATCGCATCAAGAACGGTGGGAAAACAAGTATGGAGGCAATATTCTGAAAAGCAGGCCACTGCCGCTGTGTCTAGACTACCGCTGCAGCGATGAATATGCAGAGGAGGGCCTAAAACTGCTGGAACCCCACCACCAAGGTGGTGAAACTGCAGAGAGGTTCCTGCGCCCACCGTTGGCTCCACCACTGCGGCGAAGATCAAACCAATATACCTACTACCGCGGCGGTGAATCCCACTATCGTGGCGGTCACTCTGCACCAGATTTAGATATTATTTTAATATTTTAGGATATTTTGTTCTATTTAAGCCTGCCTACTCCCTCATTTTCGGGGATATAGCTCCTTATAGCATACTTTGAGAGGATTTTGGGGAGCTCAAGCAATTCCTAAGGGGAAGAACACAAAACGAAGAAGGAGAAACGATCTTGGAACGTTCTTTGAGACAAATCTTCGGACTAGTTTCTCTTGTTTTTTTCTTAATCTCTTAACTTATGATTATTTTTTGATCATGTTTAGCTTGTTATTCATTGTATATATAGTTATGGCCGTTAGCTAAACATGAATTGTCTTAGGGATTAATAATATTTATGAAAATGTTGTTTGTTTGTGTTTGTGTTTCATTAATGGTTGTTCTTTATAAATTCGATTGTGTTTGCCATGTTGTCATGATATTATGCTTAGATAGATATAGTGAGAATACCGAGTTTGACACTCGGGAGTGGTAATCCTGAATTCGGACTCGGGTAAATACAACGCGATGATCCAATAACCCGGGAGAGAGTTGGAAAGTGTGCAATCAATGACGTTGGGGAGAGACTCAGTGACGTAGCATCATTAAGACATTAAGGGAGACTTATTTGTTGATGCGAAGTCGCATATTCACTTGTCTTACACTCAGAAGAGGTGGCGAGTGAGTTTACGAACCGATATTGTCAGATAGGTCGAACACCATTAACGTAAACTAAAACGAGACCAATCACATTTTTGTAAACAAAGTTAATCCCTAGGTAATCTTTTCCCTAAACATATCAATATAGTATATTAGTATAAGGAAATTAATTAACTTATTATTAGTATTAATTAATTATAAACATAATTTATTTCTCCTAGATAAAATTAGGTTATGATAATCGCGGTACTCGATAATAATCTCAACCCTTTTCTGTGGACACGATACCCTTACTCTCCCCATCTATACTAAAACTTGACCCGTATACTTACGGTGAAAGTGGCATGCATTAATTAAGCACTACCAGATTGTAGTTGGCTTCTCAAGGAAGTCGAGGGACTTCTTAGGAGATACACCCTGATACAGGGCTAAGAGATTATCGTAATGTGGACATCTTTCTAGTTTCAATCGGATCGGCTAGGGTCTTTTATGTACCTTGGTGGTCTACCAAGGACAGGTCGAAGCGTAGTCTGTAGGGGATGGAGGAATTTTGTTTAAGGTGACGACTGTACCTGGAAAGGTTTCACGTATCCTAGTGTGTACCAGGACTCAGGTCAACACCTAATTCTTCATTAGCTGGTTAAAGTTTAGTATGGTCAGATCTAGATTTGGGGGTTATTGTCATGTTTGGTATGATTCAATCCCAATTTATTAGGGGATTTATTATTGAGAAACTCTGTGGGGATTCTACTATTTGATGAGACTCTATGGGGATTTTTAGTGTTGATGATGTGATTCAATTTCGATTGATGTAGGGTTTTTGTGAATGGTGACCGAAGAAGGTTTCGTACATGTCTCGAGCTTTGCTAGGAGTCAGGTTAGACGTACTTTACTGGTTAAACATTGTTTATTGTCTGGTAAACAAAGAGAGTGCATATGTCTTTTCTCAAGAGAGTCAACGGACTATTCCTAGAGATGTACCTTGGTCTAGGGCTGAGAGAGTGTCATAAAGATGATACTCGTCTCTCCTTTTTATTTCAATTGAACCCACTTGGGTTTCTTATGTTCCTTGGTGGTCTACCAAGGATCTGGTCGATATGCTACTGGGTATTCTTGTTTTGGACTGGGAATCTGGTTGACAATTAGTTCAATACGTGTGAATAGTTTTTAGCTTAAAATATGTGACCGAACCTCGTAAAGGTTGCTTGTGTATCTCAGGTAACTGAGAATTAGGTCCACATATAGTTCATCGCAAATAGTTGGGCTTAAGATCGTCAACCAAACTCGTGAGTATTCTCTATGTATCCCAAATGTTGCCGGGAACTAGGATGACGCGTAGTTCCTACGTCTTTGATGAGTTTAAATTTGTTAGCCAAACCTTTAAGGTTTTCCTACGTATCCCGAACGTTGCTCGGAATCAAGCTGACATATAGTTTCTAAGTCTTTGATTTAGTGAGATTAGTTAAGTTCATTATGATTGAGGCATTTTGTTACGCGTTATGAGATGAAGTGCATGTTTTTTCTATCAGGAAAACATGGACAAGATAAAATGTGCCCTAGTTGTAGATTGGGGTAGCAATTGGATAAGTTCTATTAGGGAATCTAATCGAACACTTTCGATTGTGCGATTTGTGATTATTAACAGCATGAAATATGCCCCAGCTAGTAGGCTAGGGAGAATACTAATTAGCTACAGGATTGCGAAGCTAAATTTGTTTGTCTCGCTATTTGTCGGGGTGATGAATTCGGGATTTTGCTGATTAGATCCCAAAATATACTTGGTTGACAAGTTCATTGTCGTATTGTTTGTGAAGTTAGTATCTTAGGATTTTGCTGGTTGGGCCATGCAATTTTGTGTATTGTATCTAGTTATGATCTGATAAGAGTGATTGCCTGTATTGCTAAGGTTTTTTTTTTTTTTTTTAATAGAGTCCTAGATATTATCTTTCATTACATTGGATTCATAGTGTAACTTTATTAGTTTATCTCTTGAATATCATTGTTGTTCTCATAGTGGTGTATGAGTTTAGCATTTTGATATTTTTCCTAAGAGAGATGGGTTTACAAATTTTTGGTATATTCCACTAGTAGGGGCAGGAGTTTTGCACTTGGTTTTCTCAGTTATACATTACTTTTAAGTAGCAAAGAATGCGTATGGACGTAACTATTGTTCTTGGAGACGTAAACTCAATCCTTTGCCCTATCGGTTAGCGATGAATTGTTAATGATTAGTTTTTGTTACTCGTGATTGTTTTTGTAGAATAATGGTAGCAATGAGTCTTTTATGTCTTTCAAAAGCCACTTATGAATCTTAGCAATTCCAACTTTTCTCTCAAGTCGAAACCCTAATGATAAAACCTTAACTTTATTTCTAGACATCATTACGTCAGCCATGGGTTCTTCAGGTGATGGCTGCTACCGTCCTTCCCACTCTTGTGGGAAAAGGCAAATCCTTAAATATCTCGATAAGAGGAGTACGCCGAAACATTCTCAAGGTTGACCCAGGACATCACCAATGAGGATTTGAGATGACGTGCCCATTTTTTCCTCTTCTACTATTGAGGAGACCATCAAGGTGTCTAGAGTCGATGACCCGATGATGGACAGTCTATCAGACGCTCCTCTGGATCAAGATTTTGCAGGCCCTTCTATCACAGTTGGGATGGTGGTGGATCCTGACTACGTCCCTCCTAAGGATGAGATGCCCGAGTTGGGCATTCCTGATAATTTTTATAGGAGATGATTTCGAACACGAGGGATGATATTCCTAGGATATTTCGAGATAGAGTGCTTACCTTCGATATGGCACGAATTTATCCCAATGAGCTTGGGGATCAGTCGTTAGTGGGGGATCTTCATGACCATCTTTCTATTTTCCTTCATTCTGCTTAAGTTCACCATTAAAACCTTTCCTAATTCACCCATATTTTTTAAAAAAGAACAAAGTCTTATATTTTTGTGGGTAAATTGTTATAGGTCTACCCCCGTTACAACAAGGGTTTCAGGGGGTTATGGTTGGCTTTTTATACCCTTTACGCTAAGAGGATACATCCCAACTATTTTCTGTTCCTCTAGGGGTGCAGTTTTTGGGATACCGTTACTATCCAAGTGTCTCGTATGGATCACGGGTATCCTAACATTTTGATTAAGCGCTAGTTCTCGATGATGAACTATCTTCACTTAGTTTGCGGAGAGTTCGTGCCGGTACCCCTTGACTGAGTGATGTTTATTGGAGTTCTCTTCCGAGGATGGACCGTTCCCTGGAGGAAGACATCTTGAGCTGAGGCGGAAAGACTCCTATGTAGGATACCAGTAGAGGTGAGGTGAGGAGCACGTATACAATAGAGGAACTTAGTGGATGAGTTAGTCTTTACCTTTCTGTCTCCAGAAAACCTAGTGGCAAGGGATCAGCCCTATCGTGTTCTACTGCTTCAATATCTTGGTGAGACTTTTATGGCTTCGTCTAGTTCCACCACCTCTCTCCATTTCGTAGGGACTTTGAGCAACTTTTCCAACTTGGCAGAGCTTGATTGGGGTAGATTCACATTTATGGTTTTCCTAGTAGGGATACGGTCTCACGTATCAGCTCGAGTTGGTAGCGTTACGGGGTTCTGGCAGTTCTTACCCTTGAGTTCATTTTAGATCTTTTATCTTACTTTGTATTCTTTGTTTCTATTACCTAGTTTTTCTCTCTCTCTCTCTCTCGTTTTTCTTGTAATATTGGGCATATGAATATCTTCCCTCATGCATGCCCTATTATACCACCGAGGACTGCTTTCCCCATGGGGTGAAGTGTCATCGTTCCATCCTAGAGGAGGGGTCGTTATTTCGAGATCACGTGGTAGCTCGAACTCAGCTAGAGTTCCTAGCGCGTAGAGACATCATTTGGTAGCTATACCATCATGACACTTATTGAATGGACATGCTTCCCTAGAGGATATTACCGACTCAACTTTGTGTCTTCAGAGGTTTTGTGAGACAAAGACTCCTCAGATTTCTGGTATCTTGTGTCGGCCTCCTGCTCTTCTGGCTATGCAGTTTGGACCCTATACTGATATTGATCCAGATATACTTGATCTAGCAATTCCAGGAGACGTACTAGCTATTCCCCTAGTCTTTGAGGAGGATTACCTCCAGTATTTCTCACGTCTGTCGATTAGCCCTTAGACGGATGTAGCACACCTAGTGGGCAGTACCATGTTAGGTTATAGGGTGTTGTCCTTCTAGGCTAGTCGCAACAAAGACCAAGTGGTTCTGGCTACTGAGCTTGCTACTATTAGAGACAATAGGGATGCTCTTAGAGAAGAGTACGATCAACGTCATTAGCACGGTGAGAACTTGCAATGATAGATGATAGGTGTGATCTACCTATATATTTCCAAACCGATTTTCTTAGTTTTAGAGTATTTTTTATAGCTTTTTTTTTTTTTTTTATAACATTTTAATTAGTTTTTATTCTTTTTATATAAATTAGGTGTGTGGGGGTGAAAAGGTATAAAATCAGAGCGTAAACGGTCAAATTGGACCAAGAATGGTGGAAAAACAAGCACGGATGCATGATTCTGAAAAGAAGCTTACCGCCGCAGTGTCAAACCTCCGCCGCAGCGGTTAAAATGCAGAGTGGGCCAAATCTTGCTGGACATCCACTACCGCAGCGGTGAGATCCACCGCCGCGATGATGAAATTGCAGGATGGTCCCTAAATCCACCTTTTCTTCACCACTTAGGCGATCACTTAACTGACATACTCCACCACCACGGCGGTTACCTCTTCACAGATTGGATATGTTTTTTAGATATTTTTGAGATATTTTCCCTATTTAGGCCATCATCCTCCCTCATTTTCTAGCCTATCTTGCATGCTACCACCCTTAGAACATATCTAGGGGTGGATTGAGGAGTTTTAGAGGGAGATCTCACATCCCAAAGGAGAAGAAGACGACGAAGCGATCGTTAAACGTTCTTAGCAACAAATCTTTGGACTAGGCAAAGTTTTTTGATTTCTTCTTTTATTTATTTAACTTAGGAATTTGTGAGCAAGTTTAGCTCGTGCTTTATTGTAAATACTGTTATGGCCGTTAGTTAAACGTGGATTATTTAGTGATTAACAATATATTTATAAATATATGATTCGTATGATTTTCGTGTTTCGTTTATGTTTGTTCTTCGAAGTTTTATTGTGTTTTCCATATTGTTTGTTTATTATGCTTAGATAGATATATCAAGAATTCGGGGTTTGACACTTGGAAGAGGTAACCCCGGATTCGGACTAGGGTAAACAATGTGACAATCCAATAACCAGAGAGGGAGTTAGATTGTGGGCAATCGATGACGTTGGGGCAAGACTCATGTGACCTAGAGAAGTTAAGATGTTGAGGGGGACTTCTTTGTTCACACGAAGTTGCGTATTCCCCCATCTTACACTTGGGAGAGGTGGCGGAGGAGTTTACAAATTAAGATTGTCAATAAGGTAAACACAACGCGACGATCCAATATCCCGAGAGGGAGTTGGATTATGTGCAATCACTGATGTTGGGGTGAGACTCACGTGATCTAGGGTCGTTAAGATGTTGAGGGGGACTTCTTCGTTGACACGAAGTCACATATTCCCCCGTATTACACTTAAGAGAAGTGGCAGGGGAGTTTACGAACTGAGATTGTCAAATCGGTTGAACACCGTAAACGTAAGTCAAATGAGATCGAACACGTATTTGTAAACCAAGTTAATCACTAGACAATTCTTTCCCCTACAACATCTCATTATATTAGTATAGATAATTTATTTAATTAGTTTAGTTTAACATAAAATATATACATTTTGTTTAGCCTAGATAAAGTTAGGTTATGACAATTACGGTACTCGATAATAACGACAACCACTCCTTGTGGATACGATACCCGATCTTTAAAGATCACATTATACTAAAACTTTGATCTCGTATACTTTTGAGTACTCAATACGCGAGGGTGTAACAAACGCTCGTCGTACAATAGATCCATAGACTTCGTGGGCTATCCATTGGTGACCAGACTTCGGCTCCTCCTTTTGAGGCTTATATAGTACTATGGGCACACTAGAGTTCATGGCTAACCCAGAGGCTTCTTTCACTTTGGCTATGCCAATGCCTCCAACTTGGGGTTATAGAGGGAGTATGGATTGACCTACGTTAGATCCTTGATAAGCGCAGGTATTGCTTATCTATTTCTTTGCATTAGATTATACAATTATATCTTTTTTTGGAGACATATATTGTAGTGGACAGATTTTGTAGATGTATTTATTATTGGAGATGTATCAATGTTTTTTTTTTGGGTATATACTATTATTGATGTATGCATCATGACGGTTACGATTATATTATGTATTAGGATGGATGTATATGTATTTCCCTTCTTGATAGGTACTTCTCGCCTTTATTACTGTACTTGTGCATTTATTATCAATTGTACGACATGTTGGTAGCGTAGATAGTTAGAACTTGTCTTCAGTCATTAGCATGTAATTATTTGAACATCTTATGCCAACGTACACCTAATCATGATAAAAACTTTTGGGCACAAACTTTCCTTATGATCTCAGGATATTATGTCTGCTTGCTTTAGACGTCGCTCCTCTTCCCGGCCGAAGGGAAAAAAATCGACCTACCTTTTTACCTCAAAGGGTTGGTGCTTGATCATACTATATCTTCCTCGAAGGTGGTGAGCCCTAGTAATAGAATAACTCAGTCTGGATAGGTAAGATCACTTTAATTTTTATGCAACAAATATATATTCGACACACCTTGTTTGTTTGGGATTTGTGCAAATGACATTTCCCTTTTTTTTTTTTCTTTAAGGTGGCTTCTTCGGAGGTGTTCGTCTCAGGTATTCATTCCATTATCCAAAAAACCTTTCTCTATCTAACTAGGTAGATTCATAGACCACAAATGAGTCGGCACTCTTACGGTCCACACTCGGACAAATTATGGAGTTTCGTCAAGTCATAGTGGACGGGCCATTTATCAATAGTTTGGTATGATTCTAGGTACTGGCCTTTTTGTGATTCCATTTTTGGGGTGACTGAGATGACTTCTTGTTTGGAGGAGGTATCATTTCTTCTAGGACTTCCTTTGACAGCAAAGATCCCTCATCTCCCGTTATTGTCATAAAAAAATCGGTTATCACATGTTCTGGGAGTGACGTGCAAGTACCTACCATTTTTTCAGAATGTTAGTGGGCATTCCTTTCAGTTCAACATACTCTAGAGATGGTTTTTAGATGTCCATGGCTATCAGGGATATAGGGATATATGGAGTAACTATGTAGATTGGCGTGGGCGCCAGATGATTATCTTAGTTGCTTTGTTGCTGCATGAGACACTGTTCCCTAGGAAGGGAAGTGATCACTCAGTTGGAATGATTCTCCTATTAGAGAGGATGCTTGCTAATTCATCCTTTCAGATAGTACCTCTTGTATTGGAATAATTATACCGGTCGCTGACTGCTTGTCGGGTAGGTGACCACTATTTCTATGGGAGCTGCTCGCTACTACATATATGGATCATATCTTATTTTATTAGGCTACCCATGGTGGCCTGTTACACAAAGGATCCAATAGTAGACCAATTATGTTCTCAGTTCCCTTAGATCACGCAGCATCTCAGTTACCTACTAGACTTGGCGTCACTTTTGGTAGAGATGGTTAGCTATGAGGTATTATGGATTACGAGGCATACGATGTTGACTGATATCTTTCTTGATTGCATGGACCTATCTCTCATCCCTTTGTTAGGATTTTTAGGCTACAACCCCTATATTCTTAATCACGTACTTCGTTAGTTCGGTAGGACTCAGTATATTTTGTTGGTTGATGGGACGATTGCTGCTTGTTTTATTTTTTACTTCGGGGATGGTGATACCGATGATAGGTGTGAAAAACCTATCTATTTCTAAACCATATTTGTTAGTTCTCAAGCATTTTAGTTATATTTAATTGTGTTTTAGTGTGTTTTAGTGTAGAACAGGTGAAAGGACGTCAAAGGGAGAGAAACAAGTGAAAATGGTAGAGAAACGGTGAACAAAATGTGCAAAACAAGGTTTCGGTGAATGAAGACCACCACCTAAGCGGAAGTTCTACCGCTTAGGCGGAAAAGAGGTAGAATGTTGGAGTGCTGAAGGGCTGAACTATCGCCTAGGTGAGAAAACCACCGCCTAGGTGAGAAAACAACAGAATATCTTGCCAGCAGCCACTGCCTAAGCGGAAAAACCATCGCTTAGGCGAAGTTACCGACAGAACTTAACCGACTTAAGTCCACCACCTAAGCGGTGAACCACCTCTTAAGAGGTGACACTCTGCACAAAAATATATGTTTTCATATATTTTGAAGATATTTCCAACCCTTGCCTATAAAACCCCTTTCTCCCCCAATTGCTCAAGAGGTTAAGACCCCTTAGACGTGAGAGGAGGCTCCGGTTGTTCTTGGGAGCTCTCTTCCACCTTAGTTAGATTAGATTAGTTTAGGACGTAGATTAGATTAGTTGTAAAGAGTGTTCTTGGACAATCCTTGAAGATCAAGAAGAGGAAGTTCATCAAGCGAGAAGAGGAAGCTCGGGAGGATCGTTCTTTGGCGAAAGTGGACTACTCCACTTTGAGATTTGGATTTTCTTCCCTTCTTTCCATCTTTGTATTTAATATTTATAGTTGATAATGATGATCTCCTCTTGATTTATGTTGTGTTGGCTAAGAACATGTTAGTGTAATTTAGAGATTAGTTAGGGAAAGGTGTAGTTGTGTAAATACTCGTTTGGTTTAATATACGTTTCTTTAATGGTTATTGTTTTAATTTCGATTGTGTTTATCATTTGATGACGATCTTAATATTCTTGTAACGGTATTAGGATTGGACTTGAGAATCTAGTGTTTGACACTCGGGAGAGGTAATCCTGGATTCGGACTAGGGTAAACACATCGTTACGACCTAACGACCCGGGAGGGCGTTAGTTAGTATGCAATCGATGACGTTGGGTTAAGACTCATGCGGCCTACAGTTGTTAAGACATTGAGGAGGACCTCTTCGTCGACAGGAAAGTCGCGTATTCCCTCGTCTTACACTCAGAAGAGGTGGCGGAGGAGTTTACGAACCGAGATTGTCGGATACCTAAACTCCGTTATTGTTAACCGAACGAAATCAAACATGTATTAAGTGAATGAAATCAATCCCTAATTAATCAACCTAGTTCGAATTAACCCACTAATTGTAGTTTAGCTTAGTTTAATTTCAATTCACGTCTTCCGTCGTCAGGATAACACGAGACTACGTCAATTGCGGTATTCAATTCAATTATTCACACTTTTCTCTGTGGGAACGATATACGATCTTCAAAGATCCACTATATTAAAACTTTAGACCTCGTATACTTGCGAGCGTAAGTAGGCATGCACAATTTCGTTCCCTACCAACAGACACAACAACTTATGCTCAGTAGTAGAGTCGCCGCTTAACATCTAATGGGATTCCCATGGTCTTACCATCTGTTGAGATATCTATAGATGAGGCTCCTTCTTTGTTGGTGAAAGACGCTCTACCTGCCTCAGACTATCCCTCCACTTTCACCGAGGATGAGTTTTCCTGGATCTATTTTTGCGTAGAGCCTCCAGATTATGTGTGATTCCTATGCTTATCCCTTACTTTCTAATTGTATGGCATCGACTAGCTTTGATTGATCTGTTTAGTTTTAGATTTGTATTTCACAAGTAGTTTTGATTTGTACTCAGTGCGTGATGCTTTCTTTTTTTGCTTTTTATTTTATGTTTGTCGTATATAAAATTTCATATTGGTAATCTTTGTCTAGGCTTTATTATTCTTATTATTGTATATGAATCATTGTAATCTTTTCCAATTCTTCTTTGGAAAAAGATTGAGTACCCTTTTGCCTTTAGCTATCTTAAAGTAACCTCCGTTGTAAGAAAGATGAGAGAAAGGTCACCGACGTTTACTTGGAATTTCTTCTGTGCTCAGGGAACTTATTAATAGGAAAGCCTATCTTATTTTGGATGACATAAACTTGGATTCAAGATTACGTTTCCTTCTTCTAGTGCTCTTTATCTGGTTTTATGATAATAGGGGTAGTAGATCATCTTAGGTTGATTTTTATCCTTTTCGCTTTCGTAGATTGCCTTTAGTTTAAAATTCTGGTGTTTTTCCTTATAGTGCTTGTCACGGCTTTATATATATCCCTCTTTATCTCTCACAGGATTATTTAGTTAAAGTCTACTTTTTTAATTTTCATATTTTGGTATTCAAAAGTTGGTCTGTCATCATAATCTCTTACACCGGAAAAGATTTGGGATTTGGTAAGAATAGTTTTAACAGGAATTTGGAATAGTCACCCTAGTAGTTTGTTATCCGTCGTTATCTAATCCAACACCATCAAGTTTCGATATTTATCTACGATTGCTGTTTGGATTACCTAGGCCCTGAATACTACCTGAGATATCTTCAATGACTCTAATTTACTTCTTCTATCTTGGACTGAGGGTAGTAGGACTGGGCCTCCTGATATAAATTTGAGGCGAGAAAATAGAAGTGAAGGAGAAACAAATATTAGTTACTGACTACTAACAAATTTATCTATTTATTTATTTATTAATTTTGTTTTCTAGTAGTGTTAAGAGAGTTTTCTGTTATTTTCTTCACTCCAGCAAGTAGGGAGTCGTACTTCCTATATAATCCATGTAGAAAGCATTAGGTAGTGATCTCAGTCCAGTTGGCCCAAGTCACTAGGTGTTGAAACACCCTTATGAATTAATACTCAGATTGTATAGAGAGCGTGATTCACTTAATGGCGTTCGTGTGACCACTCAATGTTTAACAAATTTCTGGGAGTGGTCTTTCTTATTTCTCTTAACACTTACTTTTGGAATTTTACATTTTAAGATGATTAAGGTAATTTGAGTTAGTCTCGAGGTCTTTGTTGGTTCCGCCCTTATTCTAATAACTTTGTTTGTTTATCCATTAGCATATCGTTCTCTTCTAGTCTTAAATGTCTACCTTATGTGCGGTTCTTTTTGTTTTTGTTTTTAAGTAGGTTTTTCGTGGCATCGCAGAATTGGTTATGTCTAGATAAAGTCTTATTTCAAGTTAGTCTAACTTCATTTGGTCAGCTACCCAATCTTTCATGAATTTTTTCACGAACGGGCTTAGGCTCTAAGACTTTATCTATCATTCTTCGTGTCTTAAGTCTTCGGGATATTTCTTCCTTCATTTCGGTTTGGGAATTCTTTTGTATTTATTCAAGGTTACTTGGACACTCCCAAGTTGGAACATGTATTGTGATTCCACAATCAGGGTTCCAAGGTTTTCCTCCTAACTTTTTAGATTTTATTATCAACATCTCACCATCGTTTGGTTGAAATAAGACCATTCCTTTTAACTTATACTTTGAGTTATGCTCCAGTTAGATGTTAAAACTAATTTTAGCATAGCCTTAGTTTTTTCTATTGTGTTTAAGTTATGATAGACACGTCAACTCTTGAAAACTGGAAATAGATATTGGAGTCAAGCTTTAAGTAGATAATAATGTACTTTATAATAGTAGGGTTATTCTTTAGTAACTTATGAACATTATCTAAACACCCAAATTACCTACTTGAGGCAAACTAGCAAAAAGCAAAAGGTAGATAGATACCAAAATATGTTGGAGCTTACCACACGCCTACCCTAGCTTAGTTCATGATTCCTTTGAAGTTGATTGCTCCATATTGAATGAGGTCCTCAATGTGGTTCAGCAGAGTGTAACACTAATCAGTATGATGAACCACTCCTCCGGAATAATACTCGTAAAAGGTGTTTGGGTTGAACTGTAGGGAATGCAAGTTAGATCGGTAGGGCAAAAGAGGTATAAGTAGGTTATCAACGAGGCATTGGTGGTATATCTGGGAGAGTAGAGTGGGAAGTAAAGTAAATCTTCTACAATCCTGAGAGGCTCAAGGGTTGGTAAGATGAGGTGCGGGGGGCAAAATCTCGTCATCTCGGGTATGGCCATTTTTTAACGGTGGTCGGGTATATGTTTCCTCTCCTCGACTGGATCTTTGGAATAGACTGTCCTAAATTCTTACTATTTTGACCCATGTTGCCAATATAGACCCACATCCTGTATATTTCTCCCTAGACTAGGTCCTGTTAGGGATTTCTTCTTCGGGTTGCTATATCGCTGCGTTTTAGTTATTGGCTCTATGTAAGAGGCCCAGTCATTTCCTATGTCTTTTTCATCGTCCGTGTATCCTTCATACTCATTTTCCCACTTTATGGAAGTGTTGTCAACTTGTTTCATTGGCTCAAAATAGGTTACCCAATATGCTTTCTCATAATTTCCTAAGGTAATTCATTATTCGTGTGGGGGTTTAGGGTTGTTTCTCTAGGCTCCTAGGTTACTGAAGCTTTTTATGGGTGTCATTTATGTCATAAATCCAGGAGAGTTGTCATGATAGGTCCTAGATGACGATATGGATTCTTTATTGATTTTCTCCAGAAGCAGTACTAGGTTCTTTTTCCTTGTGGATTTCTACAAGGAAACTACTATTTCTTGCATCTTGTTGTGATGATGTGACGTTGATCCCATCATAATGTCTCTATCATATGAGCTTTAGGATAGTTGTTCAACAAAGGGTAGTTTTTCGATGTTTATTTTGAGGTGGATTTTTTTGATGTTTTTTCTTTATTTTTTATTTTAATTAAAAGCGAAGATACTGGTGATTTTGTTAAGGTATGTTTTAAATGAACTATTATGGATGCAATGGGCATTATTAGTTTGATGTTTTATGTTTGACATTTTATTGGGTTAATTAAAGTAAGGATTCTTGCTCTTTCCTCCGTATTCAAATTTTTTCGGACGTTTTGGTGCTGAGCAACCTAGCAATTCATGGGATAGAACAAGAATTTTTACACGAATTATTATGCCCCTACTTTTCCTAGAAGTTTTGTTCTATATATCTAGTATACCAGCAACGTAAATAAATGTACAGAATTTGAAAACAATGACATCTCTCTCTAAAATAATTTCCCTAAGTAGAATAGGGTTTTGGTTATCCTCCATCCTAGGCTTACTATATGTGATTTTGGATTTTTCTTCTAACGCATCCTAAAAACAGCTCGGTTCCCAAGGGGATGTAACCCTAGCCTTGCTTCTACTAACTTCTCTTTATAATCTAAGGTTTTCAGGGCTTAGATCGATGCGATTAAACCACTGACAAAAGCCCCTACTGTCGGCCTCTCTATCCTTAAAAGGGTTACAACTTGGGTTTTCATTGATGTTATGCAATGCAAAGTGAGTGCTCGTGCGTTGGAGAGAGTATGTAGTAATGTACATGCAGAAATGTAAAGATAATATTTAAATGCAATATTTAAAGACTGTAAACGTAAATGCAGTAAATAAAGGTAGTAAATATGTATGCCTACTGATATATGCACATGAAATGATATGCACATTATTGTTTGTTATTATTATTATTTTTTGTTGTTGTTGTTGTTGTTGTTGTTGTTGTTGTTGTTACTGTTATGTTTTTGGTAGGGAATTGTTTATGTTTGAAATCAAAGATGTAATACTTGGATGTTATTAAATAGTGAATATAGATTAAGACTCCAACTAGCCCTGACTCTCTCGAAGTTCCCAGCGGAGTCGCCAACTGACGCACCCTAGATTTTAGTAGCGGAAGAAGTGGAGAATCAGGAAGAGGATGAAAACAAGTTTCATCCCTTCCTCTCTAAGTTTTCTAAATCATTCATTTTTTAAAATGGTTTTTCAAGGGATTTTCTAGGTGTCAGTTTTAAAAAACTTGTTGGGCCGAGAGTTTTATTGAAATAGAGTCGCCACCTAACATGGGGTTAAATGGTGTGCTAGGTTAGCGGGATTTTAGAAATTCATTTTTCCTTTTGAAATGGCCCATGTTTTAACTTTCGTAGGTCTATGTACAAGAGATATTTGTTATGTTCAAGAGTCGATTATGCTCGTGAAAGGTGTAAGACACCTATCTAAAGACAGTACCTCAGTTTAAATAGATATTCACTGTTAAACACTATCCAAGCAGTTTTATTTGATTTACCTGAATGTAATAATTCCCCTTTTTGAAAGTTTTTGTTCTTTTTATATATTTTTGACATGATTTAATGGAAAGCAGGTAAATACTACAACTACTACTAGTCAGCGACACTCAATAATAGTTTATATGTAGACATGCATGTAAATATGCAAGCTATACTAAATAAAATACAAACTAGGACTAATTTATTTGGATATGTAACCGAACCTGCACATGAGTTGCCTACATATCTCGAATGAGAATTAGGTCTTTACGTAGTTCGTTCTGGTTAGGGTAAAGTACATGATTCATTATTAGAGGTATGGCCGGAACTTTATGGGTTGCCTATATACTTTGGGTGGTTACCAAAGATCATGTCCGACATAGTTCATTCTGGTTAAGTTGAAAACTGGATTCATTGTTAGAGGCATGACCAAACCCTTATGGTCTGCCTACATAATTTGGTTGGTTACCAAAGATTAGGTCGAACGTAGTTCAGTTTTGTTATGTTTAAAAGGCTAGGTTGGTTTTTGGTTAAAGCTGAGTTAGTTTTAGTTAAAAACTAGTTTGTTTAGTTTGTTTGAATTGATTATCAGTTAATTAAGGTTGTGAACAACCTTAATTAGGTATTATCAACAGTTCTTAGATTTGTGAACAACCTGAATCATAATCCTAATATACATATAACAACCCTTTGATTTTTTCAAGGACCTTAAACAAACTAATTTTCTTTGGTTAGTTTAGTGTTTGTGTGTGAGTTGTTAGTTAAAAGTTAAAAGATATACTATATATTTATGCCAGTCCTACTCGTCACTATGGAAAATGGGAAATTGTTGAGCAACCAAGAGAGTGAAGATCTGCTATTACCAATACGGGAATATCAAGACGTGTTCACCTGATCTTATAGGAATTGACGCACTTGGGATTTTTGAAAGAAGAAGAAGTATAGAATGGGAAGAAGAGGAAAACAAGTTTTCATTCCTCCCTTTCGAAATCCTCAAAATTCGTTCATTTTCAAAAATGGTTTTCAAGGGCTTTTCCAGGCACTAGTTTTGAAAATGTTCTTTGTGACAGGATTTATGTTAGAAAAAGAGTCACCACCTAGCATGGGTTAAATGGTGTGCTAGGTCACTGATATTTTAGAAATTTATTTTAGTTTTTGAAATGGCCCGAGTTTTAACTCATAAAGGTATTTTACAACGATTTCTTTATGTTTGGGGGTTGGTTATGCTCGGGGAAGGTTTTAAGCACCCCAAGACACCCTCCGAAGATGGCACCTCAATCTAAATAGATGTTCACATTTATACAAATTGCAAGTAATTTCCTTTGATTTTATTTAACAAAATAACTCTCGTTTTACGTTTATGCCTTTTTTTTTTTATGCATTTTTATGTACGGAAAGCAAGTAAACAGCTAACTATCTAGAAGCAGCAATAGATAAAATAGATTGAAATATAAATATTTTTGCATTTTTTAATAGCTGAACCTTCAACAGGTTGCCTTCGTATCCCGGTTATCACGAGGAATTAGGTCGAAACGTAGTTAATTTGTTCAAGATGAATTGATTTTTATTTAGACAGGTGACTGAAGCTGTACGTGGGTTGCCTACGTATCTCAGGTTGTTGAGAATCATGTCAGCACGTAGTTCATTTATGCAAGATGGTTGATTTTGTTTTAATCTGCTATGAGACAAAGACATGAATCATTCCGATGATAAATGGATAATACCTTTGATTTGGTCAAGAACACTACAACCGAACTCACTTGCTTAGTCAAGTTTAGTGTTTATGTTTAGGTTATTAGTTCAAAACGAAAGAAAAATATATAGCATATGTTCCAGTTCTACTCGTAACTAAGAAAAACAAAAACATTTCTAAACAAGGTGCACACATATCTTCAAAGGAATAGAGGTCCTCTCTTTATTTTGAATCTTTGACCACAAGGGTCTTGACAATGTAGTATATAGATACACACACACATACATACATACAGACATACACACACACACACACATATATATATAGTGCATGAGCTTGAAGACTTAGTGTCAGGCTGTGATCTAGAAGATTACAGTAAAGTCAGTTATTAATAGTTAGTGCTTATCAATCAGTAAATTAGAGGTTTCATTTGAGTTCTTTAGAGTTCGGTTTCATGTGTTCTTGAGATAATCAAAGATGCTATGCACAACTCATGGTGTGATAGATGTTTTTGTTATGTTCTTCACATGTTCTTGATGTTCTTGACATATTTTTGGATGTTTTTGACATAGTTTGATGATTTTGACATGTTTTCGATGTTTTTGACTTGATTACAATGATTTTGACATGTTTTTCGATGTTTTTGACTTGATTACTTGATGTATATGCTATGTACATGGAATATAAGTCTATGAACTATATGAACATCCTATGTACAAGCAATATGAATGTATTTAAGACAAGATAGAAGGGCGTTTAGGAAGAATTACCTAGCTTAGGGGAGAGATATTTCCCTAAGTGATTTCCTTCTTCTTCTTCTTTGAATATTCTCGGTTGTTCTCGATCGTTCTTTGACAACTCTTTAATATATTCCTCCAAGATCTTCAAGTACTCCTTTCAGAAGGTATTTTGATGTAATTTTGAGGTGTTTATGGAATAAAAGGCTTGAGATTTCCTTAGATCTGAGAGAGAATTTCGAGACTAGCGAGAGAACGTCTTGGATCAAGCTCCTTAAAAATGAAAAACAAAGCTCGTATTTATAGGATTGGGCACCCTACGCAATGGACAATGTACAAGGTATCCCAACCTGCTCCTTAGCGGTTGTTTGGTTTAGGGGTCACACTTTGATGTTTTGTGGATTGATGATTTTGGATGAATTTGGAAGATACACTAAGATTTTGTAATGATTACCAAATCTTAAAATATCCTAGGTAATAATTTTCAATCATTACTCATATTACTCATGATTGGCAATGATTGGTCATCATTAGTCATGATTGGATATGATTGGCTTGCACATAGCATGTTTAATGCATGATGTGACACTTTTCGGTTTGGTTTGGTGGCTATTGGTTACTCGAACCATTTTGGTTAGATTACCATTAATGTTTTTGAGGTTCAATGTATTTAGTGTCAACATGTCATTTGGCATTTAATTCTCGGTAATGACACTTGATTTGATGGGCATTAAATGCTTTATAATGGAATTGAATTTGTTCGGTTTGTCTTGTAACCGTGTAGTCACATTTCGAGGAATTTGGTTTCCTCTAAGATATTTTGCTCAAAATATTTAGGTGCCTTGAATGTGGTCTCTCTAGGTTATATAAATTATTAAATTCTTGATGGGGTGCTTGATATGGCTCATCAATGCTTCACTTGTTGGCAAACATAATCGGTTAGATTGTTAATCGATAGTTACTTCTAAAGTAACTTTGTTTCCTTCCTAGATATTTTGGTAAAAATATCATAAAAATATCTTTAGAATTATAATGCTCATTAAAGAGTCATTAAATTCTTGGTGGGGCACTTGATGTGTTGGGCTTTGATTGCTAATCATGATAACTTTGGTTTAGTTGATATCAAAACAAGTTCAAGCCTTAGTTACTTTAGGTAACTTAGACTTGTAATGGCAATTCCTTGGTTTCATCAAGGTATTGACTGTATTTAATGGCTATTAAATATATATTCAAAGAAATATTTTTGGTGTAAAAAAAGACGAAACCAGTGATAGTAAATATTTCAGGGGTCAAAATGGGTAACAAGGGTAATTGGTAAAATTTCCTTATATTATAGGGTGATAACTAATTTTTATTCATATTAAAGATGATTTCATGAAAATCAACTTTTAATAATGTCATCTTAGTCCCCCTTAACTTTAAAAATTTTGAGGTTGACTTGAAACGTTTACTTAACCAAATTTAGTCAAATTTGACAGTTTTATATTTTCTTGTACTTTTTTTTTGGAGTATCCAATGTAATATATGGTAGAAATTCATTCCCTTTAAACCTAAGTTTAAAGTTTATATATACTTGTACTTTCGATTTGATACTAACAGGGCGAGATAAAATACGGTGTCTACAGTGATATGGTAGGAGTAGCAACTAACATTGTGAAACATAAACTTCTTATTAAAGAGGGAATTAATCCAATCAAGTAAAGGCTTCAAAAAAAAAAAAAAAAAAAGACCCGACATTGCCCTAAAAGTTAAAGAAGAAGTGATGAAGCAATTCGAGGCACGCCTCACTGGAGTATGCACATACTGCAAGTGGTTAAGTAACATAGCGCCCGTAATGAAGAAAGACGGAAGAATTCTACTTTATGTGGATTATCAAGAACTCAAAAGAACAAGTCCAAAAGACAACTTCCCATTGCCAAACATCAACATCATCTTGGACAATACCACCAAATGTAGAATCTTATGTTTCTTGGATGGATTATGTGGGTATAACTAGATCCTGGTCAACAAAGAAAAGAAGCATAAAACTTCTTTCATCATGCTGTAGACCTAAGAATGCCAGAGTAACATACTAAATGGCCTCTAAAATTCTTTTCCACAATATCATCCAAAAAGAAATTGAAGTATACATATATGAAAAGATTATGAAATTGAAAGAGGATGAAGATCACTTGGAATTCTTAAGGAAGATGTTTGATTGTCTCTAAAAGTTTTGGCTAAAGCTAAACCCATCCAAAGGCTCATTCGGAGTAATATCAGAGAAACTACTGGGTTTCATGACAAATCTTCATAGTATTGAGATCAATCCCGCAAAGACCAAATCCATAATCGAGATGCCAGGACCAAAAAAAAAAAAAAAAGATTCGAGGTTTTCTTAGGAGGTAAACATCGTAGCTCGATTCATTTTGTAATTTTAAGCAATGTGTGAACCAATATTAAAGTTGTTGAGAAAGGAGTCTAGTGAAGAATGAAATGAGGAATGCCAGACAACTTTCAACAAAATCAAAGACGACATGATAAATCCTCCGATCTTAGTACCACGATACCATATACGCCTTTATTTCTATACCTTACCATCGTCGAAACTTCTATGGGGGAGATGTTGGGCCAACGTGATAACTCAAGAAAAAAAAAAACATGAAATCTACTATGTCAACAAGAGGTTCACCCGTTACGAAGAAAATTACTCTATACTATAAATAATGTGTTGTGCGCTAGCTTGGACATCTCAAAGGCTACGTCATTACCTGTTGTGCTTCAATACTTACTTGATCTCCCTAATGTATCCTTTGAAGTACATATTCGAGAAGCCCGTGCTCACCGAAAGAATTTCCAAATGGAAAATGTTACTCATTGAATTCGACATAGTGTATGTGACCTAGAAGGTAGTTAAAGGGCATATAATAACTGATTAGCTTGTTGACAATCTGACAACTGGAAATAAGTCGTTAGAGATAGAATTCCCTAACAAGCCTATAGCACTCTTAACTTATAATGAAAATGAAAATATGTGGGAGATGTACTTTAATAGAGCCAGCAACTCGAAAGTAGATGGACTTGGGGCAGTCCTAATTTCTCTAACAAGACAATACTTTTGAGTAGCCGCCAAGTTGAAATTTGCAAACACAAATAATACCGCTGAATAAAGAGTGTGCATCTTGGGACTTGAAGTGGCAATCAGACTGAAGATAAAAGAACTAATGGTGTACGGAGATTCTGAACTGATCATAAACCAGATTACAGACAAGTATTCAACTAAAGACACCAAGTTGGTATGGTACAACAATCATTTAATTGATCTTTGATAAAAAAAAATTGAAAATCGAGTTCAAACCTGTACCAAGGTTGAAAAATAACTTTGTGGATGCTCTCGTCACTTTAATATCCATGATTTCCATAATCAAGGAAAGCGATTTAGAAATTCCCATTACCATTTGAATATGTCATCAACAAACCCATTGTATTCTGATCGAAGTAGAGCAAGAAACAGAACACTGGTACATGGATATCCAGATGTTTCTAAAAGCCTAAGAGTATCTTGAAGGAGCTGATAGCCTAAGTTGAAGAACTTCGCAAACTCTGGCTTGAGTCAATTTTTCTCTAGTACGAAAACATTGTATAAAAAATCACTGGACATGGGTGTACTATGATATGTAGGCACCAGAGAGGCAATACAATTAATGAAATAAGTACACAATGGAGTTTGTGGACCACAGATGAGTTGGTACATGCTGACCAAGAAAATTGTTTGGACAGGTCACTTCTGGCTAACGATGGAAGGTGATTGCATAGATTTTATATGAAAATGTCATAAATGCCAAGTACAAGGAGATTAGATTTTGGTACCTCCATGACCTTTTTCAATGTGGGGAATGAATGTCATTGGTCTGATTACACCAATAGCGCTAATTGAACACTGTTTCATCTTGGTAGCTATCGACTACTTCACCAAATTGGTGGAAGTAGTCTCTCTCATTCGTGTCACTTAGAAAACTATGACTCGATAGGTTAAAGCAAACATCTTGTCATGCTTTGGAGTACTACAGGTCCTGATATCGGATAATGCTTAGAACCTCAAAGGAGGAATGATGAAAACCCTTTGTGCCTAATTCAAAGTCGAGTACAAGAACTCAGCGCCCTACCGCCCCCAGTTGAATGGAACAGTAGAAGTCGTCAATAAAAACATCAAGAATATTCTAAGGAAGATGATTAAAAATCACAAAGAATGGGTTGAAATTCTCCCATTTTCTTTGATGGCATACCGAACATCAATGCGCACATCAACATGATCGACTTCCGACTGTGGAAACCACATTTTCTCCTGCTTGTTTTTGCATTTTGTAAAAATATTGTCTGAAGTGCAAATTTGGAAAAACTTTAAACTACATTTGTAGGGAAAGATTTTCACTTTAGATTCATGCTTTTAAATTTCATTTAATGTTTTGAAAGCAAAATAAATGAATAAAAAATGAGAATTTGATTGAATTAGGCCAAAAAATAAAGTTTTTGGCTAACATTAAAATTTTAAAAAGTTAATTGGGGACTGAATTGATTACGTTGAAAGTTTATTTTCATAGAATATCACTTTGGATATAATTAACTTTGTTTCTGACTCCTTAATTTTAATAAAGTTTACCAATTCCAACTACTTTTGATTTTAGCCAAGAAATTGTGTTTTTTACCCGTTTTGTCAAATTGACGACCAAAATCATTTTATTTTTATAGTAGGGATTTTCCAATATTTATTTGGATGGTTTAATTTTATTTTTATGATTTCAATTTCAAGAAAAATAAAATAACTCATGCGTAATTGATAAAAAGTGCTTAAATCACAAAAAAAAAAAAAAAAAAAAAAAAAAAAAAACAATTAAGGAGCATCATTCGGGAATAAGACGAAGCATATGATTCTCAAATTGGAGTATCCAAAATAGCCAAGAGAGTGTCCAAAGTAATTAACTAAAATGATATGACCAGGAGATGTCGAATCAAGTGAGTTTTACACAAAATACCCAAATTAGGGGTTATTACTTAAATTTCACAAAATAAGGGGTAGGCCTCACCATTAGAGCAACATAGGTAGAAAAAAAGACAGTTGTGTATTCCCTAGGGCGCCCCCCCCCCAAGAAGTTTGCATATTGCCTTCCTTATAAATATGGGAAGCCTCATCTACATTTCACTTGCTAATTCACCTCATATATTGCGTGCACTCTCTCTCAACATGCCAAGAATACCTTCTCTCTCCAGAAAATATTTCTAAACAATTTAGGTTTTGGTTTTTACAAGTCTTAGATTCTATACAAAAAAAAAATAAAAAATAAAAAAAAATCTAAGAATAAGAAGAAACAAACAAAGAAGAATAAGAACCATCATTCCAAAAGGCAAGGTACGTTCTCAAGTCTCCTAATCTCTATACATTTCTTGTCAAAACAAAGACAAACAAAGAAAAACAAACACAAAGAATGGTCAAAACCCAACAAACAAACAAGTCGTTCTCCGAGAACACACAAATTTATATTCTGGAATTTATTTACAGTTATTTACTTTCCATATTTAATTTATTGTCATTTAATTTACCACTCTACGCTTTTCCACTCTTTACATTTTCGCATTTCATTTTAGCCTAGGTCACGGACTGGCACCAAGTCCCAATCCTTGGCCTACACATTTTTTCATTTTTTAGTCAAGTCTTCAGATTGGCATTATACTTATATATATATACACTAGTGCATAACCCATGCCTGAAAGCATGGGTGTAAAACAACAAAAACAAAAAATTGACATAATTTTATGTATATACAACATTTAGCATCTATTTTATTTGAACATCAATAATCGCAAACAATTGAGACTAAAATTTGGCATCTATTTCATTTAAACATCAATAATAACTAAAGCTCAAGACCAAAACTTGTACCGCCATATGCAAGTAATAAGTAAGTTGTATTGTAAGTTATTCTTTGCAAACACATACTATTTATATGCTGACAACCAATAATTCTCTTTTTTGTTTCATCACCAAACCAACTGAAAAACCTAATAGCATCGACCCAATGTCAGTAGATCCAAACTTACTAAATAACAAACAACTCAAATAATCAACAATTTGCAAAAACAACTAAAGAAACCAATCAAATTCCAACAATGAAGAAATAAAATCAAAATGCCTAGCTAATAGATATACATTGGAAAAAAGGCACATCTCAAAAAGGTTTTTTGACAATGATTGATATTCGTCTCCAATTCTAAACATGAGAAACAACAAAATGTCAACACAATCAAATATTCTAAACATTAGAAACAACAAAATGTTAGCACAATCAAATATTAAATGTCCAAAAGGCTGTCGATGTTCCGCAATAAGAAAAACCTCAAATAAGATATCAAATTGATCTTAAGGAAAATAAAAAAGACCAATCATCAAAGAATTGAAAAATTATCTAATTGAAAAAAAATAAAAATAAACACCTGTGCATCAATAATACAAAAAAATAAAAAATCATATTTAGAAATCCTTAATTAATCTTCTCTCTCTATTTTCAGTTGATCCCCAATCTTCTATCCCCCTCCATCAATCATCACTCACCTTTTTCATCATCAAATGTCTTTCATTTCTCCATCCTCCTCTCGTATTTTACTTCCAGACCTCAGTCACCACAGCCAATTAATGATCGCCAACACCATGCCAACACCTAGTGTATTGTATGCACGACAGTACTATGTCCAACTCCTTGCTTCCACAATCGTCTCCAACACGCAGTCACCTTCCTCATTTTAGATCTAGAAACCACAATAATCAACATTGAATATGAACGGATCAGTTTAATTAGCACTTCCTAGATTTTGTTTTTGGCAAAGCATAGACCAGTTTCTGTTTTAGATAAATTCAAACATAATACAAACAGTTCACAGACTGAATATGAAATTAGTATTTAGTAGAAATCATAATACATTTCAATTTCTAGTATTAATTTCTTTGGTAAAGAAACAATAAACAAATGTCATCTCCATATCGATATCTTCTTCTTCTTTTGGATAGAAACATTGTTCTCACATTGGTGTTTTCATTCCAAAAACCTAGGAACAATCATGGGTTCTTGAAGTTTCTTGAGAACAAAAATAGATATTTTGAGAACAAATAGATATTTCGAGAAATCCAACATCCTACATAATCGAAATCCAAATATTTATAGACATAATTGAAATCCAAATTTTAATCCATAACTAAATCAAAATTGAAATCTTAAATCTAAAACTATAAACAAATTAAATTCAAAAATATAATTCATACACGGATAAGGGAAGTGCGACTTCATTAGGGTACGACTGTCCATGATTGCATCAATGGTAGTGATTTCACTACTAATATCATGGTACTGGTGGGCTAGCATCGCGTGATGGATGGTGTGATTCAGATGTGGCTTGAAAAAGGAGATAAAGAGAGAGTAAGAGATATAATGAATTGGAAGATAAAGAAGTTCGTGAAAAAAGAATAAGAGGATTTACCTTCTTGCATTTTCTGGAAATGATCCTGCTTCGATCAAACTCCCTTGCGTTAAAATCAACTGATATAATTACAAAACCATTTGATGAAAAATAATACCAAACAATCCTTTAATATACCAATAACCTAACTAAAAACCAAATAGAAACATAAACATACACACTAATCATTTCATACCCATTCGCATGATGATATAAATACTGAAGATTGAGTCAGGTTACAAGATATGGATTTGAGGGTTGAAAATTAAATCTAAGAGTATTTCTAAATATGGTTGGTGGTGAGACATGCGATTCTGATGAGTAAAAGCGAGAGAGATGTGAATTTGAGAAAGGAAATAAGAGTGTACCTGTATGTTACGATCGACGGATGAAGAGGACAAGACCAAGAGAGAGAGACCAACCCTAATTACCCTCGACACCTACCGACCAAGAGAGAGACCAACCATAACTTTATGTTCCCAATTCATCCATAAATAAAATAGAAATCAGGGAGTAGAAACACTGACAATATCGCTCACCGAATCAAAATTAAAAAATTATTCCTTATACAATTATAATTCTTATAAGATGTAAAAAGATATGAGAATCGTACGTAAAATTTTGTGAATTTGAATTTTCAGATCAAATCTAAAAATTTCTCCCAAAATATATCGCAGGAATTGAACACAGGCATGGTGGCGTTATGTTAGGGGGGAGAGAGAGAGAGATTGTACCTGAGAGCAGAGACGGTGAGGTTTTTTGAGAGAAATGAGGTTTGTTGTGTTATCGTGTTGGGGTTTCATGAGGGAGGGGGGCACCGCCATCGTCGCGAGATAGGGTACTCTGCGATCGTCGTGAGGGATAAGTCGACCCTGTCATCGTCGTGAGTAAGGGATAAGTCGTTGTCGTGAGTGAGAGACGGGGTGCTATTATTGTCGCGAGTGGTGGTCGTCATGAGATTGGAAAAGAGAGAGAGACAATCAATTGAGGGTGAGTGAGAGAGAGAAGGTCGGCTGAAGATGAGAAAATCCTACCATTTTTTGTGGATTTTATACTAAGTTTGAGATGATCTGACGGTCTAAAAATATCTAGAAGTTTGTCTTTCATCTGACGGTTGTGAATATCTTCGTCCTAATTTATTATATATACACACACACACACACAAGTCTTCAGACTGGCATTATACTTATATATATACTATACTATACACATATATCTACATATCTTACTCATCATTTTACTTCGATTACATATTAAAAAAATGAAAAAAATAAATGCAAAAGGTTTTAATTAAAAAATAAATCAAAGGGATAATTTTCTATACCATACTTTTAAGCTTCCCATTTTGTGAGAAACACTAAGTAATTGTTAGCCTACAGATCTACCTAAGAGATGGGTGAATTGGGTAGTGACAAAAATTTTAAAAATAAATTCAAACACAAATTATCAATTTCCCTAATTTATTATTCTCTTGTTAATAAAAGAAAATATGTTGAACTATGTGCACATCAAAGCAATAAAAAATGTAATAATGCAATACCCAAAGATATATCCTGGTTTAATAAAATGCCTTTACCTATGTCCAGTACCCCGAGTGATGAGTGGTTTAATTATCAAAAAAACAAGTATTTTTAGGTTCAAATATTTTTGTGTTTTCAAGCATTTTTGTTAGTTTAATATGTTTTATGTTATTTTGTAGGTTTATAAATAAATGGGAAACAAGATGCAAAATTGGTTCAGGTGTACTAACTTGAAGGCCATTTTTGACAATTATGAAATCCGTTTATTGAAAATCTCAAAACATGAAAGTTGTATATATATGTCTTTATCGTTCCATAGGTTTTTGAATTACCACAATCGGAGTTCAGACGAGAACGTTATGGCGAAAATATGAATTAGGCGCCTGCCACTGTCCTTGTATAGCTGCAACGATAATTTCCACCGCTACAACGATGGTTTGATCACTGTAGCACCATTTTGGCAGTGAGTTTTCTTCCTTCCATCGCTGCAGCGAAGCACTTAATCACTGTAGCGCCCGTACACCAGTTGACATTGATATTTTTAGATATTTTTGAGATATTTTACATTTCTCTTTATTCTCACTTATTCACACAAGACCAAGAACGTTTTGGGAGTTTTTTTTGAGAGATCAAGATCATACCAAGAAAGAGATTTCATCAATTGGAGAAGAGAAAATAAGATTGGAGCGGATTTTACAGACGTGGAACCATCAATTCTTCAAATATTGGCTATTCTCCCTTGTTTCTCTCTTTATTTCTAAACTCTTGTTGGTTGTTTGATCATGTATATATTGTTTTTAGTTGAATATTTGGTTATGACCATGAGCTAAATTGTCTATGGATTGATGTAGTTCACTAATATACATGTTTGACTAAATCGTTGTTTCGTTATCGGTTATTCATACCTATTCGATTGTATTTACCATTCTTTTACTTCCATTATATGCTTGTTATGATATTTTGGTTGATTTGAGAATACGGGGTTTTACACTTAGGAAGGTAACCCCGGATTCGGACTAGAGTTTAAACACATCGCGATGTTCTAATCTTTTGGGAGATTATTAGAACGTGTGTAATCCGTGAGGTTGGGGCGAGACTCATGTAATTATTTAGATGCTAGATAGGGATATTGGTGTTAACACGAATTCCATATTCATTCACTTTACACTCGGGAGAGGTAGTGAGTGAGTTTTAAACATCTAGATTGTCGGATAGATTAATGACCATTAATGTAAACTAAACTAAATTAAACACGTTTAAGTGAACGAAGTTAATCCCTAGATAATTTATTGCCATTGATGTTATTATTAGTATTTTAGTTTAATTAGTTTAGTTTAGTTTTATATTTTTACAAAAACCAAAAATTAGAACACCTAAATAAAGTACGGTTACGACAATCGCGGTACTTAGCGACAATTTAATCCAATCCCTATGGATACGATAACCCCTCACTTACTATACTATTAAAACTTAACCTCATTCACTTGCGTGTAAAATCAAATCATAAAAAATACCGCAACACCGAGCTCCACAGGGATTTCGCAAGGTAGAAACCAAACCATTATACTCCTAATTCTCTTCGCAGGCTAAAAATCAACCTTTAAACTCTCACACTATCCCCCTATTACACTTATCATTTTCACAGGGTTAGGAAGAACTTTATTTTACTTTAACAGTTAGATTTCTGACCATAAGTTTGCCTACGGTTGGTTGATCCATCTCCCAGTCGGTTGACTGAATCATCTAGTGGGTTTCCTTATTTGTTTTCTATTCGGGCTACTGGAATCGTTAATTAACCTACCCTAACGGTCGGTTTACCGAATTAGCCAATAGGTCACTCATTTAAATCCCTTAAGCTACTCGTTTCATTAGTCAACCGAATCATTTCGTCGGTTGATCGAATTAACTAGAAAACTCATCATTTTATGTGTTAAAATTATTTTTTCAATTAAACTCTTTACCAAAAACATTTTAATGATTTAACACTTTATAAAAACCATTTTAGGATTTTATAAAAACCATTTTAGGGTTTTAACTTATCACTTCTTAAAATAACTCAAATAAGATTATTTATTTTAAAGTACCATGTGTGATCCTAATATGGGTTGCATTAAGAATATAAATGCAATGAGTTGTTTTCACCGAATTGTTTTAAACATCTTCAATGCTATGAAAATCTTCATCATCTTCATCTTTTACCCGTCTTGAATTTCAATTATTCTTTAATAATCACCTTGTAAATTATTCGATGATTATTCTTTTCTACCCATTCTTTTTCTCATTTCAACTTATGGAACTTTAAATCTGAAACCACTCAATAAAAATATTAGTTCCATAAAATATAAACGTTTAATTATACATCAAAACATTAGGTTTAACAGTAAGGATTTAGGAAAATCCTTTCCCTAAAATGATTTTAGTTATGGCCATTTTCACAAAATTTTGTTTTTCTCATTTTGGTTAAACAACTCCAAAAAGATCATTCTAAAAAAATAATTCTTTTAAATGAAATCATTTTCTTCCCTTAAAATATGTTTCTTTTTCAAAACCAAGATTTACCAAAATGGTTATTCCATCTCAAAAAATATAATAATAATGGTATTTTTTACTCACAAAAAGACAAAAAATTCTCAACAAATGTCTTCTCCGCTAAAAGACAAGACTTTCTTGAAAATGCGTCTTTCTTCTTACAATGGTTTTCTTCACTGCAAGATACAATTTTCCTAAAATATCTCATCATTAAAAATTTATATTTTCTTAATTTCTTTTACATTTAAAAATAAAAATTTCATTTCTCTAAAAAAATAATTTTCCCTTCAAAATTTTATTTCTCACAAAAAGACAACTTTCTACCTTTCTGAAAAAATGTTTGTTTGTTTTCAATTTTTTTTTTTGTATTTCAATTAAAAGTTTTTTTTCCATTTAAAATTTTTTAGAAGTAAGATTTTTTTTTTTTTTTTGAAATTTAATTTTTCTCAATCATTTTTTTTTTTAGAAATAAAAATTACCTTTTCTTCTAAAAAATATTTTCATGAATATTTATTTTCTCAAATCATATTTCCACCAAAAAAAGCAACAAAAATATTTTCTTAGTCTTTAATTTTTCTTGTCATTAAAGGAATTATTTTTATTTTGTTTTTCAAAAAGAAATGAAAAATCTTTTAACTTCATTTCTTCCATTCTTATCTCTTTTAAGACATAAGGTTTTGCCATCATAACTTCAAATAATATATATATATATATAAAAGGAAAAGAAAACCTCCCCTCCAAGACCAAAACTTGTTGATTCTTTCATAATCGATAGGTGGTTTAAAAAGAGGAACATTGTTTTTTTTTTTTTTTTTTAACATTTTTATGACTTTATTTTAGTTTACATGATTCATTTCTTTATTTGCATTCTTATGGACTTACTCCATGAACACGACATAATAAATTAAAATAAGGAAAAAAGATCATGTTAACCAACCAAATCAAACAAAACTTGGAATTCATTTAATTTGAAACACTTAGATACTGAGGTACTATTTTTGAATCGGGTGTCTTGGGGGTGCCTAACACCTTTCCCTAACATAACTGGCCTTCAAACCTAAAGAATAAGTGGGTTAAGACAATTTTGCATCAAATTTTGGCCTTTTCAAAAATATTTTATTTTCTTTTCTTTTACTCATTTTCTTTAAATATAGGTGATCTAGCACACCCTTTCAAAATCAATGTTAGGTGGAGACTAATTTTTTCATAAAATATTTGACCCAAGTAAATTAGTTCAAAACCGACGCTTGAGAAAAGCCCTTGAACTTGTTTTTCTATTTTTTTTTTAAATAAAGCTTATCCAAAAGTATTTTCGAAGGGATAAGTTGTTTTAAAAAATGAACGAGATTTTGAATATGACACCAGTACTCGGTCGATATTGTCATTTGCAAGCAAAATTTGGGGTGCGTCACCTATTTCCTAGTAAAGGAGACAAAGGCTGTGATCCCGGCAGAAGTAGAGATCCAATCTTTCAGAATCTTGATGGAGGCCAAAATGGATGAGACTGAATGGTTACAATAAAAGCGCAACCAATTGTGCATAATAGATGAAAACAAACTTATTTCCATTTGTCACGGACAATGCTTTCTTCAAAGAATGGCTAGGTCCCACAACAAGGTTTGCCACAAATTTATAGATCGAACAAAATGGTACTACACAAAATTTTCCCATTCTAAGAGGAAGCCAAAAGAAGTTCGCACCAAATTGGGAAGGTCCATTTGTCGTTAAGAAAATCTTGAACTATGGAACTCTAATACTGCAAAAGATAGATGGAGAAGTGTTCCTAGAAGCCATCAATTCCGATGAGGTTAAGAAATGATACCCCTGAAATACATATGATAAATCCAGACTCATCAATGAAGGGTAGTGAGGGAAAAAAAGGGCAATAAAATGTTGTGTGACCCGAGGATGTGATGAAAACCCAAAAGGGTGTTACAGGTAATAACGTAGGAATCATGGAAAGATACAAAATCACTGATCAAGTGAAAACTGAAAGGGCCCTGAGGTGCAAAAATGTGGAAGCCGGCCTTAGTGAGAACCCGAAAAGGCACTGAGGAAAAATATTACATATATATGTGTGTGTGTATACATATATATGTATATATAAAGAAAAAAAAGGAAAACAACTGATGATTTTTCATTTTGTCGAAAGAGTACTTCGGTCGTTAAAGGAAGAAAGATCAAATTCTGTTGGAAATCTATAAATTTTCGATCAATCACCAAATTAAAGATTGTATTTCCCAAGGCGAGTGACTTCAAAAAAATATAAATATACATTTGACACTTGATGCACCAGTTTAAGTAATTAAAACCTCTGATTTTTTATATGATATTTCTATATAACTAACACTTGAATACAAAAAAAGACAAAGAGCATGTGACAAGAGCTGAGGAAAGAAAGAAAGCATTAACCCCTATGATACAATGTTTTTTCGTCTCAAGAGACCAGTATAACCAAATTGAAATACGAAAAATCCCAAATACTACCAATATTAAACAACAACTTTAAGGAAGAAGTCAGATTCTGTAATTCCTTTCCTCTCACTCCCTAGAGGTTTGAGCATCTTCTTTTCTTGTAGAAGAAGAATACTAGGATTTTCATTTTACAACGTGTAGAATCAACAAATGAGAATGATCGAGCATTGCAGTGTAGTTTTCTTTTTCCGATGATAGCCCCAAGTCCCTTAAAGCTTAAAACCCCGAAAGCTACTTTAAACTTACACAGGGTCATCCCATAATGTTTTCGTAAAGATTATTCCGCAACAACAACTTTTTATAAGAAGAAGTGAATAATGGAATCCTTGTTTCACCCAACAAATTTATCCATTTGACTTCAGAGAAAATTCATAAGTCGTGATAGAGTATACAAAAAATAAAAGGACAAGAATGCATATGTTTTTAAGGACAAGAAAAAGACAACAAAAACTATTTCCAAAAATTTCAGCAAACCATTGAACCAAGTGCTAGATAGAGAAGATGAGAAGGACAAGAGTGAATTTCTATCTAAATATTTTTATATTTTGAATACAAGAGAGCAAATACATTATCCTACTACACAAGAAAATCCACGTATTAATCGAAAGAAAATAGAAGGAAAAGGTAACTAACCCTGGTACCCCCATTAACAGTGATTGATATCGCGCATTCATAAATTAGTCACCCCTAGTCACCATGATAGGGGCTATCTTATCAAACTTCAGCTTCATGGCTTCGTTCCCTAATCCCTGGTGACACACCCCAAGTTTTGGAAGAGAGGATGAAAAGAACGAGAAGAAAAGAAAAATAGGGTTTTGTTTCCTCCCTCTTGAAATCCTCATAAATTTGTTTTCTTTTTTTAGCTTTTAGGGGCTTTTCTAGGCGTTGATTTTGAAAACGTTCTTTGGGGCAAGATTTATGTAAAACTTGGAGTCGCCACCTAGCATTGAGTTAAATGGTGTGCTAAGTCACCGTTATTTTTTAAAATAATTTTTATTTTAAAATGATCCAAGTTTTAACTCAAAAACAATTGGTCTTTACCAGAGATTTATTTAAAATTTGGGAGTCGGTTATGCTCGGGGAAAGTGTTTGGCATTCCAAGACAACCGTTCAAAGATGGTACCTTAGTTTCAATGAATCTTTTCATTTAAACAAGTCCAAGTAATTTCCTTCGGTTTTTGGTTAATACATTAATTCCCATTTTTTTTAAAATTTTGTTTTGTATTTTTGTGTAAAACGCAAGGAAAACATTTACTGTAGCAACAGATAAAATAGATTGAAAAATAAATACAAAATCTCTCATTTTAGACTGCCTATCAATTATGGAAGAATTGACAAGTTTAGGCCAAGGGGGGATTTTTGTTCGGACACTTAACTTAACAAAAATAGTTTATTTATTTTTTAGTTAATGACCGAACCTGCAAATGTTGCCTACATATTTCTATTTTTCACAAGGAATTAGGTTTAAACATAGTTCACTACGTGATAATTTTATTTAGTTTTGTTTATTTAAGACGAGGTAAGAATAAACATGACACAAATGGTAAGTAGATATACACGTTCGATTTTGTCAAGAACACTTCAACCGAACTTACATGCTTAGGCAAGTTTAGTGTTAAGGTTTACTTTATTAGTTCAAAAAGAGAATAAAATATGTAATATAGTTGCCAATACTACTTGTAACTAGAAAGACGAAAACGTTTCCTAAGAAGGTGCACACTTATCCACGAAGGAATAAAGGTCCTCTATTTATTTTGACTTTTAGCCCCAATGGTCTAAATAGAGTAATATATATAAGGGTGTTAGTCCATAGTCTAAGATATAGGGCCAATCCATGATCTAGGCATATGGTAACAAGTTTCATTCCTCCCTCTCTAAGTCGTCAAAACATGTTCATTTTGAAAATAGTTTTTCAAGGGCTTTTCTAGGCGTCGGTTTTGAAAAACTTCTTGGGCCGGGATTTTATGTTTTCAACAGAGTTGGCACCTAGAATAGGGTAAAATGGTATGCTAGGTCACTAGGAGTTTTAGAATTTCATTTTTACTTTGAAGTGGACCGTGTTTTGATTCGTAAAGGTCTATGCACTAGATATATTCTTAATGTTTGGGGGCCAGTTATGTTCAGGGAAGGTTTTACGCACCCCAAGACACCCATCCGTAAACGGTACCTTGGTCTAAATAAATATTCATTGTTAAACAATACCCAAGTAACTGCATTTGATTTCATTTTTATGCATTTTTTTACATAATTAAAGCTGGTAAATGGTTTAACTATCTATATGCAAATATAACTAGAGTAGATTGAAATGAAAATATTTTTGTATTTTTTGACATAAAGAAAGCAGTAAACTACACTATTCTAGACAACAACAACCCAATAGAAGTTTATAAGAAACAGAAATATAATCGATCGAACCTTATAAAGACTTCCTACATATCCCTATTTTCACAACGATTCAGGTCGACATGTAGTTCCAAAGTGCAAATTATACTAAATGAAATAATTTTGTATTTTTTTTACCTACCGAACCTTATATAAGTTGCCTATATATCCCTATTTTCGCAAGGAATCAGGTCGACATATAGTTCTTGCATGAAGACTAGACTAAATTATTTAGATATATGACTAAACCCGTACGTGGGTTGCTAACGTATCTCATATTAATAACAGTTAGATCTTCATGTGGCTCGTTGTGTTAAGATTATTGGTTGGTTGGGTTTTAGATAATTTTAGTTATTAAACACTACATGAATCACAATATGATATGGACATAACCTATTTGATTTTGTTAAGAATACCATAACAAAACTCTTTTGTTTTGGTTAGTAATGAGTGGTTTATTTACCAACAATTAAAGTATTTTTAGGTTTAATATTTGTGTGTTTTCAATCATTTCTTTTTAGTTTAATACGTTTTTGTGTTGTTTTGTAGGTTTACAAATAAATGGAAAACAAGATGCAAAATCGGTTAAGTTACGGTAAATTTAAGTCCATTTTTGATAATGATTCAATCCAATTTTGTAAAATCTCAAAACATGGAAGTTGTATATCTATGTTTATATTTCTATATGTTTTTGAATCACCTCAATCAGAGTTCTAATGAGAAAGTTACGGCGAAAATAAAAATCAGGTGCCAGGTACTATCCCTATATCGCTGTCTCGATAATTTGATCGCTACAGCGAAATAGATCACTACAGTGATGATTTGGTCATTGCAACAATGGTTTTTCAGTGTGTTTCTGACCCTCTAATCATTGCAGTGATCTTCTTCTCTGCTGTAGCGACTTGGCACCAGCTGGCAAGCTATTTTCTAGATATTTTTTTGGATATTTTGCACCTCTACTTATATCCACTCATTCCCCGAATACCTAGAACGTTTTTGGGAGCTTAAATATCAGACCAAGAAGAGTAGAACACAAATTGGAGGAGAGGAAACAAGATTAGAGCAGATTTTATGGATGTGGAATCATTTATTCTCCAGATATCAGTTATTCTCCCTGTTTTTCTCTTTATTTCTTAAATCTTGTTGGTTGTTGGATCATTTATAGCTCATTTTTAGTTGAATATTTTTAAATGGCCATGATCTAAATGTTTATTATTTAGAGATTGATATAGTTCATGAATATACATGTTTGAGTAAATCGTTGTTTCGTTATCAGTTGTTCATCCCTATTTGATTGTGTTTACTATTCATTTACTTGTACTATATGTTGTTATGATATTTTGGTTGATTTGAGAATACGGGGTTTGACACTCAGGTGAGGTTCTAATATTTGAGAATACGGGGTTTAAACACATCCCGACCTTCTAATATTTCGAGAGATTATTAGAATGTATAAAATCCGTGAGGTTGGGGAAAGACTCATGTAATCATTTAGATACTAGATAGGGATATCGATGTTGACGTGATTGCATATTCACTCACACTCGGGAGAGGTAGTGAGTGAGTTTTAGACACCTAGATTGTCAAATAGATTAATGATAGTTAATGTAAACTACACTAAATCAAATATGTTTAAGTGAACAAAGTTAATCCATAGATAATCTATTCCCATATAATTAACTCTTAGTATTTTAGTTTAATTAGTTTAGTTTATTTAGTTTTATATTTTTACAAAAACCAAAAATTGGAATGCCTAAATAAAGTTCATTTACAATGCGGTACATAGCGATAATTTAATCTAATCCATGTGGATATGACAACCCCTCATGTCCTATACTACTAAAACTTAACCGCATGCACTTGCGAGTAAAATCAAAGCGTAAAAAATATCGCCAACAAGTTTTTGGCGCCGTTGCCAGGGATTGCCTTTTAGATTGTTGTTGATATTGTGAATAAGTAATTTGATTTTAATTTAGGCATTTATTTTATTTTTTAATTTTTGTTTTTAGTTTTGTTTGTCTTGCGAGGTACTTGAAGATGTCTCATCAACAAGTCCTCTTGAGTTTTTTTCAATGGGATTTCTAGCCGTTCTATTGTGCTTGGGAACAATACAATGAGTTGCTATTTCAGTTCCCAATCATAGTTTCCCAAGGGAGTGTCAACTATTGAACTTACTCGATGGGTTATAAGCCACAACAAGAACTTGGGTGGACGGAGGAAATTGGACCACCTCATTCGACCAACTAACTGTGGATAAAGCCTATTGGTTCTTGGAAGACATGGAAGAGTTTGATTTTCGGAGTTGGAATTATTCAAAAATTCACCAAAACTTGGAGGATAGTTCCAACATTTCGGTGCCATGGATTGACACCCCGGACCAACATGTGGAGTCTTTCCTCACCCTAGAAGAGATGTTCGCTGAATTTATGGGGGAGACTCAGGTTTTTTTGAGGAAAAGGAATGATCGTCACAATGAGCATGAGGATCGTCTTGACAATATTGAGATGACCTGCATTAAAATTGATACGACCATAACATCTCTTGAGACACAAATCGGTTAGCTTATTTGCTTTATTGAGGCCGAGTCAAAAGTGGTGGCACTGAGAGATGCACAATCCATATCCATCCGTGAAAGCCACTATGATGAACCAAATTCAAGTTAGAGGACTTTGGAGCTGCATTATGAAGAAGATTCAAAAGAGAACAAGGCTCAAGAATTGTTCGTTGATGATAAATCAGAAGATGATTTTGAATCCTTACCTCTTGAAATCCGATTGGTGTTGCCATCTCCGATCCAGGATGATCACATCTATGAGGATCCGATGTGGCTCACTTGTCCTTCACCATCTTTAACTTTGTTCATTCAAGCTTCCCAAGAATATGAGCCAGAGAAGAATCAAGTTGAGAGCACATGCCGATCATTACTAAATCTTACCAAGCTTGAGAACGTTGAGAATCGAGACCAGTATGTTGTATTTTATGACACATACTATGGGTGGAAGCTGCTCTTTGATGAGCCCTTCTCCGTGTCAAGCCGATGACATTAAACTAAGCGCTTCTTGGGAGGCAACCTAAGTTTTCAAATAAATCAATCCATCACCGCCGACCACACTTGGAGGCGAGATTGTCTCACCTCTCAGGTACGTGTTCAAAACCCCCTTTGTCACTATAATGCATGCTATTTATTGAGTTCAAGGTTGGGTCACTATGGACACTGCCCTTTCTAAGTTTAGGGGGATGTTTTGTATGTTTTCTTGTTTGATGTCTTTCTGTTAGTTATGTAGTTAAGTTTAATAGTTGTTAATTGTTATGTAGTTTAAGTTAAATTGTTTTCATGCATTTTAGTTTAGTATAAGTATGTTTGTGTTTGTAGTTGTTGTTATTGTGTGTTGAGTTTTGTAGTTCTTTTGGACCATTACCCGATGACGATATTATCCCTTAATTGTTTATCAAGATTAAGGGTAATGCCCATTCATGTGTGTTTTTTGTGCTTCACATCTAGTTTTGGTAAAAGTCATTGTGGATCCTAATTTGGACGAGCACGTAGACTCAATGTACTAGCTATCCAATTGATTTGATGCCAATTATCTAGTAGCCAAGTTCATGATAATTTAAGGGATTTTAGAATCTGACTGAGGGAAACTCGAGGTGAAATCCTTGGCGAGGTAGTTCAGAAGATATGATTTAGGTATTCATTTTGATAGCTTGAGCCGTTGAAGCCTTCCACGCAAAATGTTTTACCCCACGTTACCCTGTCAAAGCTTGTTAGCCGTTTTAATTCTGAACACATAACAAATACTCTGGCCAATAATTTGTTTTGCAAACCATTGTCACTAAACCTAAGGCATAAATTGAGTTGAAATCAAGTTAGCATTTGTTTATGCTACTTGAAGTGAGCGGTTGGATTTTGGGCGAACTTTTGATTGGTTCGGTATTTGAGTACTCACTTATCATTTTTCTATCGTAGTTCTAGACCCGTGAAATTGTACAAATCAAATAAGTTTGGGGTGTGGTCGTTAAAAAAAAACGTGTAAATTTGGTTTGAATTTTGTTTGTTTCGACAAGTAAGTACTGCATTTTGAAATATTAGTTTGGGATTGTTTCAGATTGATCTTTGTGAGTACAAGTGTGATTGACTGCCAAGCATTTGCCTTGGGTATTGTTGAGTTAATGACGTTTACCTATTTTATATTCTCAATTTACCCTTGGCTAGTTGATATAAAAAAAAAAAAAACCAAACTAAGTCCTTTTGATCTTCTTCAATTTCTAAGCCTACATTAGTGGAGAGTGGAACTCGATTTGGTATATGGAAATCCTATACCACATCGGTGTTAATTCATGAACTTTGTTGGTAGATAATCTAATCCGGTCTTTGGATGGTTGTGTAATAAGAGTTTTCGCACACACACTTGAACATGATCTAGAATGGAATTTACCGTTATTGAATGTTGAAATTCTAGAACACCACATGGTGCATTTTATTGTTGAACTCAATATGATTGACGGCCATTGAAGGAAATTTTTTTGGTCGATTAGTTGAAATTCAAAACTCAGGCATCATTGTTTTTGGTTCGTTTGAGTTTCTCTTCTTTTGTATTTAAGTTCGTAAATTCGTTATAGTAGTTTGATTTCATGTGTGGATGTTTTTGCTTGAGGACAAGCAAAGTATGGGTTTGGGGGTATTTGACGAGTGCTTTATTTACCAACAAATCAATTATTTTTAGGTTAAAATATTCATGTGTTTTCGAGTATTTTTGTTAGTTTAATATGTTTTTGTGTTGTTTTGTAGGTATATAAATAAATAGAAAACAAGATGCAAAATCGGTTCAGGTTCATTAACTTTAAGGCCATTTTTGACAATGATACAATCCTATTTTGGAAAATCTCAAAACATATTAGTTCTATATTTATGTCTTATATTTCTAGATATTTTTGAATCACCTTAATCGGAGTTTGGACGTGAAAGTTACAACAAAAATACAAATCAGGTGCCAAACACTCTCCCTATATTGCTGTAGCGATAATTTGATTGCTACACCGAAATAGATCGTTGCAGCAATGTTTTGAATGCTACAGTAGTGGTCCATCAGTGTGTTTCTCACTCCTAGAGTGCTGCAGCGATCTTCTGCTCCGCTACAGCGACCTGGCACCAGCTGGTAAGATATTTTCTAGATATTTTTTGGATATTTTGCACCTCTACCTATATCCACTCATTCCCACAATACCTAGAATGTTTTTAGGACTTCTTGGGATCTCAAAGATTAGACTAAGAAGAGGAGAACACAAATTGGAGAAGAGGAAACAAGATCGGAACAGATTTTACAGACGTGGAATAATCCATTCTTCAGATATTGGCTCTTCTCCCTTGTTTCTTTTTTTTTTTCTTAAATCTTGTTGGTTGTTTGATCATGTATAGCTCATTTTTATTTGAATATTTTATTATGACCACGAGCTAAATATTTATTACTTAGGGATTGATATAGTTCGTGAATATACATGTTTGAGGAAATCGTTGTTTCGTTACCGGTTGTTCATACGTATTCGATTATGTTTACCGTTATTTTAATTACATTATATGCTTGTTATGATATTTTAATTTATTTAAGAATACAGGATTTGACACTCAGGAGAGGTAACCCCAGATTCGGACTAGGGCCTAAACACATCGCGACGTTCTACTGTTTCGGGAGATTATTAGAACATGTGCAATCCTTGAGGTTGGGGCAAAACTTATGTAATCATTTAGATGCTAGATAGGGAAATTGGTGTTGATGTGATTGCATATTCACTCACTTTACACTCGGGAGAGGTAGTGAGTGAGTTTTAGATACCTAGATTTTCAAATAGATTAATGATCGTTAATGTAAACTACACTAAATCAAACGTGTTTAGGTGAACGAAGTTAATCCCTAGATAATCTATTCCCATAGAATTAATTCTTAGTATTTTAGTTTAATTAGTTTAGTTTGGTTTTATATTTTTACAAAAACTAAAAATTGGAACGCCTAAATAAAGTTTGGTTACGATAATCGCGGTATTTAGTGACAATTTAATCCAATCCCTGCGGATACGTCAACCCCTCACTTCCTATACTATTAAAACTTGACCTCATGCACTTGTGAGTAAAATTAAAGCGTATAAAATAGCGCAATAGTTAGATTAGTGTTAGTATGTGAGTTGTTAGTTAAAATGAAAAGAAATTCCATATATGTTTATGCTAGTCCTACTCATAACTAAGAAAAATGAGAAGATTTCTAAAGAAAAATCACACATATCCTTGAAGGAATAAAGTCCCTCCCTTTATCCCGAGTTTTTAGCATAAGGGTCTATTGGTGTAGTATGTGTATATGTGTGTAGGTGTGTGCGTGCGTGTGTGTGTATGTGTTTTCTAGTCCACTAGCCTGAAGACTTAGTTACAAGTTGTGATATTGACATTTAGCAGAAAGTAAATCAGTTTATTAATAGTATATAGTTAGCATTAACGGTTAGTAAAGAGTCAGTTTGAAGTGTTCATGAGAGAATCGTATAGACTATGCACAACTCATGGTATGATAGTTGCTTTGTTTGGATCCTCACATGTTCTTAGATGATTTGGGTCCTCACATGTTCTTGGATGTTCTAGATGTGATTTTGTATGCTATGGACATGGTTTGATGATTATAACAAAAATTAAATGTTTTTTTTTTTTTTTTTTTTGTTGACTATGTATTATTTGTTTTATATACATGAATTTAGAGTATAGATACTACATGATTCTACTATGTACAAGCGTAATACATGAATTTGGGACAAGATCAAGGGATGTTCAAGACACATACATAGTTTAGGGGAGTGGTCTTTCCCTAAACAAGTAACCTTCTTATCCTTCTTGATCTTCTTGGCTTGAACTCAATCGATCACTATTAACTTCTTGAGTTCTTGCTTCGAGAACCTCAAGAACATCATCCAGGACTGAATTTTAGTAGAATAACAGTGTGTTATTGAAGAGAAATGCTTGAGAATTAATGGCATGGGGTGACTGATGAGTGGTTTTTTTACCAACAAATCAAGTAGTTTTAGATTCAAATAATTGTGTGTTTTCAAGCATTTTTTTTAGTTTAATGTCTGTTTGTATTGTTTTATAGGTTTTTGAATAAATGGGTGAAAAGATGTAAATCCAGTTCAGGTAGAGTAACTTTAAGGCCCTTTTTGACAATGATGAAATCCGATTTTGGAAAATTTCAAAACATAGAAGTTGTATATATATGTCTTAGATTTCCATAAGTTTTTAAATCACCTTAATCAGAGTTCAGACGAAAATGTTACAGCCAAAAGAAGAATCTGTTGTCGGCATGCCTTGACATCGCTGCAGCGCCCATTTCTATCACTACAGTGATGACAGTGTTGTAATGGTGTTTTTTAGCACAACAGAAGTGATCTAATAGTAAGTTACTACCCTTTGATTGCTGCAGCACCACCCCCCATCGCTGCAGCGACCTGGCACCACCTGGCAAAGGTATTTTGGGATATTTTTGTGATATGTTGGATTTGTCTTGATATCCCCTCATTCCCAACACCCTATGCACATTTTTTGGGGATATTTTGGAGATACTTGGGAGATGAAGATCAAGAACCAAGAGGAGAGTTCATCATTTTGGAGAGGAGAAACCAAGATTAAAGCTGATTTCGCAGAAGTGGGACCATTCACTCTAAGGATTTATTTTTTATTCTTTGTTTCTCTCTTTGTTCTTAAAATTTTTAGCTTATATGATGATATTATTCTCATATAATGTTGAATATTGGGTTATGATCATGAGTAACTAAGTATCTATTGTTTTGGGATTGAATTAGTTCATGAATACGTTGTTTGTTTGAATCTGTGTTTCGTTAACAGTTGTTCATTTGCTTTCGATTGTGTTTTCCATATTATTACTTCCACTATATGCTTGTTATGATATTGTGGTTGGTTTGAGAATACGGGGTTTGACACTCGGGAGAGGTGACCCCGGATTCGCACTAGGGTTTAAACACAACGCGACGATCTAATGAATTGGGAGATTATTAGAAAGTGTGCAATTCGTGAGATTGGGGTGAGACTCATGTGATCGTTTAGATGCTAGATAGGAATATCAGTGTTGACACGCATTGCATATTCATTCACTTTACACTCGAGAGAGGTGGTGAGTGAGTTTTTGATACCTAGATTGTTGGATGATTTGAATACCATTAATGTAAACTAGACTAAACTAAACACGTTTAAGTGAAAGAAGTTAATCTATAGATAATCTATTCCCATAAATATCATTATTAGTATTGTAATTTAATTAGTTAGTTTAGTTTGATTTATTATTACAATAACCCAAAAATTGGAACACCTAGATGAAATTCGGTTACGACAATCGCGATACTTAACTATTGGCTTCACTATTTTGTGTTGGTTGCCATTAATGATTCCAAAGTGTAATGTATTTGTTATTGATCAGTCACATGGATTTTAATTCTTGATGATGACTCATGACTTGATGGGAGCTCATTCGGTTGGTTTTGGATTGAACGAACTCAGTTTGCCTTGTTATGGGTAGTTATATTTCAGGGGTTTTAGTTAATCCTAAGATATTTTGATGAAAATATATTGATTCATTGAATCCACCCATTCCGTGTCATCTCAAGAAATAAGTGCTTGATGGGATGTGCATTTAATGACCATTAAATGCATTGGTTAGGTAGCAAATCGGATTGGTTTGGTTTCGATAATAGGTAGTTACATTTTAGGGATTTCAATTAAACCTAAGATATTTTGATCAAAATATCTATATCCATTGAATGTGTCCAATCCATTTCATCCCAATCACTTAATTCTTGATTGTCTGGGAATTTAATGCTCATTAAATACCTAACTAAGGTGGCAAACCGAAGCGGTTTAGTTTCAATAACGGTTGGTTACCTCTTAAGTGTTTTGGTTTCTTCCTTAGATATTTTGTGTAGAGAATATCTAAGGGTTTCATTGTCATTTCCATGCTCCTTTGTGATCCTTTTAATGATGGGTTGGGCCCTTGATTCATTGGGCCTAGGTGATTATGTCAAAACAACTTTGATTTGTTTAATTTCAAACCAAGCCCAATTTCTTAATCACTTTGGTATTTCGGGGTTTGTCATGACATTTCCATGACTTCATCATGTTATTTTTATTGTATCTTGGTATTATTTTATGTAATATGCATAATATAACAATGTTTTTTGGTGTTAAACAAATAAAATATAATGATAGTAAATGTTTAGGGTATGGGTAGGTAACCTAGGTAAATTGTTTAAATATCCTATAATTGAAAGGTAGTGGCTAATTTTTATTCATACGAATGGTGATTTAATGAAAATCAACCTTTAATAATGTCATTTGTAGGATTTTTGAGCTTGACCCGAAATTTTTACTTAGCAGAATTTAGTCTAATTTAACAGTTTTTGTGTTTTATCTTGTTTTTTGCTATTTTTCTGTACTATACTGTTGGAATTGATAAATGGATTTCAAATCATTATTTCTTCCCAGATAAGTAATAGTTTTGAGTATTTTTTAATGGTTTTATCGGTAGTTTTAATTGTTATTCGATTTTTGTGTAGGAATTCAAGAGAACATAACAAATCAAGAAAATGAGGTCAAGCAATAGCTCGGTGCTACAGCGCCAAAGTGATTACGCTACAACGGGATGAATTCACCCCACTTCAGCACTGTAATGCCAAGTTAATAGTGCTGCAGTGGGGTCTATTCACCGCTTATTGGTGTTGCAGTGCCAATCAGATGGCGCTATAGAGCCGTTGTTTCTAACCTTATTTTGCCTTGAAATGGCGCTGCAACAGGGATTTTGGCGCTGCAGCACCAATGTACGAATTTGAAACATTGTAAAGGGATCTTGTTGCGCATATATTCATCTTACCATTTCATCTTAAGCTCGGTTAGTTGAACATAAAACCCATCTACAATTTTATAGTCATTTTACCTCCATCATGCCCAACCTCATCTTCTTTATAACTAGAAACTCTATTACCTCCAACTGGAATAAACTCCTTATCATCTTGATTAACATATCAAATAAATCTTCCAAATGACGTGAATGTTATTTCATCCATACAAAGAACTTGTGTAGTAGGTATATTTACTATAAAAAGTTTCTGAGAAACTCTCTTGTTGGTTTGTAAGGTGTCCAACAACCCGTCGATTTCTATCTTTCATTAATGCTAAAATCATTGAGAAACTAATTATCTTAGAATATAGAATTTTCATTATAACGTTATGTTCACTTGAATGATAAGTGTTGTACCATAGTTTCCTTATGCTGAATCTAAACCTACAATTATGAATTCTAGATTTCAATTTGTTGGTTACAAGCCTGACTAACCAATTCTCAATAGATTGAGACTTGGCTTCTTCCCATACCATATCTCATATAGCATCATAGAATGGAATTTTATTGAACCTTATTTAGTAAATATATTACAGTTCAAAGAGAGCATTTCCCCAAATAGGTGAACAAGTGTGACTCATTCTTGGCCCAAAGATGTAACCAAGAGGTGGGGTGTATTAGGAAGTTATAAAAAATTTGATCAATTAATTCATATTCAATATATCAATTCCTTAATTGATTGTTATCTAGTTAAGTAGCAAAAATATGTTTAGCTAAGTGCACATCCAAATAAAAAGAAAAATAACAATGCAGTACACAAGTAGGAACCAAACCCTTACAATCTGGCCCCCCAAGCTCCACATAAATTTCGCAATCCACTACCCCTTGATTCCTCTCCCAAGTAGGAACCAAAACATTAAAATTTTGATTCTTTTCATATGCTTAAAATCAACCTTTACAACCTTGATTCTTTTCACAGGCTCAAAACCAACCTATCCCTCTCTCATGCTATTACACTTATTCTTTTCACATGTTTAGGAAGAACCATTACAACACACTAATTCTATTAGAAGAATTAAAAACTACTCTTTTCAAGGGATAATGATTAAACTAATCTTTTTTGCAAGTTAAAGATCAAACCCTAATCTTTTATTAGGCTAAAGATTAAACTCTAATTTTTTTCTTAGGCTAAAGATCAAAACCCAGCTACCCGGATTAGACATCGACCCAAACATGTCTAATCCACTTAAACTTGCAAATACAAAATACTTACCAGTTTCTTCCTACAAAGAGATTCTACCACCTCAATACAATCATACTCGATCAATGTCCCGAAATACTAAGTGATAGATTCTATGTGAGGCACAAATTTGATTTAAACCATTTAAAGCACAAATATCAAATAAGCATATTTATTAAATAAAAACGATTTTTAAATATTTTCATAAAATTAGATTTGAAAATGATTTTTTACAAACAATTTATCCAAGCAATTAATTAAATAATATAAGAAAGCAAAACAAATACCTTGGAATGATCTCACCTTAATTCGTCGAAAACGATTAGAATAACTCAAGATCAAAACATAAATTGGTAACCCAAAACATTTAGCTCTTCAATCAAGAACTCTTCATCTTACATATAAATTTCAGCGAAAACAATCTCTCTTATAATTGCCAAAAAACTAATGTTCTTGATTGCAATACTTTAATCCCATGTATAACGTCTAGTTTTCAAAAGTCATGACATTAAATGACACGTCATAGCCCCATATATCATATACTTTCAAAATAAGTATGTTACATTTAAAATAACTTTTAGAAAAGTTCAATTTGGTCCTTAACACTTTTTCAAAACAAAATGCTTAAGAGTAGGAAGTATTTTATCAATTCAATTAAGAGAATAAATAAATATGTGGACCAAATATGTGGTCCATTAAATTCTCTAGAAAAACTCATTACGATCATAAAAAACGAGGAGAATTGATCAAAAAATCGAATCAGTCAAAACATTAAAATGAGTTCGTCAGTTGATCGAACTACCCTATTGATCGACTACCTGCTTCAATGGTTAGTTTCATTACCATTGAATAGCCACAAGTGGGTTGACCGATTAGATCTGTAAGTTTCTTATTTTTCTTTCATTCGGCTACTGAATTCGTTAGTTGACCGACTGTACCCATTAGTTGACTGATCCAACCAATATGTCATCCATTTCACTTTTGTAAGTCACATATTTGGTTAGTTAACTAAAAACTTTCATTGGTTGATCGAATTTAACCAAAAATTCTCCATTTTAAGTGTTAAAATCACTTTTTCAATTAGACCCTTGACCAAAAATATTTTAACAACTTAACACTTCATAAAAATGATATTAGCACCCTAAACTTACCACTACACACTAAGATTTATTCATTTTTAAGTGTTGTTCATGATCCTAATTCGGGTAACATTAAGAGTATAAAAATAATGAGTTATTTTCACCTAATTTTCTTCAATGTATTTGTAGACACCGAGTTTGTCCCACCTGGTCAGTATTGGATCGAGTACAAGTTCAGATAAACTTTAAACTTAGGTTTCAAAGGAATGAACTTATACCTGAGACCACACTGTATAATGTACAAAAATACCCCAAAACATAAGGAAAACACAAAAACTGTTAAATTTGACAAAATGAAGTTACATAAAAGTTTCAAGTCAACCTCAAAATTCCAATAATTTAAGGAGGTTTAAATGAAAAGTGACACCTAAGGACTAGGTTCAATGTGCCTTGGATGAATTTATGACGACCAAATCGAAATAGTGGATCTAACCGATATTTAGCCCCTAAATAGAAACCGGACCCATCCCATCAAGTCATAAATGCACCCATGTGCAAGGAATTTCTTTGGAGGAGAGGTAATGATTGGAAATCATTTGTAATAATTGCCAATGATTACCAATTCTTTGCGAATCTAGCCTTCTCCCCTAAATTCATTCCATGGAAAATCAAACCAAGACAATGCAACAAGTCCCCTAGGTCAAACACCTCCCAAGGAAGAGTCTGGATTGGCCTACGCATTGCCCAATGCACAGGCTCCCAGCTAATAAATAGGGGTACTGAGGTTCTCATTTTTTCAAGTCTTAAAGGCCTAGCTTCTCTCTCTAAACTAGAGAAACTATTTCAGGTCCTTGGCCTCTCAAGCGGATTACTCATTAAACACGTTGTTATTCTACCAAAATTTAGTTGTGGAAGGTGTTCTTGAAGTTCTTAGAACATGAACTTCAAGGATCGACGATCACTGATCAATACCAAGCCAAGGGTAGCAATGAGGGAAAGAAGGTTAGCTACTTAGCGAAGACCACATCTCCTAATTAGGTTGTTATTCTTGGGTTCTTGGCTAAGAATTCAAAGAACCATGATCACTGATCAACCACCGGCCAAGTATGAATGTTCCTATCAAACACCGATGATTTTTGGTTGATTTTGGATATTGTTTTGTATATAGTAGGACAAATTCGGGTCAAATCATACAAAAATCATTCCAAGCATCCCATGAGCATTCAAAAAAATACCAAGACATTTAAAAACGTCAAATCATCCAACAACGTGTTAAAAATACGTAAGGATTTGAACAAAATAATTATTCACACCATCAATTGTACATGGTTTATACAATAGCCCCCAAGAACATCGTATTTCTTTTGTTTTTTAGCAAAATAAAACACACATATATACATATATACTTATACTATGCCAATAGACCCTTGTGGCTAAGAACTCGGGATAAATGGAGGGCCTATGTTCTTTCGGGTATATGTGCGATTCGTCTTTGGAAACCTTCCCGCTTTACTTACTTATGTGTAAGTTTGACATAAATATATGGTATTTATTTTCACTTTTTTAAGTCACAACTCACACACAAACACTAAACTAACCAATGCAATGGAGTTCATTTAAGGTTCTTGACAAAATGAAAAGGGTTGTTACTCAGGCTATTCACAACCAAAACTAACTGATAATCAACTAAAACTTAACTAAACTACCTCAGATTTAATCAAAAACCAACCCAACTTTTCAAACATCATAGGACTGTATGTTCGACCTGATCTTTGGTAACAACCCAAAGTACGTAGGTAGCCAATGAGAGTTTGGTCACACCTCTAATAACGAATCTAGTTTTTAATGGGACAAGAATGAACTATGTTTGACTTGATCTTGTAATGACCCAAAGTATGTAGGAAACCCATAAGGGTTCGGTCACACGTCTAATAATAAACCATATTCTCCACCCTTACTGGAATGAACTACGAGATGACCGAATTCTCATTCGAGATACGTAGGTAACTCATGTGCGAGTTCGGTCACATATCCAAACAACTTAGAAACTTAGTTTGCATTTAATTTAGTATAGCTAGCATATTTACATATCTACTAGTATATAAACTGTTATTGGGTATCGTTGACTAGTAGTAGCTGTAGTATTTACCTACTTTCCATTAAATCATGTAAAAAATACATAAAAATAACAAAAACTTTAAAAAAAGGGAATTATTTTTTATAAAGTAATCAAAAGGAAAAATCAGTTTCCACCATCCCGTTGACCAAGCACACCATTTAACCCCATGCTAGGTGGCGGCTCTGTTTTTAATATAAAATCTTGGCCTAAGAAGTTTTTCAAAATCAATGCCTAGAAAAGCCTTTGAAAAACCATTTTCAAAATAAACGGATTTTGACGACTTATAGAGGAAGGGATGAAAACTAGTTTTCATCCTCTTCACAATTCTCTGCTTCTTCGGCTATCGAATTCCTGGGTACGTCAACTGGCGATTCCGCTGTGGAGTGTAAGAGAGTAAGGCTTAGTTGGAGTCTAAATTCATATTCACTTTTTAATAACATCCAAGCATTACGTCTTTGATTTTAAGCATAAACAATTCCCTACCAAAAACATAATAGTAACAATAAAAATAATAATAGTAGTAAAATAATACTAAGCATATCATTTCATGTTTGTATTTCAGCACGCATACATATTTACGGTCTTTATTTACTACATTTACATTTACTGTCTTTACATTAATGCATTTAAATATTGTCTTTACATTTTTGCATTTATATTATTGTATACTCTCTCTAACGTAGGAGCATTCACTTTAAATTGCATATCATGATAAAAACCCAAGTCGTAACCCTCTCAGGGATAGAGAGGCCGACAGTAGGGGCTTTCTTCGATGGTTTCATCGTATCGTTCTAAGCCCTGAAAACCCTTAGGTTAGAAAGAGAAGTTAATAGAAGCAAGGTTGGGTGTTGTATCCGACCCGGGATCCAACAACGAACCTCTTCTTGCTCAGACCACTAACCAAAGATGGATGTTCCCTTGGGGAGGATGCCAAAGGTTTGAAGGTCTAGAAACTGAGCTATTTTAGGATATCCCAGAAGAAAAGCCAAAACCATATATAGAGAGCCTAGGATAGAAGAATAACTAAAACCCTTTTCTACGTAGGACACTTATCTTGGAGAGAGACATTATTTTTATTTTATGCATAATTATTTACATTGTTCTTGTAGTAAGAATATAGAATAGCCTTCTAGAAAAAGTAGAGGCATAATAATTGGTGTAAGAATTCTTATTCTATCCCACATATTGCTAGCTTGCTCGGCACCGAAAACGTTTGCAAAGATTTGAATACGGAGCAAGCTACAGGAAAGAACAAGAATCCTTACTTCACTTAACCTGATAAACCATCAAACATAAAATTTCAAAGTAACAATTCCCATTTCCTCCATATTAATTCACTCAAAACATACATTGACAAAATCATCAGTATCTTCGCTTTTTAAATAAACAAATATTAAAATAAAAAACGTCCATCCTAGAATAAGAAAATAATCATGGCTTTGCTAAACGAGCCTATCTAAAGTTCGTCCGCTAAAGACAACGTGAAAGAATTTACCTTGATCGTGCGAAATCACGTTAAACTACCAAAACATAAGAAAGTGTCGTCACTCAATCACCCAGTCAACTTTCTGTATCAATAATGACATGGAACAAACCAGGAGAAATGGCTAATAGCAAAAGGTACCTGGCGTAAACAATCTAAGAAACAGTCTAGGAGAAAACTAGTATTTCTTGATAGATAATGCATTCTGTAGGAAAACACTCTTGAATTGGGCGTGACAAAATCACAACCTTCATGCACTATGCATCACGAGTTACTTAGGCTTGCTTAACCTTCATGCATATGAGGAAATATAGGCATCATACCTTACAAAAGCCTACGACATTCTGCATATCATTTAGCATCAATAGGCCAAAATCGACACAACACTTGCACCCATACACCTTATCTGGGAAGTTCTAGTAGGCTAATAAGCAATCATCAGACCTGTAATCCTATCAAGTTACCTCGCCAGTGACCGTACTAGTGTCCGTCTCTAATAATGGGTCCAACTAACTCAAAAGTTAGGCAAGGAGTCGACCTCACCGAAGGTGTGTCTTGATTGAACATGCCCATTCTTGCGAAATGTCGGGGTGTATTAAAGTACTCCAAGTTCCGAGCTTCCAATAAAAAAAATCAAAACTGAATAATCGAAAGACTTAAACAAACTACCAATCAAGGATAACAATTAAATCTTAACAAACTAATTCTTAGGCAAGAGACTCTATCTATTCGACTAAGATAAGATTGCTGCCAACAAATGTAGCTATCTACGATAGGTGCGATTCTTAGAATCGTCTTAGCATGGAACTATGTTCGACTAGATCTGTGGTAGATCACCAAGGTATGTAGGAAACCCAAGGTACATAGGAAACCCAAGCGAGTTTGGTCAAAACAAAGAAGAAAGAATGGTATCAACTTTACGATATTCTCTCAACCCTATACTAGGGCGTACCTCAGGAACAGTCCTTTAACAAATTCCTTTATATCCAAGCAAATAGAGGATAACTAAGCCAGAACTATGCTTGACCTGATCCTTGGAAACACTGCCAAAGTATGTAGGAAACCTAATGAGGTTTGGTCACCCAACAATACGAACTCCCCCAGCCATTGACTAAAGCGCGTTCACATAGTTTCCACCATCACACATGGATTGGAATTCGACTAGTAATTCAAAGTTCTTGAGGATTAGAAAATTGAAGGTCTAAAACTGATAGAAACCTAGGAAACCTGCATAGTAAGCTAGGACTTCCAATTATCTATGTTCTTCCTTCGTCACTGGGCATACAGTAGAGAGAACAAATGACATAGCAAGAGGGAAGGGAACTACCATCCTACCCAAAACAGTTAATGATCCAGCCATAACATACTACCTTAAGCAGTCAATGATTCAGCACTACCATTAGATGTGGGAAAATTTACCTTGTGTGAATTAGAAAATCGGTGTTAAGGAGTCGGGATGGGTCAGTGGATAGAACCCGACCCGATAGAAATGGATTTTCAATATAAAGATTGGTCATGGGTCGAGAGCACTAGTGGCCCATGAGATGAAGTGTCTAGTTTGCTGATGAGGCCCAGCCGTATGTACAAACTAACCCAGTACAAAACGAAAACCTTTAATGGAAGGCCTAGGAATCAAACCCAAGAATGGTAGGTCAACGATAAATGTTACCTTACCTACCCTCCTCCCTATGCGCAGACGTGATTAACGCATCATCCCATAATGGGCACAAAAACGACATTTACAGTAGCTAAGTATAAAATATAGAGAGAATTATGGAAAGAATGGTTATAAGGGAAATCGACATTAATATATTCAAGAAACATGAGTATCAAAACACAATTCTCTTAATATTACACTCGATATACTATCTAAAGCTTTCATTATCTCTTAGAGCAATCTGATCTTATTCTCGAGCTGGAGGTTCTTTAGCCGACACCACATCAGTGTCCCTCCCATAGAACTAACTGGTTTGGTAGGTTGGAGTGTGGGTTGCTGAGGTTTCCGGCATGTGAGGGGCTGAAACACATACCAGGGATTTTTTAGAAACATCATTTGGCGTCGTCTGTGGGACACTGAATAAAAAAACATTTCATTGACAAGATGAGATAATCGTAGTTAATAGTAGTAGATCTGAACCAGGGAGAGGAGATCCCACTCTCCATTGGCAAAAGAATACGCATAGAGGCTTTAAGCGTGGTTCATGCCACTCTTTCCTTCAACATACGGAACGATAACCCCAACGATGTTCTTGGGGTTGGTTCCATAATAAATATGGTTCACCTCCTTGCCAAAAAAATAGATCGTGGACAAAAGAGAAAGGCCCTTGAGACTAAACAGGAGCAGGACAATAAAGGAGTGATGGTGTCAACTAGTGGAACCGAACCAGTGCTAACATTCAACAACAAGGATAGCACAGGTGTGACTCGAACCCATGATGACGCATTAGTCGTAATGCTCTGGATCTTCAACTTTGAGGTACAAAAAATTTTGGTCGATACGGACAATTCAGTTAATATCATTTTTTCCAAAATACTCATTCGAATAGGTGGGATTTAATGGAGACTTGAGCTCTCTAATAGGAAGGATCACATTACCCTTCGCAACCAGCGGACATGGGGATAGATTGACCAAGGGTATGGATTTCATCGTAATGGACTCAACAACCCCATATAATGTAATCGTGGGATCTCCCTAGCGCTATGAAATAGGAGCCGTACCATCAACACTTCATCAATGTGTTAAGTACGTGAAAGATGGCGAGGTGGTCACCATCCGAGGTGACATGCCATATCTAAGCAATGCTTAGCGATGACTAGAAGAAGAAGAGGACTACTAAGCAACAACTTAAACAAAAACCCATCAAGGCTCAGATCAATAGTTTAACCCAAGAGAGGAGGTCCAATAGATTGATCAACCATCCAAATCTACAAGAAAGGCCTATTAAAGATCAGATCAATAGCCCAGCTCAGCGATAGAGTGGGTCTTTGATTAATGATCTAACTCAACATCAAAATCCTATTAGAGCTTAGATCAACAGCCCAACTCAGGATCGTTAGAGCCTAGATTGATGAACTGACTCAGGTCAACAACTCAACACAAGAGATTGATGATTTCAGATAGCATCCTAAGGTTTTCGAACCAACTGAGCAGGTTAAAGTAGTGAATTTTAATGAAAGAACCAAAAAACTATTGATTTGCACGTTGTTGAGCTGACTTGGATGAGAAGCTCATGCAATTGTTATAAAGGAATATGAACATGTTTTCTTAGGCACCTTAAGACATGATGTGGATTAACCCTAAGGTGATGGTCTACCAACTTGATATCTTGAGGTCTTACCCTCCAGTGAAACAGAAGAGAAAAATGTTTAGTTTGGAGATGAAAGAGGCAATAGAGTCTAAAGTACAAAGATTACTCAAAATAGGGCACATAAGGAAGGTGGTTTACCCAATGTAGCTAACCAACCTAATGCTGGTCAAGAAGAAGAATGGAAAATGGAAGATGTGCATAGACTTCACTGACCTTAATCTGGCATGCCCCAAGTACTGCTACCCAATGCCCAAGATCGACCAAATAGTGGATGCAACTGCTAGGTGCGGGTTATTATCGATGATGGATACCTATTTGGGATATAATCAGATATGGATGAACCATCTAGATGATAAATCAATGGCTTTTATCACCCCTAGATGTACGTTTTGTTATAGGGTGATGTCTTCCAGTCTAAAAACGATGGGGCAACAAATCAACGTTAGGTAATTCATATGTTCCATGAATGAATTGTAACAACTATGGAGGTTTATATAGATAATATGTTAGTCAGGAGTTCTAAGAAATAATATCATTCAGTGCATCTGGAAGAAGCTTTCATAATATTACGGAAGTACAATATGAAGTTGAACCCTGATAAATGTACTTTTGGTTTAACGTCGGGAAAATTCCTTGGTTTTGTGGCGAATAAGGCAGGCATCGTGGTTGACGCTGGGTAGATAGAAGCTATTAGAAAGATGAAGTCCCTAACGACGACACGTGAGGTCCAGGTTCTAACCAGAAGATTGGCAGCCTTGAATAGGTTTATCTCCATATTAACAAATAGATGCGCTCCTTTCTTCAAAATCTTAAGGGGAGAAAGAATTTTGATTGGGATAAAGAGAGAGAGCATTCTTTTTAGTCCATCAAGGATTACCTGGGCCTTATTGAAACTTTAGCTAAAATTGAGCCTTGAGATGGTATATACCTATAATTAGTAGTCACCACTGTTGCGACCAGTATAACATTGGTGAAGAATGCGCAGGAAGGAAAAGGTCAGTATTCTATGTAAGCAAATCGTTGGTATCGGAAAAAACTATGAACTCCAGAAGCTCGCTTTAGTCCTAATAACTGCAGCCCGGAAGTTGAGACCTTACTTCCAAGCGTATGCAATCAATGTGTTAACTTCGTACCCACTTAGAGTAGTAAAGTACATGCCAGAGGATTTAGGCCACCTCATGAAGTGGGCGATAGAAATAGGAGAATTCTACTTAGCCTACGAACCTAGGACAACAATCAAAAGCCAAGTGCTAGCTAATTTCATTGTTGAGCTAACACCTCTAGAAGGGGTGACCATGGAGGACGGATAATGTTCGACAACTCCAATGAGACCTTGGAAATTATGGGTTGATTGATCATCAAACTCACGAGGATATGGAGTTGGCATAATTTTGGAAACACTAGAGAGTGATTAACTCGAGAAGGTTGTATAACTCAGATTCAGAGCATCCACCAACAAGACAAAATACGAGGCTGTAATTCTGGGCCTAACCTTAGGCGATCATAGAAGGGAATTTACACCTCTACATTGATAAATTGAAGCAACTAACAAAGGCCTTTGACAGTTACAAAATTGAAGTTATTACAAGGACTAAGAAAGAACCTTAGGGCATAAGGCACTTACAATCAAGTATTACTGGCCGACTATGCCCTGCGATGCAAAGAAATACGTTAAGAAATGTGACATATACCAATGGAAAACTTGGCAACGAATATATTTTTTCTACACACCACAAGTGTACGGGTCAAGTTTTAATAGTATAGTGTAAGTAGAGTGTTGTATCCACAGTGATAGGTTGAAATCGTCGTTAAGTACCCCCATTATCATAACCCAACTTTATCTAGGCGACCAAATTTAGTATTTATGAAAATAATAAAACTAAAACAAATATGAAAACAAAAGCTAAATAAAATATGGATTTCCAATGCACAATTATTCTAGGAGCTTGATGTCATCATGTTATTTCCATGTCATCCTATTAAGAAATTATTAGTTAATTCCATTCATTCAATAATTAAAGTCAATCGTGCTCCCTCATTACCTCTCTCGAGTGTGAAGTGAGAAAATATGAAGACACTTCAATACTTATATCCCTATCTACTATTTAGGTGAAAACATTCGTTACGCCCTGACCTTATAGATTACCCAAGTTTAAATAATCTCTCGATCTATTAAAACTTACGTTATGCTTAACCTAAGTCAGAACTTGAAATTACCTCTCCTGAGTGTCAAATCCCGAGTTCTCAAATCAACCAAGATGTCATATGGGATCATAAATCGGAAGCATTAATAAGGCAAACACAATTGAATGGATATCCCAATTGATAAATCTAGAACTTGATCACTTCCTGGTTTCACAAGATCCTAAATTCCCAACTCAAATATCTAGGTGTTATCTCTTCCCGGTCTTACCACAACCTATATTATGCACTCTTAGTTCTGGTCACGAACTAAATCTCTCACAAGTATAAAATTCATAACCTAAAATCATCTAATTTGTTGGCCACATTAATCAAACGCATTAAACATGGAGATGCATAAAATGGAATTAAAACTAACAATTAACAAAAGATTTTAAACATGGTTCAATTGAGACTACATCAATCCCCAGATATGAATTTTAACTCAACACAACAGAATCCATAACCAATCTTTTCAAGAAATTCATAAATCCAAACATGTTCAACATAATATCACAAATACAAAATTCAATCAAGATTAGAGTGAGAGAAAGGAAAAAGAAAACTCTTACTGTGGTTATAACCTATAAATATTTAGCTTAAAGTGGCTCCAATGGTGTTTTTCTCCTCAATTTCTCATAAAATCGCCACACCATAGGGTGTTTTCTCACCACAAATCACCACAAATCCCTATTGTCTCTCCCAAAATTGCTACCCCTTGGTTTGAGGCGTAACAAGGTATTTATAGGGCTCCAAAAATAGGGTTCTTGGGTTTCTAGATGATGGCAGCATGCGTTTTGGCCGTTGCAGCGTGCTTTGGGCAGTGGAACACTGCTAAAAATGTGCAGCAGCGCGTTTCTAATGCGCTGCAGTACACTTTTGGCAGATTCGATATCTATTCGTATTTTGGCCATAACTTTGACATACAAACTCTAATTAAGGTGTTTCCGAAGTTTGTGGAAAGATACGATAGAGATATACAATTTTCATGTTTTGGGTTTTTCCAAATAGGAATTTAGTATGGTCAAAATTGGTCTTGAATTTACTACACTTGTCCTCAATTTGCACCTTTTCTCCCATTTATTTGTATTCCTACAAAATAACAAAAAAACATTAAACTAACAAAATACTTGAAAACACACAAATATTTGAACTCAAAATTATTTCATTTGTTGGTGAATAATCTCCTCATCAAATACTCCCAAACTCAAACATTCACTTGTCCTCAATCAAAAGAAAAGAAAATAGAAGAAAACACAAATCAAGTACTAAGACGTTGACGATAAAAGTGTGAGTTTCGTTTCAAATCAACACCCGTGTAAGTGTGTGTACAATTACTCTCACCCAATAAAATGAGCCTCAAATAAATTTATGTGCTACGGAGACAATTAATGATCTCTAGATGGTAAATTTAAGAACAACCATAAGCCCATTTTTTGTGTCACTCTCCACTAATTACGTAGAGGTTTATGATGTTGCCAAAATTTACCTGTTGCTTGATTCGGGACTTCATGTACCAAAAACCTCCACAACCAACTACCCTTCTTGCAAAACCAGTTAATTCTATTGGAGGGACACCGGTGTGGTACCAACCAAAAAACCATCGGCATGAGAATTAGTTTAAATTTCTCTGAGAAGGTATAAATCTCAACAATATATTAAGAGTAATATTGAGAGAGTTATGTATTAATTGTGCGTTTCCCATTTATATTCATGTTAATTATCTCTTGGAGCTGTTCCAGCCATGATCCCCTTCTACATTCTATTCTTAGCCACCATGACTGTTGTTTGTGTACCCATTTAGAAATGGTACGCTAATTATGTTTGTGCATGGGTAGAAGGGTTGGTGAGGCAACGATTATCGTTGACCTACCATACTTGGGTCTGATCTTTGGGTCTTCATTAGGGGCATTAGTCTATACCAGGTCAGCCCATCTGCGTAATTGGGCCCTATTAACTTGCTAGGTGTTTCGTTTCTTGTATCACCAGAACTGGCGGCCCATAATGACTCATTAGGTTGCAACTCTGCTCCATTGGGTCGAGTTCTATCCACTGGTTTGACCCACCATCTTGAGTCTGACTCTGTTATTCACATATGGGAATTTTTCCCATATCATTTGCCCTCTTGATTTTCGTGGAAATTCATCGAAGTGAGACGGAAGGTCATTCTTCATCTTCCTTAGGCCTTCGGGGATATTTTTTCAAGGCTGCAATTCTATCCTTATTTTGTGCCTCTTGACCTAGTGAAATTTAGGGAAGGTTGAGTTGAACATTAAGGTTAACGAGCTATGGGCTAAGTTGAGAAAATAACTAAGACATTAGTAACCCCGTGTTAGGCTCTTGTGCCTTTCGACTGGGCCTAACATACTTTTAAGTAGGGTCATCCTAATCCTGACTAAGTTAGGTTAAGAATTTGGACGAGATGAATTTAAATATGAGCAGGCTCTCACCCCAACCATCAGATTAGTACTAGTGACTGCAAAGCTTTGGGTCATACTTATGCTAGGTAGTACAAATTAGCAGGGCACTATTTGGCTAATCAGTTGTCCTTTCCATTTTCAATCTTATTGGTAGTGTAATAATGATATTTTGGTATTTATGATTTTCCTTAAGCTTATGCCATATTTAATCTGGGAAACCATTACTTTTTCCTCGATATTTGTTGCTCCCATTTTGTCATAAACACCCCGACAATTGGTTTTCCCATTTTCGATCGCTTCATGATCATTGGTTTAGCTATTTAAATCCATATATCCTTAAGACTTTTTCGTAATCGTCCCTTTTGGTTTCGCTTTCTTTTCTACTCGTTTTTCCTTCTTCAGTTTCAGTACAAACATAGCTTCATCTCCATTTGCTTCCAATATTTTCAACCCCGTTCAAGTTGAACAAAATAAAGAGGTCAAATAAAGGATCCTCTTTCGCCAACTCATGATGAGGAAAAAGGTTTTCGACGAGAAACATCCCATGCTTCAGGCTATTGAGGAAGCCTCTGTTCTCTATGCTTCCCACGATGTCACTCATATCTACATTATATCCCAACTCCATGAACTCTATGGTTAGTTGCAAGTGGTGGAGAAACAAAACGTGAAGCCGCGAGCCCAAGTGCAACCCCATAAAACCCGTAATATTGCGCTGAAGGGGAAGAGAGAGAAGCTTATGGAAAAAGTGAGGAAACGAGGAAGAATATAAGCTCTTTGTCTCTGGCACTGAGCCAGTACAAGATGGGCAACTCCTACTGCTCGAGCTCAGACTCCGTGGACTCAGGCTCTTTGCCTTCTCCGGGGTCGGAGTAGTTTTTGCTTTTTATTATTTTGTAAAAAGCCTCAAGAGCATTTTTTTTGAATAGTACGGGCTTATGATAAGAAGTGATAAGTTCAAGACTGGAACAAAACAATATTTCAAGTAGGGTTCTTGACATTGTAAAATGTAATTGTAGCTATTATGTGTCAACTGCATGGTAAGAAGTGATAATTTCAAGAAATTCTTGTATTTTCTATTATAATGACAAGTTTATTATTTGTGTGTAACTATTGAACTTGTGTGTTGTGTATTGAATGATTTTCCGAAATAAATTTTGTATTCAAACATCATTCATGCACGGAGTGTGTGTTCTTTAAATCACATGTTCTAAGAATAAGTAACGCTCGAGATAATAGGGGTAAGCCTCCCAACCCTGACTTCTAACCAAGGTAAATAGTGGTTTGGAAAAATAAAAATAATGTATTTCTATTTTCCTATTCTTTGTTCCCCTCTAAATCAAGTTTAATTAATAAACGTGCTGTTATGAGTATTAGCAAAAAAAAATTTATTATTATTCTATCCTTAGGCTTCCACGATATTGACTTTGAGTTATTAACGTAAGGTGGACTATATAAGTTTCAATAGATAGATAATAAATTTTCTTACTTGAACTTTAGTTATTAGTTGCGCGTCAGTTGTCGAATGAGTTGTGGTAATTAGTCAGGGAAGCTTAGGACGAGTAGCTTAGTTGGTATGTCATGCTGACATTACCAGTTCTGGTTATGCTGAGCTAATTGCTGGTGGGATGACTTTGTTAGCTTTACGGTGAATTGTACTTGGTATTTCGCTTGACCATTGGGCTGGTCTTGCTCTTGACGAACTAGGCTGGGCAGTTCTGTCTGTACATGAACTGGGCTAGACAACTATGTTTTGATTAGGCTGGCCTTGGTAGCTCAACCCATTTTGATAAAATGAGTTGGGCAGTTTGGTATATACGTGAATTGGGCTAGATAGTTATGTATTGAATTGGGGTGGCATTGGTAGTTCAGGCAATTTTAAAAAACTGAGCTGGGCAGTTTCGTCTATATGTGAACTATACTAGACAGTTTCCTTTTGATTGGGTTGACCTTGGTAGTTAATCCAATTTTGTTGGACTGGGCTAGATAGTCCAACGATTTGATAAGCTCACCTAGGTAGCTTAGATAGTAGGTGAGCTGATCTTGGAAACCCACTTTTAGTTTATTTCAGATTTTGAGCGTAAGGATGGTTTTCGTTGAAGCCTTTATGGGATACAAGTAGTTGTGTCTACTCATTGAAAGTCTTACAACTGAAATAACAACCAACTTTACTTCGAATATAATATGATAAATAATTGGGGACTGACACAAAGTACTTTCATAAATACACAATTTTCCATGGCCTAGGGATTGGAACTTCGTCTAGGTGTTCTAACCAGTACATCTCAGGTCTATTCACCTTGATCACTGATGCGTGGTTTATTTACTAACAAATCAAATAATTTTATATTCAAATATTTGTGTGTTTTCAAGCACTTTTTTTAGTTTAATGTATTTTTGTATTCTTTTATAGGTTTTTGATTAAATGGGTGAAAAGATACAAATTCGGTACTGGTGCAGTAACGTGAAGACCAATTTTGAACATGATTAAATTCAATTTTTGAAACACTCAAAACATTAATTTTGTACATCTCTATCTTAACTATCCATAGCTTTTTTGAATCACCTCAATTGGAGTTCGGACGAGAACGTTACGACCAAAAGAAGAACCTGGAGTCGGCACTACCTTCACCATCGCTGCAGCGACCATTTCCACCACTGTAGCGATGGTTCCCAATGCTATAGTAGTGATGTGGCATTAAGTTACTTCCCTTTGATTGCTACAGCGAGGCCCCCCATCGCTGCAACGACTAGAACCACTTAGCAAAGATATTTTGAAATATTTTTGAGATATTTTGGATTTGTCTTGATATCCTCTTATTCCCAAAACCCTATGCACATTTTGGGGAACATTGTTGGAGATATTTGGGAGCTCAAGATCAATAACCAATAGAAGAGATCATCAAGAGGATAAGAGGAAACATTCTTGAAGCCAATTTCGCAGAAGTGGAACCATTATTTTCACATATTTGCTTTCCATTCTTTGTTTCTCTCTTTGTTCTTCAACTTTCTAGATTGTATGATGATATTATTCTCATGTAATGTTGAATATGTGGTTATGATCATGAGTAGTTAAGTTTCTATTGTCTAGGGATTGAATTAGTTCATGAAAACTACGTTTCTTTGAATTGTTGTTTCGTTAACAGTTGTTCATTTTCATTCGATTGTGTTTTCCATTTTATTACATCCATTACATGCTTGTTATGATATTTTATTTGCTTTGAGAATATAGGGTTTGACACTCGGGAGAGGGGATTCGGATTAGGGTTTAAATACAACGCGACGATCTAATGAATCGGAGATTATTAGAAAGTTTGCAGGTTGGTGAGAGACTCATGTGATTATTTAGATGCTAGATAGGGATGTTAGTGTTGACACGAGTCACATATTCATTCACTTTATACTCGGGAGATGTAGTGAGTGAGTTTTCAATACCTAGATTGTCGGATAGTTTGAATATCGTTAATGTAAACTAGACTAAGTCAAACACGTTTAAGTGAACGAAGTTAATCCCAAGATAATCTATTCCCATAAATTTCATTATTAGTATTGTAGTAAAATTAATTATAATTTTAGTTTAGTTTATCTTATAACAAAAACCCTAAAAATTCTATTGCCTAGATAAAGTTTGGTTACGATAATCATGGTACTTAATGACAATTTAATCCAATCCCTGTGGATACAAAAACGCTACTCATCACTGTTCTATTAAAACTTGACCCGTACACTTGCGGTAAAAGTATCAACGAATAATTTCGCTGCCAATCACCTTGTTTGGCCCTTCTTAAGTAGGGGTTAATTTTCCTAATCGAGCTTTTGGATAGTAAGGTATTACCCTTTGAAGTACTGGCTCTCCCACCATGAAGTGCCTAGGGTGAACTACATGGTTGAATGTCCTTCCCATCTTCGACTTATAGGCTACCATCATCATCGATGCTTGGTTCTGTTTCTCTTCTAGGTGGTCTAACTCTTGGCATGTTGCTTCATCGTTCTTTATGAGATTGACCTTGTAATCCCATCTTAAAGGCAAGCTGATCTCTACTGGGACTACTGCCTCCATTCCATACGCCATGGAATAAGGTGTTTTTCTCGTGGTTGTGCTCGGAGTGGTGTGGTAAGCCCACAAGATTGTAGGCAACTCTTCCATCCATTTGTCTTTGGCATCGTCTAACCATTTTTTGAGAGTTTCTTTGATTGATCTGTTTGTTACCTCTGCTTGACCATTCGCTCGTGGATAAGTAGGGCTTTACGTTTGATGTTGTATTTTCAGTTCGTCACACATCCACAAAAAAATTTCCCTGGTAAAGAGGGTCCCATTATCTGATATTAGCACTGTCAGGATGCCAAAATGATAGATCACCTATTTCTAGAGGAAGTTCTTGACTTCATTCTCACTTATTATCACGAATGCTTCTACCTCTATCCACTTGGTGAAGTAATCAATTACCACCAATAAATATATCTTGTTCCTAGGTGTCGGTGTGAACAACCCTAGGACATATATTCCCCATTGGGCAAAGGGCCATGGGCTACAGATGGGTGTTTGTGCTTGGTAAGGGACTCAGATATTGTTCTCGAGAACTACTGGCATTTGTTACACTTCTTAAAGTATTCATTCACATTGTTGCACATGGTCAGCCAATAAAATCTTATTGTAAGTACATTGTGTGACAAGGTTCTTCTATCAGGATAGTTTCGATAAATTTATTCATAGATTTCTCACATCACGTAGTTCGCTTCCTTTGGCCCTAAGCAGAGCAGCAAAGGCTGTGTGAATGATCTTCGGTATAATTTATTGTCCATGACGATGTATCTCGCTACCTTGTACAAGACTTTTCGTGTTGCCTCCTTGTTGTCTGGTAACATTCCCTCATTCAAGAAATGCACCAAAAGAGTTCTCCAGTCTTCATCTTATCCCATCTGTCTGATGCATACATAGGATTTGGTCCGAGCTGATATGGACGGTTGCTCCAAATAGTCCACCATCTTGGAATGCTAATCTGAACTAAAGGATGACGCTAGTACTGACATCATATCAGCCTTCTAATTCTTAATTCTTAGAATGGCTTCAACTTTGCAGCTTTCAAAGGCCTTTGTTATCTCCTTCCCTTTATCGATGTAAAGGCATAGTCTCCCTTCGTTAACCACGTAAGCTCCATTTATTTAGTTGACCACAAGTTGCAAATTTGACCTGACCTCCACATCTTGGGCCGCTTGCTCATTGGCTAAGGTCAAGCCTAAGGTTATTGCCTCGTACTCTGCCTCGTTGTTGGATGCTCTGAATCCGAGCTGTACAGCCTTCTCGAGTTGACCTCCCTCTAGGGTTTCCAGGACAATGCCAACTCCATATCCTCACAAGTTTGATGATCCATCAACCCATATTTTCCAAGGTCTTATCGGAGTTACCGCATATTCTCCATCCTCCATGGTCACCCCTTCTGGGGGCATTAGCTCAGCAATGAACTCAACCAGTATCTGCCATTTGATTATTGTCCTTGGTTTATAAGTTAGGTAGAATTATCCCATCTTTTCTGCCCACTTCATGAGGTAATCTAAAGCCTCTAGTATATGCATTACTGCTCTATGTGGATACGAGGTTAGAACGTGGATTACATGCACTTTGAAGTAAGGTCGTAGCTACCGGGCTGCGGTTATTAGAGTTAGGGAAAGCTTCTCAAGTTCAGTGTAGTGGGTCACCGCTAGTGCCAACGATTTTATTATATAAAAAATTGGCCTCTACCCTCCTGCGCATTCCTTTACCAAAGTTGCGCTGACCGCAACGGTGGTAACTACAAGGTATAGATATAAGTCATCTCTAGGCTCAACCTTAACTAAAGTCTCGACAAAGCCTAGGTAATCCTTGATAGATTTCAAGGCATGTTCGCTCTCTTCATCCCAATTGAATTGTTTGCTCCTTCTCAAGATTTTGAAGAAGGGCACGTATCCATCCGTGAATTTGGAGATGAACCTGTTTAGTGCCGCCAGTCTTCCATTTAGCACTTGGATTTCACGTATTGTTGTAGTGGACTTCATCCTTCTAACACCTTCTATCTGTCTAGCATCAACCATAATGCTTACCTCATTCACCATGAAGCTTAGGAATTTGCCCGACGTTAACCCGAAGGCATATTTCTCGGGGTTCAGGTTCATATTGTACTTCCGTAGTATTATAAAAGATTCTTTGACATGCTCCAAATGATCTTTCCTATTATATCTTTTAACTAATATGTCATCTATATATATATATATCCATGGTTATTCCAATTCTTTCTTGGAACATATGATTCTCAAGATGCTGGTACATTGCCCTAGCATTTCTTATACTGAAAGGCATCACTTTATAACAAAACTTACCTCTAGGGGTGATGATGGTCGTTGCTTCATCATATAGATGGTTTATTCGTATCTGGTTGTATCCCTAATAGGCATCCATCATTGATAATAACTCGTACCTAACAGTTGCGTTCACCATTTGATCAATTTTGGGCATTGGGTAGCAATCCTTCGGGCACGCCTGATTTAGGTTAGTGAAATCCACGCACATCCTCTATTTTCCATTATTTGTTTTGACCAAAACTGGATTGGCCATCCACTTTGGGTAGACCACCTCCCTTATGTGCCCTATTGCGAGTAGTCTTTGTACTTAAGATTCTATCTCCTCCTTCTTCTCCGAACTGAACATTCTTCTATTCTATTTTATCGGATGGTAGGACTCTGGGATATTGATTTGGTGAGCCATCACCCCAGGGTTAATCCCCTTCATGTCTTCAAGTGCCCAAGCGAATACGTACATATTCTTTTCTAGCAGTTGCATGAGTTTCTCCTCCTCAAGTCGGCTTAGCAATGTGCTAATTGACAGCTTTTTGGTTACCTAGTTGAAAGTCATTTATTTAACTCATTCAGTTGGCCGTAGAACTCTAATATTATCTCTAAAATCATCTATATCCTATGCAAAGTCTTGGACTGAGCTTTGCTAACAACTAGAGTTTCGTTAAACCACTACCTCTAGGCTCAGCTACTCAATTGAGGTTTACTGCTCATTTGCTCCAGAATTGTGCTGGTGTTCTATGCTCGATTAGATTTTTGTTTTGGAGTTGAATAATTGATTTGAGACCTACTTTATTGCTGACTTGGGCTATTGATCTGATCTCTAATCTGCCCTTTCTGTTGAACTAGGCTATTGGTCTACGTTTTGTCAGACCTTCGCTTTTGAGCTGAGCTATTGACTTGGGCCCTAATAGGCCCTTACTCTCATTGTTTCTGGGTAGTCCTCTTTCTCTTCTTATCCTTCACCAAACATTGCTTGGATGCAGCTTGGTCCCCTCAGATGGTGACCACCTTGCTATCCTTCACGCACTTGACACATTGATGAAATGTTGACGCTACGGCTCCCATTTCATGGATCTAGGGCAATCTTATGATAGCGTTGTATGGGGCTACTGAGTCCATTACAGCGAACTCCATGGCCTTGGTTGTTGCAACATCAGAATTAGGAATGCCCATTTGGCTGAGCGTTTTGGTAAAGATGATGTTGACTGAACTACCCATGCAAACCAATATCCTTCTTACTTAAAAGATAGAGATCCAAAGTGTTATGACTAACGTGTCAGTGTAGGAAGAGGAGACACCTGTGCTATCTTTGTTGTTGATCGTTATTGCCGATCCTGCTTTACTTGTTAACACCCTCACGTTTCTGCTATTTGGCCCTTAGTGGGCCTTTTTCTTCAATTGTCAGTTTGTTTCTTTGTTGAGGGGGTAAACCGTATTCGTTCTGGAATCGATTCTAGGAACGTCTTTAGGGTTGTTATCCCATATGTCAAAGAGGGAAGCAACATGGGTTGCGCTTGAGGCCCTCCTTAGTGTTTTTTCGTCCATGGATAATGGGATCTCCTTCCTCTGGTTCAGATCTGCTACTTTGAACTGCGACTATCCCATCTTGTTGGTGAACTTCTTTTTATTTAGTTTCCCACAGACAGCGCCAAATGATGTTGCCAAAATTTACCCGACGTGTGATTCAAGGCCTCACGAGCTAGAAACCTCTGCAACCTGCCACCCTTCCTGTAAAACCAGTTAGTTCTATGGGGGGACACCGGTGTAGTGTTCGCCAAAGAACCTCTGGTGTGAGAATCAGGTTGAATTGGTCTGAGAAGGGTATAAAGCTCAACAATATATTAAGAGTAATATTGAGAGAGTTATGTCTAGTCGTTATTGATACATATTGATACATAATTCTAATCAAGAAGAATCATGCCTAGCTTTTTTCAAGAAAAAATAGTAACCTAACCTTTTTGTACCTGAGGTAAATATTAAACCTCAATCTCTTTACCAGAAGAGATTGAAACCCTTGCTACCCCTGACTAGATACTCCCAACAATATCTAATATGCATAAACTCACCAATTACAAAGATCGATCAATTTCTTCCCACTCGGAGCTTCTACCACCTCAAATCAATTTAACTCAATTAATATCCCGAATTTACTAGTGATAGAATTTTACGTGAGGAAAAAAAATGATTATAAAAATAATGCTGGTAGCACAAAATTAAGCACGTATTTAGATTATCACATAAACCGTTTGAAAAGAATTTTTATGCTTTTAAATTTCAAAAACAAATTCACAAGATCGCAATCCAAGAAAGCAATAATAATACATAATCACAATAAAGAATAAAATCTTGGAACAATCTCACCTGGGAAAACACGAAAAGATTGAAAAGAAATCGCAAGACAGCTTAGATCAGTGACGCTAAATCACTTAGCACTTTAACTCAAGAACATCAACTACAGAATGATTTCACAATGATCGCTCAGTAAAATATCAAAATGATAACTCTTAGAAAGCTCATGAACTAATTGGTCTTGATAGAAGTGATATATTAAACTCAAAATTCGTAGGTCTATATAAAGCAATTTGAAACATGCCCTATAACGGATAGTATCCATAAGATATGACATTTAAATTCACCTATAGACCCCATATATCATTATCTTTCAATCCTGGTATATTTGACTTAAATATGGCTTTAAAAGCTTTCAATTAAGTCCTCAAGACAAAACTCAATCTTAAATCAAGTAGGTAGAAAGTATTAAATGTACTTAATTAGGAAACTATTAAAATAAGTATACCATATCTATAGGGATAATAAAATAAGTGCATCACATCATTAATATATCCAAATTCCTAAAATATCTCGCTCAGATATCCCAAAAACAGCTAGTTAACGGCTAGTTTTTGAATAGTTCCTCGAAATCCTCAAAATCTAAAACTATCCAATCAGTTAACCGACCTCTGCCTATCGGTTGACCGATGAATGTAGGATACTAGCCAAGTGATTCTCAAACACTAGTCGGTTGACCAATCCCCCAGGGGACGGTTGACCAATCAATACAAGATGCTCCCCAAGCCTTTTTTCGACCCTAGTTGGTGGACTAATCAATTCAGAGAGTTCATATCTCATCCATCGGTTAACCAATATCTCTTTGTCGGTTGACCGATCAATTCGGAAACTTCTCCAATTCCTAGCCATTGCCCATTGGTTGATCGATTCTCTTGTGATCAGTGCTGGATCACTACTTCTTAATTATATTTCAACTCCAATTTTCAATGTTTTCGACCCTTTAACCGATTTTTTTTCTCGGTTAACATAACTGACACTAATAATCAATTTTAAAAACTAATATTTCTTAGGTTAATTTTTCTTTTGCAATTTCACATTGGAGGAAACATGTTAACTAATTAATACCCTAATAAAAACACACATAAATATAAATATTTTTTGTGTCGTGTGTGATTCTAATTGAGATACATTGAGAGTAAAAAATTACTTGAGTTTTCACCTAGATTCTGCAGAATCTTTAATCTCTTAATGTCTGTCTATTTACATCTGTAGCAATTACTTCATGATAACATCAACAATAGAATTTTTACTCTAAAACACTCAATAAACTTGTTAGTTCCGCAAAAAACATCAACACTTAATTGTCCATCAAATCTTGTGGTTAAAACCTATGTTTCCCATTTATATTCACGCCGCCGATCGTCTCTTGGAGCAGTTCTAGCCACGATCCCCCCTACATTCCATTCTTAGCCACCGTGATTGTTACTTGTGCGCCCATTTAGGGATGGTGCGCTAATCACGTTTGTGCATGGGTGGAAGGGTTGGGGAGGCAACGGTCATCGTTGACCTACCATGCTTGAATCTCATCTTTAGGCCTCCATTAGGGGCTTTAATCTATATTGGGTCAACCCGTCTACGCAGTTGGGCCCCTATTAGCAGGCTAGACACTTCTTTTCTTATGTCACCAGAACTGGCTGCCCATGATCAATCGTTAGGCCGCAGCTCTGCTCCATCGAGTCAGATTATATCCACTGGTCCGACCCTCCTTCTTGAGTCTGACTCTGTTATTCACATGTATGAATTTTTTACATATTAGTTCATTTGTCATTAGAGATCAAAAGGAATTTGAGGGTTGTAATGTATGGCTAGGGTAGAAGGTAGATGAAAATGTCATTTTTAGACTCAAATCACTCGAGGCATGTATCATGACTCATGGATATTGCAATATTTCCAAAAAAAATAAATAAGTGACTCCCCCTTTCGTCATATGTCTTCCTTCAATCTATCCCACAAGGTATTATTCTCAAAACAAACCAAAACACACATTTTTTGTTTCAAAATAGGTGAGAACCATACCCCTAAATTCCAAATCAACATTGTCCTCAATGTTGTAGGAAAATACAAGGTAGCAGGCAGGGATACTCACCACTATATTACAATAACTTTTTTTTAACCCAATCCATCAATGATTTTCCACACACACCCTATGCTAGTCCTTACACTCAATGATCAAGCAACAATTCCAATTAGTGATTGATTTAGGAAGTGGAAATGCATTTAGTGGTTGGACGTATAAATGAGGGTAATGAAAGAATTAGGTAATAAGGCTCGACGGGGGTAACAAGGAGTAAACAATTTTCAAGGGTTAGCATTAAAGGCCCAAAAAATCTAAAGAAATGCTTAAATCATCTCTCTAACAGTACATAACCTAGTATTTTGCCTCAAGTTTCAATCAAATGGGTTCTAGTGTTCAGGAGATGATCAAAGTCTACCTAAATCACATAAATGTTCTCCAAGTAATCAAAAAGCCAAGTGATAATGATCCATGGTGCTCAAATATAAGGAATCAAGAGTGAACTTCAATCAACACAAGTCCAGCACACAGAAATCTCATTGTAATACATTTCAAAAGACCTAAGAGAACATCAAGTGTTTATACTCATCATCGATATCAAGTCATTTCATCTCAACAAAACTTACAATTTATTCAAATAAACCTGAAAAGAAAAACAAACTGAAAACATGGCCACAAGAGCACAAGTTATATAAAGAAAAGTCACACACACAAGTATTTCCTAACATAAGACAACATGTATCTCACCCCCAAAGTCAAAGTCAAACATGTATTCCAATTAAGTATAAGGGAATAAAAATACCCAGAAACGGTGCCAAAAACTTAGTAGCTAATTTATTTTTGTTACACACCTTAAGTGTATGGGTCAAGTTTTAATAGTCTAGTGTGAGTAGAGTATCCACAGGGATTCGTTTAAATTGTCATCACGTACCACGATTATCGTAACCCAACTTTATCTAGGTGACCAAATTTAGTTTTTTATGAAAATAATAAATCTAAAACAAATATAAGAGCAAATGCAAAACAAAATACAGATTTTCTATGAACAATTGTTCAAGGGGCTTGATGTCAACTCGTTATTTCTATGTCATCCTATTAAGAAACTATTAGCTAATTCCATTCATTCAATAATCAAGGTCAATCCTGCTCCCTCACTACCTCTCTCGAGTGTCAAGTGAGAGAATATGAAAACATTTCAATACTGATACCCCTATCTAGTATTTAGGTGAAAACATTCGTTGCACCCTAACCTCATAAATTACCTAAATTTTAATAATCTCTCGATCTATTAAAACTTACATTGTTCTTAACCTAAGTCCGAACCTGAAATTACCTCTCCCGAGTGTTAAATTCCAAGCTCTCACATCAACCAAGATATCATATGGGAACATAAATTGGAAGCATTAATAAGCCAAACACAATTGAATGGACAACCTAGTTGATAAATCTAGAACTTGATCACCTCCCGGTTTCACAAGATCCTAAATTCCCAACTTGAATATCTAGGTGTTGATCTCCTCTTGGTCTCACAACAACCTAAGCTATGCACTCTTAATTCCGGTCACAAACTAAATCTGTCTCCAGTATAAAATTCACAATCTAAAATCATCTAATTCATTGGCCACATGAATTAAACGCATTAAACCTAAAGAGGCATAAAATGGAATTAAAACTAACAATTAACAAAATATTCTAAACATGGTTAAATTAAGACCACATCAAGCCCTAGATATGAATTTTAACACAACATAATGGAATCCATAACTAATATTTTTAGGAAATTTGTAAATGCAAACATGTTCATCACAATATCATAAATACAAAATTCAATCAAGATTAAGGTGAGAGAAATGAAGAGAAAACTCTTATTGTAGTTATGAGCTTCAAATCTTTGACACCAAGTGCCTCCAATGGTATTTTTATCTTTAGTTTCACCTCAAATGGCCACAACATAGGGTGTTTTCTAGCCCAAAATCACCACAAATCCCAGGTTTCTCTCCCAAAATCATCATCCCTTGGTTTGAAGCATAACAGGGTATTTATAGGGCTCAAAAAATAGGGCTCTCGGGTTGCCGGCTGATGGGAGCACACTGCAGTATTCTGTTTGGCTGTTGCAATGTGTTTTGGGTAGTGAAACATTGCCAAAAGCACATTTCTAGTGGGCTGCAATGCACTTTTGGCAAATTCGATATTTGTTCATATTTTAGACATAACTTTCTCATGTAAATTCCGATTGAGGTATTTCAAAAGGATATGGAAAGCTAAGACAGAGATATACAACTTTCATGTTTTGAATTTGTTAAAAATCGTATTTTTTCATGATCCAAATCAGTTTTACAATTACTGCACCTGCCCTCATTTTGCATATTTTCTCCCATTTATTTATATTCCTACAAAACAACACAAAAATACATTAAACTAACAAAAATGCTTGAAAAAATACAAATATTTGAACTCAAAAGTGCTTGATTTGTTGGTAAATAACTTCTTCATCATTCGCAAATGACATCTAAGTTCCCTCTCAAATGCAAACACCCATCCGTAGCCCATGGCCTTTTGCTCAATAGGGAATAGATGTCCTAGGGCCATTCACCCTGGCACCGGGGAACAAGACGTACCATGTAGTGGCCATCGATTACTTTACCAAATGGTTGGAGGCTGATGCGTTCATGATTGTCGGCGAGAATGAGGTTAAGAACTTGCTCTGAAAACAAATAATCAACCATTTTGGTATTCCAAAAGTGCTAATATCGAATAACAGAGCCTCTTCTACTTGGGGAAATGTTACTTGGATATACAACAAATTAAAGATACAATATTGAACATCAATCCCAGCTTATCCACAAGCAAACGGGTAAGCAGAAGTAACAAATAGGTCAATCAAAGTAGTATTCAAAAAATGGTTGGACGACGCCAAACGCAAATGGGTGGAAGAACTGCCATTGATTTTTTGTGCCTATTGTACTACATCGAGCACAACTACGAGAGAAACTCCTTACTCCATGACATATGGGATGGAAGCAGTGGTCTTTGTGGAGATCGATCTACCTTCGAGGTGGGATAACACGGTCAACCTCATAGAAAATAAGGGAGTGATGCGCCAAGATCCAGACCTGTTAGAGGAAAAATAGGACTAGGAAACACTAAGGATGGCGGCCTACAAATTAAATATGGCAAAGACGGTCAACCATGCAGTTCTCCCAAGACACTTCACGGCAGGAGAGCTAGTGCTTTGGAGGGTCATGCCACAATGCCCAGAGGCCTGATAAAGAAAGTTAGCCCCTACCTAGGAAGGGCCATACAAGGTGATCAAGGTGAAAAAACCAGAGACGTACTGGTTGAAAGATCTAGATGGTGTTCCAATCTCTTGGCTAGGGAATATTGCGTATTTACAAAAATACTTTCTGTGAGTTTCATGTTATTTGTCATATTAATGTTTTAAGAAAAAAACTATTTACTATTTCTATTACAAAGTTTTTAATAAGTAATCATAACTACTTGTATTAACCAAAGGTTTCAACAAAGAGCACCCTATACGACGAGGCATTCATTACGTGCTCGCGTATTGACTACTCGCAAGTGTATGAGGTCAAAGTTTTAGTATAGTGTGATTGTGAAAGATTGGGTTATCGTATCCACAGGGATTGGTGTCGTTACTATCGAGCCCCGTGTTTGTCATGACCTAACTTTATCTAGGCTAAAAATAAATGTAATTAATTAATTAAACTAATACTAATATAACCTAAATTAACTATACCAATATACTAATATGTTTCAAGGGAAAGAATTTCCTAGGGATTAACTTGTTTACAAACACGTGTTCGATCTCGATTTACTCACGTTTATGGTGTTCGACCTATTTGACAATCTTGGTATCTAAAACTCCTCCGCCACCTCTCCCGAGTGTAAGACGGGAGATATAATGCAACTTTTTGTCAACGAAGAAGTCCCCCTCAACTTCCTAACGACCCTAGTTTGCCTGAGTCTCACCCCAACATCATTGATTTCACACAATCCAACTCCCGACCGGGTCATTGGATCGTCGCGCCGTGTTTACACTATCAACAATCTCGGTTCTAAAACTCCACCGCCACATTTCCTGAGTGTAAGATGAGGGAATACATGACTTTGAGTCAATAAAGAAGTCCCCCTCAACATTTTAACGACGCTAGGTCACGTGAGTCTTGCCCCAACGTCATCGATTGTCAACAATCCTAACCCCGACCGGGTTATTGGATCGTGGCGTTTGTTTACCCTAATCCGAATTCGGGGTTTGTCAAATCCCATATTTTCCATTTATTTATCTAAGCATGATAAACAAACAATACGATAAACACAATCAAACTACGAAGAACAAACATAAACGCAACACTGAAATCATCCAAACACATATTTATAAATATATCGTTAATCCCTAGACAATCCATATTTAACTCGTGGTCATAACCGTATAAACATTAAAATCGAGCTAAACATGCTCATGAAATCCTAAGTTAAAGAAATAAGGGAAGAAATTGAAGAACTTAGCCTCGTCTGAAGTTTAGACGCTAAGAACGTTCAATGATCGCTTCGCTATCTTCCTCCACCTCGGGATGTGAGCTCTCCCTCTAAAACTCCTAAACCTACCCTTAGATATCTTCTAAGGGGCTCAAAATTCCAAGAGAGTGCAAAAGGAGAGAAGAGGAGTGGGTATTTATAAGTAAAATATCTCAAAAATATCCTAAAAATATCTTAGGTCGTACGGAGGGTCACCACCTAGGCGGTGGGTATGTCAGTTGGTTAATTGCCGCGGTGGTGAGGACAACACTGGAGTGGGAAAACATTATGTTGGTTCACCACCTAAGTAGTGGGGATCGTCACCTAAGCGGTGGGCTTTCAGCCAGAATTGGATTTTCTCAGCATTTTTACTGCCGCGACAGTAGGCTTCCTTCAGAATTTTGCCGCCTTGCTCATTTTCCACTGTTCTCTGACTGTTCTCGATACGATTTGATTGTTTATGCTCCGATTTCATACCTTTTCATCCCACACACCTTTATTAATACAAAAAGAATAAAAACATATTAAAACATATTAAAAACGTAATAAACGTACTAAAAAACTAACAAAATTGGCTTGGAAATATATAGGTAATTTACACCTATCACACCCCCACACTCAGGATATAAAACTATATGAAAAGTGAGTTGCCAAGGTCAACTCATCCACTAACTAAGCTGCCAAGATCAGCTCATCAAATCATTGAACTGACTAGCTCAGTTCACTCATAAACCGAGCTGCTAATACAAGCTCTTCAACTGGCTATACTGCCTAGTTCAATTTACCGATAAAACGAGCTACCAATATTAGCTCTCCAAATGGATGAATTACGTAGCTCAGTTCACTGATAAAATGAGTTGCCAATATCATCTCTCCAAATGTCTGAACTACCTAGCCCAATTCATCGATAAAACGAGCTACCAATATCAGCTCCCAATTAGTTGAACTACCTAGCTCAGTTCACCAATAAAACGACTTCTAACATCAGCTCCTCAACCGACTAAACTGCCTAGCTCAGTAAACCAATAAAATAAACTTCCAATATTGGCTTCGCAACAGGCTAAACTGCCTAGCTCAGTTAACCGGTAAAATGAGCTGCCAATGTCAACTATTCCACCGGAGAAACTGCCAAGCTCAGTTCACTCATGAACTGAGCTCCCAAGAATAGCTCGTCAACAAATCTCCATTCCTAGACTAATCTACCTAGTTCAGCTTACCAACCAACTGGGTTACCCACATCGGCACATTGACTACCAATCAGCCAAAACCACTAAGATCAGCTCGGTGCAACAACCCAGCTACTCTGATCAACGTCAGCTTAGGTTGTCTCAACTACGACGCTGAGCCATTCAGGGCAATTTATTCGAGAGTGGGAGTGCTATAAATTACTAAATTTCAAGTCAATAAGCACTATACTTCTATTAGTTTGCCAAGACTCATTTAGTCCATACCATGTTTAGTACCTAAACATGTTATGGACGAGGGCAGAGGATGAAAGAACAATATACATCTTGCTGACATAGGAATACACTTCTTATTGTTCCCTAATTACTTCTTACCCACATTAGAAGTTATGGTTGGGAAACTTACTTCTGTTTACCCAAACATTAATTTATTCTTAAAACATAATGGTTGAGAACTCGTACTTTATGAATGATATTTGAATACAAGTACTATGTTGGAAAATCATTCAACACACAATTGTTTTCAACAGTTTCTCCTTACAATCCCTAAAAAAATTTTCAATTTATCACTTCTTACCACGGGGTTTATATAAAACAAGTGTAACTACATTTTACAACCATAGGAATTCTACTCAGGATATTGTTTTTTTCCTGTAACAGCTCGATTTCCTAGGGCCACCACACAGTTTCTCCTATAGATAATTCTACCCCAAATATTTCACCTATAAGAAATAAATTAGTATTACTAATAATTCCGCTCTAATACCATTTCGTAACAGCTCCGTTTCCCAGGGCCACCGCGCGGTTTCACCTATAGGGAATTCTACCCCAAATATTTCACCTATAAGAAATAAATTTCTATTAATAATAATTTCGCACTGATACCACTTTGTAGCGGCCCGGTCTCCCAAGACTGTCACGTGGTTTCTCCCCTTGGAGAATTAAAACTAAAACCGAGTAATCAATATTTTCTTAACTAAAAGTCTAAAAAAATTTACAATGCAACATCGATAATTATATTTAATTCATCGAGTCAATTTTAACACAGTAAATATTAGATACAATTACTTTAAATTCAAATACAACAATAATTGAAATACAATTCTAAATTCAATCATAATTTATTAAAGAATTTCCAAATTCCAATTACATGACTCCAAATCCTAACTACCAAATACCACCCATCATCCAACCACTGGTATTTCCATTATAATTCAAACAAAATAACCAATTTTTTTTTTATTATAAATATGACAAATTCCTCCAATTCTTGAACCGACAACGATAATTATAATTATCGAATTCACCAATTACAATGATAAATAATGTCCAACCGGTATGTTTATTATAACATTAATAATATCCAATGTTAATCAATATGGAGAATTACAACTAAAACCATATTTTCTTTGTTAAAGGAAATAATAGTGGATGATACATATAACCCACATTTATATAATTATACATATAATCTAATATTCCATTCGCTACAAATCTAAGAAAGTACATATTATCTACCACAGTAATATTAGTGGATTATACACATAATCTGATAATAGTGGGAGATGATTTTAATTATCGATTTATCGGGTCAATTTTACAAAGGTAGATAATAAATACAAATTTTAAAAATTAACAGTTCAAATAGAATTTTTGTCTCCATTTCGTTCTCACTAATACTGCAATCAAAACTGTGGGGTTGTGAGCCAACGCTCAGTAGAATTTCAACTCTTCTAATACGTGCATTTAATCAATCTTCAACTAAACACATAAACGTGTATCTCACATAATTTTCACATAATATGTATTGATAAATATTTTATGAAAACTAACAGTTAAAATTTAATATCACATAAACAAGAAATATATTAAATACAAATATTAAAAGGGTTAGAAATTTTTCTTGAAATCCGAAACAGAAATGTTACTGGAATAATTTTTCCCACTTAATAAAAAATGTTCTAAGTATGTGTTGTAACCTTAAATCAATATATATACATGCATATCATCAGTTCCCCCTATTCTGCAGCTCCAACCTTTCTTTTGACCTTTTTTTTTTTTTTTTTTTATCTCTTATTCTTATTATTATTTATGATATAACACTTGTATGATATATATATATATATATAATATAAATCAGATCCTAAATCAAAAATGTCTCCTAGAGTGGTTAAAGACATTTTTGGGCGGGAGAAATTTTTGACCCTTAGATCTCATATCCAAGGGCCAAGATCAAAAATTAGTAAGAGACATTTGTAGCCTTAGGATCAAACATCATCCAACGATTGTGATTATATCTTCCCTCTAGCGGCAGACATCAAAATATCATTTCAAAACCTTCATCTCTCAGACTGGCCTCACTCACTCTCTCTCTGTCGTCTCTCTCTCTCCTCAGCACTTCTCGCTTCTCCCTCACCCCCATGCCCTTCTTCACCTATGATACAAAAATCAACGCTCAGCCTTCGATCGATCTCTCCTCCACGCACCCAGCTTCGATCGATCGCTCCTCCAAGCACTAATCGTCGATCGAGCCCTCCACCACGCAGAAGCTTCGATCGATCCCTCTTCCAAGCAACAAGATCAGTTCGATCCATCATCCGTTAGTGAACTACGACTCCGTCGTCAAACCCACTGCCAAGCAACAAGCTCAGTTCGATCCATCATCCGTTGGTGAACTACGACTTCGTCATCAAACCCACTGCCATAAATCCAGCCATCCAGCCATCGACTACCCCATCTGGCCTCCTCTTCGAATGCAGTAGCCGTCACTGTCATCATAGAGGCACAAACAGGTATCCACTTCCTCAGCCACATGTTCTTCTCTCTCTATTTTCAGCCCTATACATTTGGTTTGACATGATAGGTAATTAGTTGTAAATCCCCAATTTCTTGCAGATCTGAAATGGATTCTTCTCACGTAATTTAAATGGATTTTTTTATTCTAAATTTTTGTTTTTGTTGCAGAACAAACCCACGGTAATCAACATTAGATAAAATGTTGATTCAAACCCCAAGTCCAAAATATCGTTCGTCTCAAAACTCGTTTTCTCATTTCTCTCATCAACCTCATCGTCGTAGCTCAGGTATCCTCTTTCTCTGTTCGCTATCATCCCTACAACACCAGCTCTGTTCGTCAATCCTCCCCACGGCAACCACAGATCTGTTCAGGCAGAAATCCCTTATGCTAGGATTTATCATTTTTCTTCTTCGGTTTGTCCGACTCCGAGCCAAAAGCCGCCATATTCGCCTCCTTCGATTCTTTAGAAATTGGAAGAGCAGTAGGACACCTCCCACCTCCGAAGTCCAATCAATCGACGGAACGTCGAACATATTGTAGCAAAAGCTAACTTGAGACGCAAAAAACCTGTGAGAAAGCAGAGACAATCACCATAGTCTCTAGCTAATGGGTGATTGTCATCATTTGTTGTTGGTTTTGTCATCATGTATGTGCTGTCAATTATTCTTTATTTGTTTTACACCTCCAATAACGTTTTTTTGTTTCAATAAGAACCCCAAACTTTACCTTCCAGTTGTAATTGATCCACAATGTTTTGTAGTTGTTATTGTGAGTATTGTTAGGTTATCAGGGGTTTGGTTGTATGTGATTTGTTTTGTCTTTTATTTCTTTTGGGGATTTAGCATTACCCTCTTCTAAAAAAAATAGATATGTGAAAATCAAGCAATAGGTTTGCTATAGATATGTCTTCTAAAAAAAAGCGATAGGAACGGTCCGACCCTATCTGTTAAAAATGGAAAATTGAATGTGGCAGAGAATAATGAACTTTCATTCTTTCTCATGTAATTTAAATGGATTTCTTTGTTCTAGATTTTTGTTTTTGTTTCAGAATTCAGAACAACGAAGGGAATAGTAGAGTTTTCGAAATCGCAAGATCAGATATTCATCAAGGAACCAAAACATTTCGTACTGGTGAAACCTGTATGCCATCTTCCAGTGACAAAGTTTGTTTGAAGAAGGTAATAAAACTAGAAACACTTCTACTCTGTTCCTAGAATTTTGTTCTATTGGTTTCTTGCAATTGTGAGCATAACCTTTGCCTGAATAGCGGTAGTTATCTTGAATAATCTTTTAGTACTCTATGCAACAACCCGACCCCATGTTTAAGAGTACAAGCAATCAACATCGCTGATAAGATTTTGTAAGAATTAATATCCTATTTTTCCCTCCATTTGTTATATTTTCTAAATTTTTAGATATGCTAATTTGTTATATTTATGGATTGTGTGTATTTTTAGTTTTTTTTTGCATTCATCTCAATCACCCCAGATTTCAAGTCTAATGGTTTTGGGTTTCACCCCTCCAGCCTGTCTCCACATTGTTTCCGTCGATATCTCAAGATTTATAGATTTTCCTCCTTTTATTGGTTTTCTTTCTTTTTTGATTTTTCTTATTTTCATTTGTTCTGTGCAGGGAGATAATCAACGATCATTAAAGTTCAAGATTGGTCATTTGGACTTAAGCTCAAATTGGATTGCGATAAGCTTGATTAATAACTTGGTAAGGATATATTTAATGATTTTTTTTATTTTGTTCTTTCTATTGTTGTTTTTAAATAATTAATTGATTTATTTAGTTGTTTTCTCTTTCCATATATTTCTGATTGATTTGTTTAGTGTTTTTATTCCTACATGATTATTGAGTTATTTTGTTTAGTGTTTATGTTTCCGGATTTATGCTTTTGTTCACAGAAAAACTTGGAATGGAAACATAAATTTTTGGGAATAATCTTTGTTTTGTGCACAGAAATTTGTTCTACAAAACTGCAAACATAGCGAGTTTTTTTTTTTAAGCTTTACAAATTAAAAGATGAGCCATTACAAATTATTTTGCTTTTGCAATGATTTGGTTGGTCTTTTAAATTGGAATTGCAAAGATCTTTCCTTCTTTTCAGGGTAGAAATCTTTTCAGGCAGACCCATATTTTTATCTTTTGGTATTAAATAAGAAAAGAAAAAGAAAATCAAAGCATTGATGAATGATGTGTAAAATGTAAGACAAAACCTATAAACTATGTCTTCCAATTTGACAAATCGAGTTAAAAGATTTGGAGAAGGTAATAAAAGTGGGAACACTTCTATTGTGTTCCTATAATTTTGTTATGAAAATATGGGAACATAATATTATTAATTTTGGCTAATGTTTTTTCTCCTTATTTAATTGGTTTTTTCAGCTTATAGGAGCTGGTGATGAGGGTGAGGATTTTGTTCGTACCGATTCAAAACCGGGGAAAGGAAACACAATGAGCGCTAGAAAGCCTTCCATCAGTAGCAGTGGTTTTGTTCTAAAAATATGAGTACATAACATTAACACCATTGATTTCAAGTTATCTCCGATTTCAATAACAGGTAAGATGAATAATGTACCCACTTTCTTTTGTTTCCAATCATATTTGCTTGATGTTAACTCGAATGTGAATTTCCCAAATTTCGTAGTTGTAAGGTCACGTTTGCTTGGTGTTTTTTGTTCTCAATTTTTTTTCCCCCGCAATAGAAACATGAAAGAAATAGGTTCTTATTATGATTTCACTAATCTGTTTCTGTTTCATGTTTTTTGGGGATCAAAAGTTGAAATCCAGGAAGAGAAACATTAAACAAACGCCATTAAACAACTGTGAATTCCATTTTGGGAACAGAAAAGGTTATACGGAAACCAAAAAAAAAATGGGTTTCCGTTTTGGAACGAAAATATATGGGTTTTGGAATGTAATCGTTTATGGATTTCTATTTTCTCTTCTTCCAAAAAATGCAAAAACATAACTCTCGGAACAGAAACGCCCACCAAACGCCACCTCAAACAACTGTCTCTATACATCCAACATTTATAAATAAGTTTAAACAAAAAAAAAATTAAAAAAAATAGTTATTGAAGGTTACATTTTTATGTTGAATTTAAGCTATTTTCTCTTGGACTTACCCAATTTAGGCATAATATTTGTTTGATATTCTGTTGGAAGAAGTGGCTAGAGTGGATAGAAAAAGCGTCGACGACATTGTTTTCAGACGCCCTTCCATTCCAATGCCCTATTCTCTGTTGCCGAAAGGTATCTTCCATTTCTTCATTTTCATGTTTTTTATTATCACCTGTTTGGCTGCTTTTGAAATTGAGATTAATCGAAAGCATTACCACGTTTCGTTCTCTCGAATATCGATTGAACCTTAGTTGAGTTGCTTTTTGATGAATCGTGTTTGAAATTCGAATTTCAGTGATTATTTCTTTTAATTTGAACTGATCATGTTGTTTCTAATAGAGCCACCGATACTTTCTCTGATGTTGTTGAGTTAGTTTGTTCTATGCATCTTACTATAGTTTTGTGTGATTTAAATGATGATGAATTCGTTCATTTTTTTTTTGGTTTCATTGGACCCGCGCATAACGAAAGTTTTGTTGGGCTGCCCTTTTCACTTGATTGAACCTTGGCTGAGCGAGATGTGTGCGGATAACATTTGTAACTACCATAGACAGGATCAATTGCAAACTCAGCCGACAATGCAGCAGCAACAATTAACTCAACCGACGATGCAACAACAGTAGCGTCCAAATATTGGGCTGGTAGTGTTCCTTCGTTTTCATGCTCTTCTTCGTGTTCATTGTGCAAATATTTTTTGTTTCCATATAAACTGTTACTGATTCTCTTTATTTTGTCAAGGAAAAAAACATTTGCTCTCTATCTCATCTCTCTTCTTATTTTGATTGATAAGGTTTTTGTTTTCTTTTTTCATGAATGCTAACTTGATTGGATTGAATTGAATTGTTCATTATAGATTAAATATGGCTGAAACAATACGCAAATCATGATTCTGTTTGAGTTAAATTGGGGCAGGACATTTTGGGCGGTAACGGGTCGTCCAAGCGAGTTGATTAGGTTTTTGAACACTCCTACTATTCCTTGATATAGAAAAATTTGTTTGTTGTTTCTGTTTATTGATATAGCAAAAAATTGTTTGTTGTTTAGTGTTTTAATAGGATCTCTTGAAGAAGATACATTTGGTGAATTTAAACGCACTGTCTAAAGAAGGTTAGTTCAATCATCATCAATTTTTTTTGGTTTAAAATTTCATTTGAATTAATTTATATATTTCAAATTTTCATTCCATATTCTCAGCAATCACAATTTAGCATGAAGGGGAGTAGGCCGAATTAATCAGTTGTTGTTATTTTATTATTACGTCTCCACGATGGTTTCATGCCATATAATCAATCACTTAATCGTGGAGCAATATTGGTAAGTTTCAGTGGCACTGGATATTGTGGGGTATTGCTTCTTTGTGATCAATTTTAATTTTTCACTGTTGTTTAATTGTTATATGTTATTCTTTGTGATCAATTTTAATTTTAATTCTTTGGTCAATTTTAATTTTTCACTGTTTAATTTTTCATTGTTGTTTAATTTTTCACTGTTGTCTAATTGTTATATGTTATTCTTTGTGATCAATTTTAATCGTAGGACTCGATTGTTTGCTATTATTGTTGTATAATTGATTATTGATGTTCAATTGTTATTTATGTACCAATTCTTAAAAAAAAATCATTATCTACAAATAAATACTAATGAGATTTAGATTGGTAGTTGTATTATTTTAATAGGCGAATGTGTGTTATTGAATATTGGTATTTAAATGTCAATTATTTTGGATTTTTCATAAAACAGTTGTAAAATGTTGTATAAATAGGGGGAGGTTGTATTAGTTTTTTTAGGTTTTTTTTTTTTTTTTCGCCCGTGCCTTCAGGCACGGGTTATGCCCTAGTATATATATATGTATGTATGTATGTATCTTGTGGTTAGAAATCGATATTTTCCCTAGGAAGATATTGATTTCAACCACATGTTTTTTTTAATTATTATTTCAATTTATTTATTTACACTAATATCCCCCTTAAACTAAATAAAATATTAATTATAACCCAAAACTCTTAAAGTATATTTTAAATAAGACAATAGTCCCAGAACAGTTGAAAATCAATTTAAAATTTTACATTTAACTCCAAAAATTATCAAATATTATTTACATCATAAATTTATAAAATAATCCCAAAAATATTAAATTTAAATAAAATAATATTTAAAAATATACCAATTCTTGGGGTATTACTATCTACCCTCCTTAAATAAATTTCATCCTTAAAATTTTGTTCGAAACAATAATAATTTAGAATTACACCAATCATATTATCTGTCGAATCAAAATACAATAATACATATGCAACTATTGTATTGAAAAAGGCCAAATTTTTATATCGTCAACAACTATCCTGAATAGGCTCAACAATCATACCTGGTCCCAAAAGTCAGGACAACCCACAAGGAATTGGGAACTGATTATGATGTTGGTTGCAAATATGTTGGTTAGTGTTGGATAAAATTGATAAACGCTGATTATGAGATATGACAGTGGACTTGAAAAGTCATGCCAAGCGGGAAAAATTATTGAGATCGCAAACCTGTTGGAATTGAGATAGACCCAATCTAGTGAGATTACTGTAATCTTTTAAAGATATATTATTTTATTACTATTACTTTATCTAAATAGCACAGTAGGAGCGTGGTGGTATTTTTTAGTTATTATTGGTTAACTGAGAGTGACTAGTACGGTGCGATTCTGAATTATTATTATTTGAACGAAATTTCGTGGACGAAATTTATTTAAGAACGGTAGATTGTAATACCTGGAAAATTTATATTTTTGGAAATATTACTTTATAAGTTTAACATTGTTGGGATTGTTTTGCAAATTTATGGTATAAATAATATTTGATAATTTTTTTGTTCAAATGTTAATTTAGCTAAACGTTTAAAAATTCTGGGACGATTATGTTATTTAAAATATACTTTTAAGAGTTTTGGAGTATAATTAATATTTTTATTTTTATTTTAAGAAGGGGACATTGTGTAAATAAATAATAAATTATTAATTAAATTAAATAATTGAATGAATAAATGTGGCTGGGATCCTTTCCTTCTCAAAGAAGGAAATGAAACTCAACCACAAATATGTGTATATATATATAAGTATAATCAATTTGAGCTAATAATTCAAAATGAAATCCTCGGCTTCCCTTCTCCTAGTATATATATATACATATATATGTTGGAATATTTTCGAGTATTCCAGTTCAGATTTTGGCTTCGAATTTCAGGTAGATTTTCTAACTCTTCTAATATATGCATTTAATTGTTTCATGTATCGTGTGAATTATGTTATTTCGGTTATAATTGTTGTTTTGCATGAGATATTGTGATCACGTATTATATGAAAATTATGTAAGATACACGTCTATGTAATCAGTTGTGAATTGATTAATGCACGTATTAGAGGGGTTGAAATTGTACTGAGCGTTGACTCACAACCCCACAATTTTTATTACAGAGTCGATGAGAATGAAATGGCGACGCGAATTTTGTTTGAATTTCTGTTTAATTTGTAATAGTGGTATTTATTATTTACTGTTGCAAAATCGACGTGATAAATAGACAAATTATAATTGTCACCATCGCATTATAAAAATTCTCAGATTTTTATAGAATGAAATATTGGATATATATTTTTCAGATTTATCTATATATTCGTAGTTGTAAAATTTGCAATCACTTGGAAAATAAAAATCGTATGACTCGATTATAAAAAAAAGAAAAAGAAAAAAAAGGGTACCATTTGAAATGGATTAACAATTGATAATCCATTTGATTACTTACGGTAGCATTTGATAAATACAGTAGTCGTTGCATTCGAAATTGGGAATTACTTTAGGTAGCATTTAGAAATTGAAGCACTAGAATTAGATTTTATTTTTTGAAGTGCAAAAATGTTTGTTTTTTTTATTATTATTATTATTTTATTTTATTTTTGTAAAATTTCTCAGATTTATATAAAATGAAATACTGGCTATTCGATTTTTAGTTGTGAATTCTCTTTGGGGAGAAATTGTGTGGTGGCCAAAGGAAATGGGGTCGTTTCAGAGTGGTATCAGGAACTGAAAAGGAAAAAAAAAGATATATATTGATGGAATATTTGTACTAATTTCAATTGTGTCTATGTTACTGTCTAATTTTACACATATTGTGTATTTATCATATCATTTACTATAGCTTATGTGTTGAGCTTCTGTAACGCTGAGTTTAAAATGGCACAAGGTAGATGTAACTTAAGTATTTTATAATAAAATTTTTACTTAGCAACATAATGAGCCTATGACACGCAGGTCACAATGAATTTACCCTACAACTATATGAAGGCGATGTTCTTAAATTACATCTCTTTAGGCAATAAAGATAGTAATTTATAGATTGTGGCAGTTTGTGCTTTGACTTTAATTCTTCACAAAAATAAAATGCTTTGTTTTATTTGTCTCTGCTAATGGAATAATTGTATTGTGATATATTAAGCTTCCATGAATACAATATGTACTATGGTGCTTATATATATGTGCAAGGATTATGGTTTGGCCTATATTTGCATACATTGATGTCTCTGTTATGTTTTGGGTGGTTTAACACTTTGCACCCATATGTTGTTACCATTATTTCACTTGGGTCCCTACAGTTTCAATTTGAACATATGAACATCTTAGGGGACGTTTGATGAATACAACTTACCAATAGTAAGCCAACTTACCGGGTTAGTGTCGTGTTAGTTGTGGACCATAAGTTTTGTCGTTAAATTTAAAATATCAATTTAAAGGTGTTTACTGTCTTCTATATAAATCATCAAAATTATATTTTTCGTATTAAATTATGGGTAAAAAAAGTGTGGACAAAAATGGACAGTGTTATGATGATTAATGGATCAAGTAAAATTTTAAAAGGTGAAAAATAATTTTTATTATTCTGTCATGCCATTGTCGTCTCGTCAAAAGGGCATGTCCTGCGTGATGTGGTTGGTCCTTACAAGACGGCATATCTTGTAGGACGTATGTTGATATGTTGTTGAGACCTGCCAAGAGGGCAAATCTTGCAAGTAGTTGATTATTCTGTTGATATGGTAGTTTATACCATTATGTTACTCCTACCATTGAAAATATTGAATGGCCCTAGCATTGATACCAACCTTAGATTGCATAGTTGCACAGGTTGCGGTACTGTCGTAACTCCTAATCATGAGGTGAAATGATCCTATGGCTAGTAAAAAAATATGTGTGTGGTATTTTATTATATATCAAAATAATCTGATTAGTTAATTTAAATGCATTATTTTATTGTGGTGATAATTGTGGAATGTTTTTTCAGCTCAGTGTGCAGTTATATTTATATCATATTTTGAAAAGTGGTGTTTGATAAATATACTTGATCCATAAATTCTTTTATATTATGAAAACAGCGTGTGCATTGTCTTTTTCGTAAATTGTTAAATTATATTTTAATACTAAAATGTAGAAAGAAATTATTTATTAAAATGAATTATTTCATAACGCGATGCAGATCAAGTAAATTTCTAAAGGCAGAAAGTGATTCTATTATCCGAATTCTTCTCGTATAGAGGGCATATCCTGCAAGATGTGGTTGGTTCTTACAGGAGGGCATGTCCTGTAAGACATTATGTTGTGACCTGATAAGAGGGCAAGTCCTGAGGGTAGTTGATATTTGTTGTTGTTGTTGATAATGATGAATATCATCAGGATATGGTGGTTTATACAACGTGTTGGCTCCTACCATTGGAGATATTAAATAGTCTTCATACTGATTTCAACCTTAGATTGCACAGATGGACAGGTTATAGTACTATTATAGCTACCAATCGTGAGAAAAACAATCATATAGCTAGCAAGAAAGTTTGATATTTTATTATATACAAGTGAGTTGACTAGTTGATTTAAATTCGAATATTCTATTTTAACGATATTTTTGCTGGGAATCGGATACTGCCCAGTATGGTAATATTTTATTGGAAAGTGGATTTTGATAAAAATACTTTATCCATAAATGCTTTTATATTATGAAGATAGTACATCGATAAAATGTTCAGATAGATATTGATCTACTACTAATAATAGGTGAAGTCGAAGTGTGGGGTAATTGTTGAAATTTTTGGGGGCTGTATGTAATATTTTTATATACATGTTACGTGAGTATTGACCATTTGTGATGTATCTGATTTTTGTAGTTTGACATGAATTTATGGATTTCGCGATGTATTTATGTGGTTGAGACATATTTATGGGTTTGCGACATATTTACGTGTTTCCAGATGTATTGACGCATTTTGAGATATATTTATATATTTCGAGATGTATTTATAGGGTTGACACGTGTTTAATTGATACCACTCTGTAACAACTCGGTTTACCAGTGCCGCCATGCGGTTTCTCCCCTTAGAGAACTAACACTAAAACCAAACGACCACCGAATAGCCAATGTTTTATAATTTTGATCTACCACTTTAAAATAGCATCGAATTAAATTGTCAAATATCAAATATATAATATTTGATATATCACTATTAAACCTAGAAACTGATTGAATATATTCATATTTTACTAATATTTAATTATCAATATATCAAGTTTGAAATTTAAAACTTTATTATATTAATTGAAATAAATAGGCATCTTGTGACCAAGTATCAAATAGAGCATAAACTGAATAAATAATTTTTCTAAATCTAAACCAATTTAATTTCTTAACCAATACTCACAAACATATAATTAGCAAGTAATCAATAGCTCCTTTATAAAAATTTGATAAATTTTACAACTACGGCGATAATTATAATTATCCAATTATCGTGTCGATTTTATAACCGTAAATAATAAATATAACTATTACACATTGAATAGGATTCCAAATAAAATTCTCTACGTCGTTTCATTCTCACCGGCCCTGTAATCAAAACTGTGGGGTTGTGAGCCAACGCTTAATAGAATTTCAACTCCTATAATATCTGTATTCAATCAAAATCCCAAATAAACACATAAACATATTTTTCACATAAATTCCACACAATAATCCTAATATTTCACGAAAACTAACCACCAAAAATTAATGACAACTATCGCATAAACCACATAATGAGATTAAATAAAAATATTTAAAGAGTTAGAAATTTTACCTGAAATCCGAATCCGAAATTCGGATCGAAATATTTTTCACGCTAAATAGTATATCCGGCAACCTTTTGTTTATTGTATGGTTAGGTGTTTATGTTTATTTCCGTGCTTAATCTACCTATATATGTTGATATATATATGTATATCCAAGTTGATCTTCCTAATATATATATATATATTATATACTTGGTTAATAGTTGTTTCCTTCTTTAGGAAGGAAACAACTGTTTACCATATATATTTATTTATTTACACAAATATCTTCCTTAAAATAAATAAAATATTAATTATGCCCTGAAAGTATATTTTAAATAACATAGTAGTTCCAAAACAGTTAAAAATCAATTTAAAATTTAACATTTAACTCCAAAAATTATCAAATATTATTTACATCCTACATTTATAAAATAATCCCAAAAATATTAAATTAAAATAAAATAATATTTTTAAGAAAATACAAATTCTCGGGGTATTACATTTTTAGTCTTGAACTTATCACTTTTTACCATGGAGTTTGGACTGGAAAAGAAGTTACAGATGTAGGAGATTAAATGCTCTTGACGCTTTTTTACAAAAAAAAAAAAAAAAAAAAAAAAAAAAAAAAAAAACAAAAAAATAAAAAACTACTTCGACCTCGGAGAAGGCAAAAAGCCTAAGTCTTTGGAGTCCGAACTCGACCGGTAGGAGTTGCTTGCTTCATATTGGCTCAACGCTAGAACCAGGAAGTGTATCTTATATTTCTTCTCCTTGTTCTTATCTAGAAGTTTCTCCATCTCCTCTTTCAACACATGTTGACGATATTTTAACGCTTTGATTTTTACCCGCAAGTGCACGAGGTCAAGTTTTAATAGTATAGAAAGTGAGTATAGTTGTCGTATCCACAGGAATTGGTTTAAATCGTCGTTAAGTACCGCGATTATCGTAACCTATCTTTATTTAGGCGATCGACTTTTAGGTTTTTTATAAAAATAACTCAACTAAACTAAAATAATAACTAATTAAACTACAATACTAGGAATTAATTATATGGAATAGATTATCGAGGGATTAAATTCGTTTACTTATACGTGCTTGTTTTAATCTAGTTTACACTATGGGTTATTAATCTATCCGACAATCTAGGTGTCTAAAACTCACTCACTACCTCTCTCAAGTGTAAAGTGAGTGAATATGTCATCACATCAACACCGATATCCCTATCTACCATCTAAATGATTACATGAGTCTTTCCTCAACCACACGGATTACACGTTCTAATAATCTCCCGAAACATTAGAACATCGTGTTCCGTTTAAACCCTAGTATGAATCCATGGTTACCTCTCCCGAATGTCAAACCCCGTATTCTCAAATCAACCACAATATGACAACAAGCATAAAATAAAAGTAATAGAATTGTAAACATAATCGAATAGGGATGAACAACTGTTAATGAAATAAAAATTTACTCAAATAACATACTCATGAACTACATTAATCCCTAAATAATAAACATTTAGCTCACGGCCATAACCAAATATTCAGCTAAAAATGAGCTATACATGATCAAATAACAAACAAGATATAAGAAATGAAGAGAGAAACAAGGGATAATAGCCAATATCTGAAGAATGGATGATTCCACGTCTGTAAAATCCACTCTAATCTTGTTTCCTCTTCACCAATGGTGTTCGCCACTTCTTAGTCTGATCTTGGAGCTTCCAAAAACTCCAAAAAATGTCCTAGGTGTGAGTGAGAATGAGTGGATATCAATTAGAACACCAAAATATCCTAAAATATCATTGCCAGCTGGTATTTGGTCACTGCAGCGAGCTTCTCCTCGCTACATTGAGTGGAAGGTGGTAAACTTACTGACAAGAGCTCGCTACAACGACCAAATTCTCGTTGCAGCGCGCGTTGGCCAACACTGACATCTGTTTCGTAATTTGACCGTAACTTCCTCGTATGAACTCTAATTAAGGTTATTTAAAAACCTATGGGATTCTAAAACAAAGATCTACAACTTCCATGTTTTGTGATTGCCCAAAATCGAACTGTACCGTTATCATAAATGGCTTTGAATTTACTACACATGAACCAATTTTGCATTTTGTTTCCCATTTATTTATAAACCTACAAAACAACACAAATACATATTAAACTAACAAAAATGCTTGAAAACACACACATATTTGAAGATAAAAATACTTGATTTGTTGGTAAATAAACCACTCATCAAATACCACCAAACTCAATCGTTTACTTGTCCTCAAGCAAAAACACCCATACAAGAAAACAAACTATTACAACGAAATAACGAACACAACTTACTAAAAACAAAAGACACTAACGAACTAAAAACAATGATGCATGAGTTTTGAATTCAAACTACTAGACCTAAAAGTTTTCCCTCAATGGCCTCCAATCATATCAAGTTGAAGAATAAAACCGTACTATCTGGTGTTCTAGAATTTTAACATTCAATATTAGTAAACGCCGTTTGAGATCCTTTCCAAGTGTGTGTCTGAAAACTCTAATTATATAACCATTCCAAAGAGCGGATTGGATTATCCACAAACAAAGTTCATGACTTATAACTGATAAGGTATAGGATTTCTATATGCCAGAATAGGTTCCACTCTCCACTAATGTAGGCTAAGCAATTCTAAAAGATCAGAAGGACTTGGTTCGGTTTTTAACAACTGGCCAAGGGTGAAACGGGAATATAAAATAGGATAACATCTTTAGATCAACGATACCCAAGGCACTATGCTTGACACTCAAACACACTCCTACCCACAAAGGCAAATCTAAAATAACCCCGAACTTAATTTTTAAAACGTAGTACTCACTTGTCTAAACAAACAAAAATAAAACCATATTTACACATTGCTATTTTTTTTTTGGACAAACCACACCCCCAAACTTATTTGATTTGTACAATTTCACGGATGTGGAACTACGACAGAAAGATAACAAGTGAGTACTCGAATACCGAACTAATCAAAAGTTCGCCCAAAACCAATTGCTCACTTCAATTAGCATGAACAAATGCTAAATTGATTATAACTCGATTCGTGCCTTAAGTATAGCAACAATGGTTTGGAAAAAATTGAATTGGTCAGGGTATTTGATACGTGTTCATAATTGAAACGAATAAAAGGCTTTGACAGGGTAATGAGGGTTAAAACATTTTTCATCGAAGGTTTCAACGGCTCAAGCGATCAAAATGAATGCCTAAATCATATCTCCTGAACTACCTCGCCTAGGATTTCGTGTCGAGTTTCCCTCAATTAGGTTCTAGAATCCCTTAAATTATCATGAACTTGGCCACTGGATAATCAAAATCAATTGGATAGCTAGGACATTGAGTCTACATGCTCGTGCAAATTATGATCCACAATGACTTTTACTAAAATGAGATGTCAAGCACACTGAACACACAAGAATGGGCATTACCCTTAACCTCGATAAACAACTAGAGGATAATTTCATCATCAGGTAATGGCCCAAAAGAACTACCAAACTCAACACACAATAACAACCACTACATACATAAACACACTTACACCTATACTAAACGAACATGCATGAAAACAATTTTACTTAATCTACACAACATGTAACAACTATTTAACTTAACTACATAACTAACAAAAGACATCATACTATAGGCGGCTTGCACCCATAGTATGTGTCATACAACACAACATATAGGTCTTGATTCTTAACGCCCTCAAGTTTGGCGAAATGTAGCATTGTTCGACACATACTCTAAACGTGACTCGGCTCCATCTCATGTGCTTGGTGGGCCTGAATGAAAGTTGTTAGAAGCGGTAGAGAACAAGTGAGCCACATTGGATCCTCATAGATGTGATCGTCTTGGATCGGTGGTGGCATCACAACATGGATCTGAATTGGTGAAGAATCACAATTGTCATCTTGTGATTCTTCATCGTCGATTCATTCTTAGGTTTTCTCCTTATTCAAGTCATTATCATTGAACGCACCCAAGTTCCTCCCGCTCGTATTTGGTTTCCCTTGGTGGCTTTCACATATAGATGTGACTTGTGTGTCTCTCACTGCCACCATTTCTGACTCGGACTCAATAAAGCAAATAAGCTGACCAATATGTGTCTCAAGAGACTTTACGATCGTATCAATTTCAATGCAGGTCGTCTCAATATTGTTAAGACGATCCTCATGCTCAATGAGATGGTTATGCGTTTCCCTCCAAAAAGCTCGAGTCTCCCCCATGAATGCAGCGAACATCTCTTCCAAGGTGAGGGAAGACTTTACAGGTTGGTTTGGGGTGTCAATTCATGGCGCCCAAATAGTTGAACTATCGCCCAAGCTTTTGTAGCTTGTTGAATAATTCCAACTCTGAAAATCAAACTCCGTTATGCCTTCCAACAAACAATAGGCTTTATCCGTGGTTAGTGGGTAGAAAGAGGTGGTACCGTTTCCTCCTTCCATCCAATTTTTTGTTGCGTCTTGTAACCTGTCGAGGAAGTTCAGTAGTTGACACTCCCTGAAGAAACGCTAATTGGAGAACCAAAATAGCAACTCATTGTATCGTTCCCAAACACAATAGAATGGTTCGGACTCCCGTTGAGAAAATCGCAATAACACTTATTGATAAGACATCGTCAAGTACCTCAAAAATCAAACAAAACTAAAAACACAAATTAAAAATAAAATAAATTCCTAAATTAAAATCAATTTACTTATTCACAATATCAACAACAATCTAAAAGTCAATCCCCGGCAACGACACCAAAAACTTGTTGGCGATATTTTAATGCTTTGACTTTTACTCGCAAGTGCACGAGGTCAAGTTTTAATAGTATAGAAAGTGACTAGGGTTGTTGTATACATAGGGATTGGTTTAAATCGCCGTTAAGTACCGCGATTATAGTAACCTAACTTTATTTAGGCGATCAAATTTTAGGTTTTTTTATAAAAATAACTCAACTAAACTAAAAAAATAACTAATTAAACTACAATACTAGAAATTAATTATATGGGAATAGATTATCCAGGGATTTCACTTATACGTGCTTGATTCAATCTAGTTTACACTAATTGTCATTAATCTATCCAACAATCTAGGTGTCTAAAACTGACTCACTACCTCTCCTGAGTGTAAAGTGAGTGAACATGCAATCACGTCAACACCGATATCCCTATCTAATATCTAAATGATTACATGAGTCTTGTCCCAACCTCACGGATTGAACACGTTCTAATAATCTCCTGAAATATTAGAACATCGTGTTGTGTTTAAACCCTGATTCGAACCCAAGGTTACCTCTCCCGAGTGTCAAACCTTGTATTCTCAAATCAACCACAATATCATAACAAGCATAAAATGGAAGTAATAGAACGGTAAACATAATCGAATAGGGATGAATAACTGATAACGAAACAATGATTTACTCAAACATGTATATTTGTGAACTACATCAATCCCTGAATAATAAACGTTTAGATCATGTCCAAAACCAAATATTCAACTTAAAATAAGCTATACGTGATCAAACAACCAACAAGACTTAAGAAACAAAGAGAGAAACAAGGGAGAATAGCCGATATTTGAAGAATGGATGATTCCACGTCCGTAAAATCCGCTCCGATCTTGTTTCCTCTTTTCCAATGATGTTCTCCTCTTCTTAATCTGATCTTGGAGCTCCCAAAAATCCCCAGAAACGTCCTAGTTGTGATTGGAATGAGTGGATATCAATTAGAATACAAAATTATCCAAAATTATCTGACAATATCATTGCTAGCTAGTGTATAGTCGCTGTAGCAAGCTTCTGCTCACTACAGGGAGTGGAAGGTGGTAAACTTATTGACCGGAGCTCGCTGCAGCAACCAAATTCTTGCTGCAATGCACGTTGGTCAACACTGACATATGTTTCGTAATTTGGCCATAACATCATCGTCTGAACTCTAATTGAGGTGATTCAAAAATCTATGGAAATACATGACTATACAACTTCTATGTTTTGAGATTTTCCGAAATTGGACTAAATTATTATAAACAATGGCCTTGAGGTTAGTACACCTGAATCAATTTTGCATCTTGCTTCCCATTTATTTATAAACCTACAAAACAACACAAAAACATATTAAATTAAAAAAAAAAAAATGCTTGAAAACACACACATATTTGAACCTAAAAATACTTGATTTGTTGGTAAATAACCACTCATCGGCAAACCATTATGGATTTTATGGAGGTGCATTTGGACTCGCAGCTCTTCGATTTCTTTCTTCGCCGCCACAACTAACCACGTAGTTCGTAGAGTTGGAAAATTGCACAGAAATAGGCGGAATCGAGAGAAGCAGAGAGGACACTAGTATCCTCGATAGCCTGAAGCCTAGGATGCCCTACATTAAAGGTCTTCTCCATCATCATAAGTTGGTGAAAATGACACCCTTGCTTGACAACCTTCTTCTATTAAGCCAAAATGGCATCAAAAATATCGGAACCAGACAACAACGAAGCCATTTTTGCACTAAGGCGAAAGGAGAAAAATGAAAAGGAAAAGCGAGAAGAACCAAGAAGGAAAATTGTGAAGAAGCCTTGAGAAGTTTTGGCATTAAATAGCAAAACTAGTGATCATGAAATGATGGGAAAGGTGAAACTCAATCGTCCGGTTATTTATAACGCATGAAAAAAAATAGCTGCAGAAAGTATCGAGGAAAAGGAGACGGTTTCCTAAATCAAGTACGACAGGTGCTTAAGGCAAGTCATAATTACCAAGTGTCATCATTACAAAACTGATAAGACTAAATATGGAAACGATGACTAATTAATCAAATCGTGCCCAGCTAATTTGCATTATTTGGGAGAAGCATGACACGGAGCTCAACAGACATTAACACTAATCCACTAGCTGGGGGTGCAAAGTTGGTCAGAATTGAGGTAAAGTCGTCCAACACTAAACGAAATCTGGTCAAGACTGGGCCAAGCCTAACCAAGAGTGTGTTAATCCCAACCAAAGGGCCCAAGAGTTCTGCACACGGCTACTAATGTTTTTTCTATTACCTTAGTTGGGCTAACACGGGCATCCACCTTGGTATCCGACACAACCTTTACCAAAATTGATTTGGACAAAAGGTTCAGAATAAGGAGAGAATTTCAACCTCAGAAAAATGCACACCAAGGAACTGAAATACAAGAAAAATAATCTTTCGTCTTGCTTCGATGAATCACCACAAAAGTTAGGAGGGCAAATAATGTGGGAAAATTTCTCATGTGTGAATTATGAAATCGGTGTTAAGGACTCAGGCCAGGTCAGTGAATAAAACCCAACCCGATAGGAACAGATTTGTAAAATAAAGATTGATCATGGGCCGACAGCTCTAGTGGCCCATGAGATGAAGCCCCTGGTGATAGGTGTAAATTACCTATCTATTTCTAAATCGAACATTGTTAGTTTTCGAGTACGTTTAGTACGTTTTAGTAAGTTTTAATATGTTTTTATTATTTTTGTATTAAAATAGGTGTATGGGTGAAAAGGTATGAAATCAGAGCGCAAACGATCAATTCGGACCAAAAAAGGGTCGGACAACGGTGGAAAAACAAGCAAGGAGGCAAGATTCTAAAAAGAAGCCCACTGCCGCGGTGTCCAGACCTCTACCACAGAGGTGAAAATGAAGAGAAGGCCCTATCTTGCTGATTACCCAGTGTCACGACAGTGAAACATCAGGATGGTCCTTAATCCACCGCCTTCTCCACCGCCGCGGTGAACTTTAAACTGACATACCCACCACCTAGGCGATCAACTCTGCACCAAAATATATATGTTTTAGTATATGTTGCTTATTTATAACCCTCTCTTTTCCTCTCCTCTTCCTCTACCCAACCATAGGAGACCCCTTAGGGTTCCTTTTTTTTAGAGTGTTTTTGGGGGAGCTCACGCAAATCCAAGGAGAAGAACACAAAGCAATGAAGGAGAAGCGATCTTGTACTGCTCTTAGCAACAAATCTTTAGATTATGGCTAGTTTCTCTCATTTCTCTCTTATCTTAGGATTATTGTTTGAGCATGTTTAGCTCGTTTTATATTGTATAAACGGTTAGGGACATGAGCTAAACATGGATTGTAATAGGATTAACGTATTATTTATAAAAATGTAATTTTGGTTGAATTTGTGTTTCGTTTATAGTTGTTCTTTATAATTTTGATTGTGTTTCCATGTTTTTTATGATTATATGCTAGTTCAGATATATTGAGAATATGGGGTCTGACACTCGAGAGAGGTAACCTTGGATTTAGACTAGGGTAAACAGAACACGACAATCTAACGACCCTAGAGGGTATTAGAAAGTGTGCAATCGATGATGTTGGGGCGAGACTCACGTGACCTAGAGTCATTAAGACGTTGAGGGAGACTTCGGCGTAGAGGTGGCAAGGAAGTTTACGAACCGAGATTGTCAGATACGTCGAACGCCATTAACATTAACTAAAACAAAATCAAATGCATTTAAGTAAATAAAGTTAATCCCTAGGCAATCTACTCCCCTAAACAATCTCAATATAGTATTTATAGTATAGTTAACTTAATTAGTATTTTAGTTTAGTATTAGTAATAATAATTAAATTACATTTTTAGCGTCTAGATAAAGTTAGGTTATGACAATCGCGGTACTCAATAGTAATCTCAACCAATCCCTGTGGATACGATACCCGACCAAAACGTCCATTACACTAAAACTTGATCCATACGCTTGCGGTGAAAGTGACAGCACATAAATCGCGGCCACCACCTGGTATGCTGATGAGGCCCAGCCGCATGTACGAACTAAGCCAGTACAAAACAAAGCCCATTAATGGGAGGCATGAGGATCAAACCCAAGGACAATAGGTCAACGATAAACATTGCCTCACCTACCCTTCTCCCCATGCACAAATGTGATTAACGCATCATCCCGTAATGAGCACACAAGCAACATTCATGGTAGCTAAGTATGGAACATGGAGATGATCATGGAAAGAACGGTTGCAAGGGAAATCGACATTAATATATACAGGAAATATAGGTATCAAAACACAACTCTCTTAATATTACACTTGATATACTCTCTAAACTTTTCATTATCTCTTAGAGCAATCTGATATTATTCTCACGTCGGATGTTCTTTGGCCAATACTATACCAGTGTCCCCCTATAGAACTAACTAGTTTTGCAGGTTGGATTGTGGGTTGTAGAGGTTTCCGGCACGTGAGAAACTGAAATGCATACCAAAGATGTTTTGGAAACAGCACCATCCTACCTAAGCAATCAATGATTTAGCCAAACTATACTACCCTAAACAGTTGGCAATCACAATACTTCCTCAAATAATTAAAAGTCCTACCATACCATCGTACCTTCACAATAACTCACATTCCTAATAAACAATAGTCAATTTCAAAACCAATTTGGTATGCCTATAGTCATCACTGAACCAACTACCCACAACACCTCAAATTCCCATGACTCTCGCCACCAAGAATATAACCTTATCAGATACTATCACGTGACTGAATTTATCATGAAGCCATAGAACTAGAAAACACTATGCAACAAAGGATATCGGGTTTTCAACCACGAGACAAGTGTTATACACTTTAAAGACTACATCCTGGAAACATCTTTGACAAGAGAATAAGACCATCCGCAGACGAAGTCTTTCCAACTTCCGAACAAAATATCCATAGAAGTCCTACCGAAGCATAGAAGCAATAGGACACGATAGCACTGATGCTTCAATGTCGGGTCCTCCAGAGATGGAAGGGTGAAGTTCAACTCGGACGCTAAGCTGCTATGTCAAAAACGCTCTTTGCTTCTCACCTCTATTAGTATAGCACCAGACGATATGTCCATCATCAGTTCATTAACTCTAGACACTCTAAAGGTCCTCTCAAAAGTAGTGGTGGAAAGGGTAGGAGTGTCATCTGAAATCCTGAGTGCTAATGTCCTGGGTCAACAATGGGAGTGCTCTAAAGCACTCCTTTTAATCGAAGTCTCAAGGGCCTTGCCTTTCCCACGAAAGCAGAAAGGACAACAACCACTATCACCTGAAGAGCCCGTGACTGACACAATTATTTTTAGAAAGAAAGTTAAGGTTTTATCTTTAGGATTTCGACTTGAGAGAAAAGTTGGAATCGTTAAGATTCATACATGACTTTTAGAAGACATATCGGACTCACCGATGCATTTATTCTATGAAAACAATCATGAGTGGCCATGACTATTCTCTAATGTTCCAGCATTATCTGATCATTAGGTGGTGAGAGATTAAGTTAATCCTTCAAAGAGCAACGATTGCGATTGTACCGTCTTTAGTGTAAGTATGTGTCATTTATTAGTTAAATTCGGGTGTAATCAAGGAAACTGAGTCGAAAACTTCCACCCCTACAAGTTCGATACACCAAATATTTGCAAACCCATCGCTCTCAAGAAAAATATCAAAATGCCAAACCCATATTGTCACACCCCACCCCAGACACCCGTCACTTGTGGGGCCGGCGTGACGTCGACACGTCATTACTCAGGCTATAATCCAACTAGAAAGCGACGATATGCATTCGTAATTATACAAATAATCAAAATAAAAAAACGATGAACCTTTCTTAGGTTCGCCTCAGGCGGCACTTCCCGAAAATTTTAACTCTTTCCTATACCATCGACGGACTCTACCCCGTGCCAGTAGGGGACCGACTTCTAGCCATTTCACCTGCGAGTGTACTGCCTTCTCAATAAAAGCATTCTTATTTAATAATAATAGTACCTTCTAGATAACACAACATTTACACATGGATTCAGCATAAGCACCATATATGCAGTAAAAATGAAGTAATATATACATAAGTTCCATTTTCATAATCATGCAGTATAAATATCATACCAATCACCTCAAATAATAATAAATTACCCAATATAAACAAAACATCACACCCCAAACCACAACGCATACTAGATAGTCATGGTGATCGTTTTAACCTCACGATCGGGAGTTTGCAACGGTACCGTACCATCCGTAGGATATGCCTTCCTACGAACACCCATCACTCCGCCGAAGCGGATAATCAATGCGCAGTACAAAAGTCTAACATCACTCCGCCGAAGCGGATCACATCACTCCGCCGAAACGGATCAACATCACTCTACCGAAGAGGATCAACATCACTCAATAATAGTGTCTAATCCCCACATAATGTTTCTAAAAGCTTCTAATTTAAATACAACCAATTTCCATTATATATATACATACAAATAATTCGGCGAGAAAATAGTACACTCACCTCGTTTCTGGTGCTACAAAAACCTCACTGTCCAAAGCTTACCGAGGTGTTGGCGTTTGCGAACCTAACATTGATAGGGTCTAAGTTAATATTTCATGTAAAATCACCTAGGCATGTAAGGCAAGCCCTAAGTTCCGCATTTTCCATTCCCCATATTTTATCTATGAGATTTGTTATTATTCTTAATAATTTTATTCCATTATTTATTACATAAGAAATCCCGTAATATGAATGATCCCACATTTATTACTCCGGTTACAAAGATTTTAGGCTAAGACTGAATTTTAACAAACTAAAATAAATTTAACGGCAAATAAGGTCCTTTCCGGGTTATTCACGAGCCGCGAAAAGGGTTTTCATTTGAAGTGGATTTTTCCCCCTTTTTCTAGGGTCAATTGTGCAATTTTTCCTTCTTTTTTTTTTTTTTTTTTTTTTTTTTTCTGTTCTGTTTTCGGTTCTCCCCGACGGCCGGTCTCTCTCTCTCTATCCCTGCCGACTGCCGGTGGCTTCTCCCTCCTTTCCGTCTCACATGTCAACCCCCGAACCACCCACGACGTCCATCTGACACCCCTTCCGGCCATCTCAGCAGCTCCACCACATACCCAGCCGCTACTGTTCATGCACCTATGCACCCTGCGACACACACACATACCCAGCCACCCATGCATGCAACCAAGCTTGCATGCCACTGCCGATGGCACACCATGGGACCAACGATCCTTGCCGACGGAGTCCCACACACACAGCGGCACATCATAGCCGCAACCAACCCCCACCACCACCACTACGGTGATCGTCCTCTCTCCATCTCGGTTTTTTTTTCCTTCCCTTTTAGCCAGATTCTCGTCAACGTACTCTACATTTCACACACACGCACACTCACACATAGTCGTCAGAAAAATCCGAACACACACATGCCAACCCACATGCAATCGAAAAACAAAAACTGAGCACACCGCCGAAAACTTACCGACCCAACTCGTTACGCTCATGCATGCATACAACCATTAATTAATTGGATAAATACAGATAAATACTCACCTACTCTACGATCGTCGATGGTCAAACGACGATCCGCAACTCCGCTCACCGACGATGCTAACATGCGCACGGCCACTCTGTTGACGAACCACGCCACCGGCCGTGTCAATCTCTCTCTCTCCCTAGAATTGTTTACACTGCCCACACGACCACGCTGCTGGAGGAACGTAGATCCAAGAAAAACCGACGACCCCTCCGCTCCGGTTCTCTCTCTCTCTAGAATTTTCGGGTTTTCCTTTATTCTCCGATTTTCCTCACTTCAATGCATGTAGGAGGGTTTTTAACGCATGAAATTAGTGGCTAAACTAATTCTGAGCTTGCTACGTCGTCCCTCGATCTCCCCTCCTTGGCCAGTGGATCGTCGTCCGTTTGCCGTGTGGGTATAAACATTTATATATAAAAAAAAAAAGTTTAAATTACACTTTCCTCCCCTCATTTTCTTTAGGTTTCTTATTTTGATAAGTTTAAGTTTTAAAAGTTCCAAAATTATAATTTTGCCTCTAACATTTTTACTTTTGATTTCTAATTGCCACTTTAAATCTCAAGTTTAAATTTTTGCGTTTCTAAATTCCCAATTTGACTCCCAACTTTTAATTTGGGTTTTTATCAATAAAATTTTTACCCTAAAATTCTCTAACATTCTATAATGCAGTTATTTATGACGTACGTTCTACAACTTAGGTTTTACACATACACTTCAAAGAACAAACCATAAATCCCAAAAGATAAAATACACCATCAATCCAATGCAATAAAAGATAATATCCAAGACTTTATAAACAACAAACAAACTGTAAGCCTTAGTGATACAGGTAATCACTCTTACCAATGCATGGTTGGATATAATTCACAAAATTGCATGGCCCAGGAGGTTGTACCAACTGATAAACTCCTAAGATACCAACTTCACAAACAAAACAACCCCATCGGCCAGATATATTCTGGGATTTGATCAGCAAAATCCTAAATTCATCAACCCGACAAATAGCGAGACAAACCAATTTATCTTTGCAATCCTGTAGCTAACCAGTATCCTCCCCAGCTCAAAAACTGGGGCATACTTCACACTGTCAATAATCATGAATAGAACGATAGGAAGTGTCATATTAGATTTTCCAATGAATCCAACCCAGTTGCGAGCCTAGTCTACCATTGGGGCACATTTCATCATATCCATGTTTTCCTGATGGAAACAGTGTCCTTTTCATCTTACAACGCAAAGTGAAATGCGTGAATCATAATGAACTTAACTAATCTCACTAAACCAAAAGGCTTAGGAACTACGTGTCAGCCTGATTCCTAGCAACATCCAGGATACATAAGAAACCCTCACGGGTTCGGTTGAAAATTTTTAACTCATAAAAGCCATAGGAACAACGTGTCAGCCTGATTCCCAGCAACGTACAGGATACGTAGAAAACCTTCGTGGGTTCGGTTAACAAAGTCCTAACTATGTGCGGTGGACTAAGTGCCAACCTGATTCTCAATTATCTGAGATATGTAGGCAACCTTTACAATGTTAAGTCACACTCTTCAAGATACAAACTATTTATGCGCATTGAATTAAGTGTCAACTAGATTCCCAGTGAAAAACATGAATACCCAGTAGCATTTTGACCAAATCCTTAGTAGATCACAAAGGAACATAAGAAACCGAAGTGGGTTCGATCGAAATAAAAAGGAGAGACAAGTATCATCTTTATGACACTCTCTCAGCCCTAGACTAGAGTGCATATCTAGGAATAGTTTGTTAACTTTCTTGAGAAAAGATATATACACTCTCCTTGTTCGCCAAACAGTAGACGATGCTCAAACAAGGAAACTACGTCCAACCTGACTCTTAGTAAAGCCTGAGACACATACGAAACCTTCTCCGGTCCCCATTGATAAAAGTCCCACGTCAATTGGTAGGTGCACGAAATTTTCACGCCTAATTACACTCGCAAGTATACGAGATCTAAAGTTTTAATATAGTGGATCTTTAAGATCGGATATCGTTCCCACATAGAAGAGTGTGAATAATTGAATTAAATAACGCAATTGACGTAATCTCATCTTATCCTAACGACAGAAGATATAAATTGAAATTAAACTAAGCTGAACTACAATGAGTGGGTTAATTCTAACTAGGTTGATTAATTACAGGATTGATTTCATTCACTTAATACACGTTTGATTTCATTTAGTTAACAATAACGGAGTTTAGGTATCCGACAATCTCGGTTTGTAAACTCCTGCGCCACCTCTTCCGAGTGTACGACGAGGGAATACGTGACCTCGTGTCGATGAAGAGGTCCCCCTCAATGTCTTAACGACTCTAGGCCGCATGAGTCTTGACCCAACATCATCGATTGCACACTAACTAACGCCCTCCCGGGTCGTTAGGTCGTAACGATGTGTTTACCATAATCCGAATCCAGGGTTACCTCTCCCGAGTGTCAAACCCTAGATTCTTAAATCCAACCCTAATACCATAACAAGTATACTAAGATCATCATCAAATGATAAACACAATTGGACTTAAAAGCAACAACCGTTAAAGAAACATATATTAAACCAAACGAGTATTTACACAATTACACCTTTCCCTAACTAATCTCTAAATTACACTAACATGTTCTTAGCCAATACAACATTAAATCAAGAGGAGATCATCATTATCAACAATAAACATTAAATACAAAGATGGAAACAAGGGAAGAAAAGCCAAATCTCAAAGTGGAGTAGTCCACTTTCGCCAAAGAACAATCCGCCCGAGCTCCCTCTTCTCTGTTGATGAACTTCCACTTCTAGCTCTTCAAGGATTGGCCAAGAACACTTCCTAAAACTAATCTAAGCTAACTAAGATGGAAGAGAGCTCTCAAGAACAACCAAGCCCTCTCCCACGTCTAAGGTAAGGGTCTAAGTCTAAGGTTTGGTGGAGAAAAGGGTTAAATAGGTAAGGTTTGGAAATATCTTCAAAATATCTGAAAACAGATATTTCTGTGCAGAGTGTCACCGCCTAAGTGGTGGTTCACTGCTTAGGTAGTGGACTTAAGTCGGTTAAGTTTCTGTTGGATCTTCGCCTAGGCGGTGGCTACTGGCATATCCTTCCGATCTTTTCTCGCCTAGGCGGTGGTTCAGCCCTTCAGCACTCCAACATTCTGCTTCTTTTCCACCTAAGCGGTGGAACTTCTGCCTAGGCGGTGATCTTTATTCACCGAAACCCTGTTTTGCACATTTTGTTCACCGTTTCTTCACCGTTTTCACTTGTTTCTCGCCCTTTGACGTCCTTTCCCTATTTTACACTAAAACACACTAAAACACAATTAAACATAACTAAAACTCTTGAAAACTAACAAATCCAGTTTAGAAATAGATAGGTTTTTCACACCAATCAATACCCCCAAACTTAGAATTTTGTTAGTCCTCGAGCAAAACACTAACACTAAACTAAACTAACTAACGAACTAACCAACTAAAAATAAAAAATTAAACTAACACGAAAGAAGTATATGCATGTAAATATAAAGTTTAATTGAAATAACCAATTTGTTCCTCCCTCAACATCCCTAAATCGGATCAAGTTCGGGAAGTAACCCACACCAAGTGGTGTTCTAGAATTTCAACGATCAATATCATTAAAAACCATTCTAGTTCCATTTGAACTGTGTGTGTGAGAACTCAAATGTATAACTAGTCAAAAACCAGATTCGATTATTCAATCATTAAGCTCATAATTTAAACCGTTGAAGGATTCAGGAAAATCATAAGCTTGATTGGAGTCTACTATCCACTAATATAGGCTCAGATATTCACAAAGATCAATATGGCTTGGTTTGGCTTTGGAAAACGACCACGGGTCTCACTGGAATTGAAAATAGATAATCGTTTGAATTGAACGACACCCGAGGTAAAATCGCTTGTCGCTATCCTCTCTCATGACCCCACATTTAAAGTACAACTTTGAATAAGAAACGAAAATCCTTGTATTCACTTGTCGAAAAAGAAGAAAATGAAAACTATATTCATTTTTTTTTTAAACATATTCCTAAATTAATTCGAATTGTTACAGTTTTAGGACAGTGCAAAAAGAAGTTAGAGAAACACACACCCAAACTTATTCGAATTTGTAAAATTTTAGAAATATGTAAAAAGAAATGATAGAAACACACTCCCAAACTTATTTTAGGAGCGTGCAAAAATAAATACAAAAGTGACAAGTGAATATACTAATACCGAATCAATAAAAATTTATCAAAAACCCGACTGCTCACTTGATTTCACTCAATTTTGAAAATTAGGCTTAGCGACATTGGGTTAGGAAAAATTTAATTGAAAGGAGTATTTGAACATTTTCAGAATCTGATTACGTTATCGGCTTCGACCGGGGAAATAAGGAATTAACATTTTCGGTTAGCTACAACGGTTCAAGCGAAAAATTGACGGCCTAAATCACGTCTCCGGAATTACCTTACCTAGGATTCCGCCTCAAGTTTTCCCCAAATCAAGTTCTAGTTTCCTCATTTTCTACCATGAGCTTAATATCGAATAATCAACGTCTAATCGTTCAGATAATTATACATTGAGTTCAAATGTCGTGCGATTTTAGGATCGAGATAAAACACAAGGAAGGTATTACCCCCGACCTCAATATGCAATTTGGAGATAATTCTCATCATCGGGTCTTGGCCCAAATGAACTGACATCTAAACATGCAAACACAACTTTATACATACACAAATCTAAAATAATTCCAATACAAACATACATAATTTATTCTAACACTAAACATGCAAAAACAAAAATTAAACTAACCTAAACTAAAAATTTAAAAACTAAAACATTCAAAACAATAAAATACATACTCAAAATAATGGTTCATCATTTTCTACAAAAAAATAAAAATGGATGAATATCCACTAAACTATCATCCATTCCATACCAATACATGCTTAAACAAAAGAAGTGTTCCTCAATCAGCGAACCCAATAGACATATAGATTAATGCATACAAAATGGGTTGAACACATACCTAGGGAATAAAAATTATTCCCTACTGTTCACCTGACGGGACAGTCCTCTCCACCACTATCACGTCGGAATGGAAATTGTGGCAGTTACAAAAAGTGCGGCGGCAATGCCGAAGTGGTCCCACATGAACCTGTGGATTTGATTTAGCGTGCACACTAATCACAACGTTTCAACAAAATATGAACAATGTAGCATGCAATTTTGTTTCACACAATTTAACAATCCATGGAAACTAAGTTATCACCAAAAATCAAACCAAAATTCCAAAATGATAAAGAAAATCGCGAAAATGGGGTTGAAAATTGATTTGAGGTGGATGATTTGGGGTGGAAATCACAAATTTTGTAATGGAAGGATGATTTTTGAGTATTGGAACGGTTTGGAAGTGAGATTTTAGAAAGAAGGTGGAGAATTTTGGGGAAGAAGCCTTACGATTTCAATTTTTGGACGAACAGGAGTTGTTTAACTGCAGAAGGTCCATCACTTAGGCAGTGGAGCCCTTTATTTAAAATCAAACCTTCTGACGAAACTCCACCTAGGCGGTGGTTTTTCTGCCTAAGCGAACTTTCACCATTGTGAAAATATTTTGTCCTGCTGCTAATCCGCCTAGGCGGTGGAGCGTATTTTGAAAATTTGGTGCATCCTGTATTTTTACCGCCTAAGAGGTGGTTCACCGCTTAGGCGGTGGGCCGTTTTTGCGGAAAAATACCCACTCTATATTTTTACCGCCTAAGCAGTGGTTCACCGCTTGGGCGGTGGGCCGTTTTTGCTGAAAAACACCCACTCTGTATTTTTACCGCCTAAGCGGTGGTTAGGCGGTGGGCCTGCATCTCACTTTCATGTTTTTCTCAAATTTTCAAAATATGATTCCACCCCGTACGTTTTCACTTCGCTTATTCAACGTGTTTAAAGTAAAAAAACTTCCCCAAGCGTCCATACTCCTAAATTCACTTCCGAACACATTCCGAAGCCATGCCGGCTTCCAAAAAGAATAAATAATCAAATAAATAGTAACAAAAATCTGGTAATTTGATACCCAAAATTTCATTTAAAAAAGAAAAAGCGCTTGAGTTACCGTCCCCAGCTGGACTTTTGTGTCACTAAGTATTTTTCACCAAAATTCCCAATAGACAAGGAATTTGGGTTCAAATGCTCAGTCGGATCAAGATCATGGCTTGAAGTCGGCTTCTCCTCTCAGTCTTTATCATTTGCAATAAGTTCAATCTCGGGATTGAGAATTAAGAATTCCAATCTTCTTCATCGTTTCTCGCACCGCTTGATCTCATAAACACAATGAAATAAAAATTTAAATTAACAACAAAACATAAATAAATGTCAGCATTAACACTTGACTACTTAGTCGCAATATCAACTTAGAATTCACACTAATCCCACGTCAACAGTGCCAAAAACTTGGTGTGTTGACGGAACTAGGATACGATACATTTGCTTTTTCTATTTAAAACTTAAGTTCTGAGTCGTCACCATGTTTCTTTTGCAATATTCAATAAAAATTCAAACTATTCCCCGGCAACGGCGCCAAAAACTTGGTAGGCGTTGATGGGAACAGAGTTTGACAACAACCAATTCCCCGGCAATGGTGCCAAAAACTTGATAGGGGCACGAAATTTTCACGCCTACTTACGCTCGCAAGTATACAAGGTCTAAAGTCGTAATATAGTGGATCTTTAAGATCGGATATCGTTCCCACAAAGAAGAGTGTGAATAATTGAATTGAATACCGCAATTGACGTAATCTCATGTTATCCTGACGATGGAAGACGTAAATTGAAATTAAACTAAGCTAAACTACAATTAGTGGGTTAATTCTAACTAGGTTGATTAATTAGGGATTGATTTTTTTCACTTAATACACGTTTGATTTCATTTAGTTAACAATAACGGAGTTTAGGTATCCGACAATCTCGGTTCGTAAACTCCTTCACCACCTCTTCCGAGTGTAAGACGAGGGAATAAGCGACTTCATGTTGACGAAGAGGTCCCCCTCAATGTCTTAACAACTCTAGGCCGCGTGAGTCTTGACCCAACGTCATCGATTGCACACTAACTAACGCCCTCCCGGGTCGTTAGGTCGTAACGATGTGTTTACCATAATCCGAATCCAGGGTTACCTCTCCGGAGTGTCAAACCCTAGATTCTTAAATCCAACCCTAATACCATAACAAGTATACTAAGATCATCATCAAATGATAAACACAATTGGATTTAAAAGTAACAACCGTTAAAGAAACGTATATTAAACCAAACGAGTATTTACACAACTACACATTTCCCTAACTAATCTCTAAATTACAGTAACATATACTTAGCCAATACAACATTAAATCAAGAGAAGATCATCATTATCAACAATAAACATTAAATACAAAGATGGAAACGAGGGAAGAAAATCCAAATCTCAAAGTGGAGTAGTCCACTTTCGCTAAAGAACAATCCTCCCGAGCTCCATCTTCTCCGTTGATGAACTTCCACTTCTAGCTCTTCAAGGATTGGCCAAGAACACTTCCTAAAACTAATCTAATCTAACAAAGGTGGAAAAGATCTCTCAAGAACAACCAAGCCCTCTCCCACGTCTAAGGTAAGGGTCTAAGTCTAAGGATTGGTGGAGAAAAGGGTTAAATAGGTAAGGTTTGGAAATATCTTCAAAATATCTTAAAATAGATATTTCTGTACAGAGTGTCACCGCCTAAGCGGTGGTTCCCCGCTTAGGCGGTGGACTTAAGTCTATTAAGTTTCTTTCAGATCTCCACCTAGGCGGTGACTGCTGGCATATCATTCTGATCTTTTCTCGCCTAAGCGGTGGTTCAGCCCTTCAACACTCCAACATTCTGCCTCTTCTCCGCCTAGGCGGTAGAACTTCCACCTAGGTAGTGATCTTCATTCACTGAAACCCTATTCTGCATATTTTGTTCACCGTTTCTCTACCATTTTCACTTGTTTCTTACCCTTTGACGTCCTTTCCCTGTTTTAAACTAAAACACAATGAAACATAACTAAAACGCTCGAAAACTAACAAATCCGGTTTAGAAATAGATAGGTTTTTCACACCTATCATCAATCGAGATATAATCATGTCATCAACACTGAAAATCCCGATAGAGTCATATCAACAATAGAATTCCTACAGTGCTGCTCAATAATGAATCCCCTAATCAATTGGAATTAAACTATACCAAACATGACAATGACACACCAATCCTGATCTAACCATAGTAAACCATAACTAGCCAAGAAAAAATTAGGTGATGACTTGAGTCTTGGTAAACACAAAGATACATGAAATTTTTCCAAGTTGGGTTGTCATCTTAAATAAAATTCTTTCATCCCCAATAGATTACACCTCGACCTGTCTTTGGTTGATCACCAAGGTACATAGGAGACATAAGTCAGTCTGGTCAAAACTGGAGAGACATCAGCAATCACAACATTGTCTCAATCCTATATCAAGGTGCATCTCCTAAGAAACCCCTTGAATTCCTTGACAATCAAACTACCAATCCTTCTGTTAATTAGACAACAAATGATACACGTGCTCGAACTATGCATCAACCTGATCCTTGGTAGATTACTAGTAGCGCAAAATTACATCGCTACTTTCACCGCAAGTGTACGGGTCAAGTTTTAGTATAATGGGAAAAGTAAGGGTTGTCGTTTCCACGGGGATTGGTTTATATTATCATTGAGTACCGTAATTTTCATAACCTAACTTTATTTAGGTGATAAAAAATAGGATTTTATAATAATTATAAATTAAACTAATTATACTAGTATACTAGTATGACGTTTATCGGAAAATATTGACTAGGGATTAACTTCATTCACTTAACCGTGTTCGTTCCAATCTAGTTTACATTAACGGTATTCCAATCTATTTGATAATCTAGGTATCGAAAAGTCACTCACTACCTCTACCGAGTGTAAAGTGAATGAATATGTGACTTCGTGTCAATGCTGAAATCCCTCTCGAGCATCTATACGACACTTGGTCACATGAGTCTCGCCCCAACCTCACGGATTGCATAATTTCTAACGCCCTCTCGAGTCATTAGACCGTAAGGTTGTGTTTAAACCCTAGTCTGAATTCGGGGTTACCTCTCCCAAGTGTCAAATCCCGTATTATCAATATATCATAACAAGAATATAAACATGGAAGAACGGTAAACACAATCGAATAGACAAGAACAACCATTAACAAAACAAGGATTTTATACAAACAACGTTTTCATGAAGTATATCGCTCCCTAGACAATATATGTTTAGCTACACATGCCTATAGCCCTGTATACAACTAGAAACAAGCTAAACATATATAAAACAACCAACCAAACTAATAAATGAAAGAGAGAAACAAGGAGACTAGCCGTTATCCGAAGAATCAATGCTAAAACTGCTCCGAGAACGTTTCCTCCTCTTGGCCATGATGATCTTCTCTTGGTTGGATATATCTTGAAGCTCTCAAGACTCCCAAAAACGTCAGCCAGTGTATGGGGTGGAAGAGAGGATATATATAGGATCCAAAATATCTCAAAATATCCTAAAATATCCTAAAAGATCTGGTATCAGACCGCTACAGCGGTGGGAAAGTCAGCAGCTTTCTGCCGGATGATCACTGCAATGGTAGAGCTCTCTGCATTTTGACTACTGTAGCGGCGGAAATGCAGCAACTCTTTGTACTTTGACTGCTGCAGAGTGATTTCACTACTGCAGCGGTGGGCTGGAGGTTCTGAACTTTTATCTTTTTGCTCGTTTTCCCACCGCTCTTCCACCGACTTGATCGTTTATGGACCGTTTTCGTCCCTTTTCGCCGTAAACACTTGATTTATAACAAAACAAATAAAAAAGTATTAACACATATTAAAATGCTATAAAAATACTCAAAAACTACCAAAATCGGCTTGGGAATAAATAGATAAATTACACCTATCAATTACAAAGGTATGTAAAAAGCCCTTACAAGTATGGTTGACAATTTGAGATAGCACAGTGATGGTCGAACTACATTTCGACTAGATTCTTGATCTAGGAACTTAGTGTATGTAGGTAACCCAGGTGGGTTTTGGTCATCTGGTGATCACCATCTAGAATAGTAATACCACTAATACATAAACAACCCAACAAGGGTTTCCAGACTAAAATAAACACTACGAATTGAGTGCTTAGTTCAAGATATAGAGGCCACCTATGTGGTCTCTACCGCTGAATGCTCAAGAGACAATCCCATGCCCCAGCTAGAGTTGGGGCACATTATATTCAGTTCTTCATTTAGAATCTGTGACGGGACTCGCCCCAACTAGAGGTAGGGTACATTATATCCAGTTTCTCCGTTGAGACTCTATGATAAGAGTCGCCCCAACTAAATCTGGGGTATATTATATCAGATATTCTTCTCGTAGATTTTCTTAATATAAGACTCGCATCAATCCCAATCATAATCAATGCCAAAAAAATTTTAAAAAAAATGAAAATTATAATCCCAAGAAATGAACAAGCATCGTCAAGCCCCAGTCTATAACTACGGCATATTTTACCCGAGGTTAAATGTTCTCCAGGAATTTTTCTAGTCCTCACTAGGCAATCCCTGGTGGGATGTAGCCAAGAAACTCCACTAAGTGTTGAGTTCCCCGAGGGTCTTCGCCTGTTGTGAATTCTCTCAGTTATTTTTGATCTTATATTGATATGACGACCTAGGAATCAGCTTCCCAAACCCAGAACCTGTTCCACCAAATATTGATCCACATCACAAATCTGAACTATATTTGACCTAATTATCAATTAAGTCTGAGATATGTAGGCGCCCTCATGGGGGTTCGGTCAACACACCACAAAGATCAACGTCAACCATAGTCTCAGACTGACTAAGCACCCCATAATTTACTTCTCTAACCCAGAACTATTCCAACCAATCTTAATTTACTTTACATGTTAGAACTACATGTGACCTGATTCCCATTAATTTGAGACATGTAGAAGAACCCTTTGGGGTATGGTCACAACCAAGAGCCAATTAGCCAAGTGTGATCCTCTCTAGCTCCTATTAGGGTACACTACTAATAGGTGTAATTTACCTATTTATTTTCGAACCGAACTTGTTAATTTTCGAGTATGTTTATTATGTTTTAATATGTTTTTATTCTTTTGGTATAAATCAGGTGTGTGGGTGAAAATGGATGAAAACAAATCATAAACAATCAAATCAGTCAAGAACGGTGGAAGAAGGACGGAAAAACAAACAAAAGGGCAAAATTCATAACCTATAACCCACCGCTGTGGCTGTGAAACCACTGTCGCGGTGGTCAAGATGTAGAAAAGGCCTAAATCTTGTTGAAAACCCCCCAACCACAGTGGTGAGATCCACCATTCTGGCGGTGAAAGAACAAAAATATCTCTTCACCCATCGCTGCATCCACCGCCGAGGCTGTGGCCAAACTGACATACCCACCGCCACGGCAGTCACTCAACACACAATTTAAATATTTATTTAGATATTTTTTAGCCTTATGTCTTATCCTATCCTCTCCTCCCGACCATGAGAGACCCCTTAGGTTCATAATATTTTGAGAGTATTTTAGGGAGTGCTCAATCAAATTTGAATGAGAAGAACATGTTGCGAAGAAGGAGTAGTGATCGTTGAACGGTTTTAGCGCCAAATATTCGGACTACAACTAAGTTTGTTTCATTTCTCTCTTTATTTTCTTAACTTCGATAGGTTGTTGAGCATGTTTAGCTCGGTTTTTAATGTATAAATGGTTATGGCCATGAGCTAAACTGATTTTGTCTAGGAATTAATAATATATATGAAATCGTTGTTTGTTTGAGTTGTGTTTCGTTAAGGGTTGTTTTTCGCTATTTCAATTATGTTTACTGTTATTCTTTGATTATATACTTGTTTAGATAAATAGAGAATATGGGGTTTAACACTCAGGAGAGGTAGCCCTGAATTCGGACTGCGGTAAACACAACCCGACAATCTAATAACCCAGGAGGGAGTTAGAAAGTGTGCAATTCATGACGTTGGGGCAAGATTCATGTGACCTAGTGTCGTTAAGATGTTGAGGGGGATTTCTTCGTTGACATGAAGTCGCATATTCACTCATCTTACACTCGGGAGAGGTGGTGAGTGAGTTTACGATACTGAGATTGTCGGATAGGTTGAAGGCCATTATTGTAAACTAAACGGGACCAAACACATTTTTGTAAACAAAGTTAATCCCTAGATAATCTTTTCCCCTAAACATCTCAACATAGTATTATAGTTTAATTAAATTAGTTTAACTAAATTAGTATTAGTATTAATTAATTATAAACTTCATTTTTTATCGCCTAAATAAAGTTAAGTTATGATAATCGCAGTACTCAATAATAATCTCAACCAATCCATGTGGAGACGACAACCCCTACTCCTTCCCATCTATACAAAAACTTGACCTGTACACTTGCGGAGAAAGTGGTGACGTAATATCCTGCCACCAACCGCACATCATCCTTTAGGAGCAGCATATTTTAATTTTTTAGTATAATACATCCAGTATATTTTCATTTCATAGCATAATGCAGATTGCTAGTCAGATAATGTTTTACGGATTTTGGATAATAGAATAGCGTAGGAAAAGAACTTACTTTACTTGATAGAACTACATGTGACCTGATTCTCATTAATTTGAGATATGTGGTAAAACCCTTTGGGGTACAGATACAACCAGGACTAGGAGCTAATTGACCGAGCGTTATCCTTCCTACAACCAGAAGCCAATTGACAGAGTATCATCCTCCCCACAACCAAAAACCTTTCACCGTGTTCTTCAATATCCTTAGAATACTGTTTCAAAACCAAAAAACCTTTCACCGTGTTCTTCACTATCCTTAGAACACTATGTCAGAGTCCCGTTACTACGATCCTTGCTACCTGTGTCAAAAATATTTCATTGTGTTCTTCGCTATCCTTAAAACATCGAGTCAAAGTTTCATAACTACGATCCTCGCTACCCCAGGATTACTGTGTCAAACATTTTTCACCGTGTTCTTTACTATCTTTAGAACATCGTGTCAAAGCTCTCTCACTACAATCCTTGCTACCCTAGGATCATTGTGTTAAAAACTTTTCACTGTGTTCTTCGCTATCCTTAGAAAACTGTATTACAATCATGTCATTATGATCCTCGCTACCCCTGGATTATTGTGTAAAAAACCTTTCACTGTGTTCTTCGCTATTATTAGAACACTATGTCAGAGTCCTATTACTACGATCCTCTCTACCCCTAGATCATTATGTCAAAAATCTTTCACCATGTTCTTCACTATCCTTAGACCACTATGTCAGAGTACCATCACTATGATCCTCGCAACCCTTGGATCATTGTGTCAAAAACCTTTCACCATGTTCTTTGTTATCCTTAGAATACCGTGTCAGAATACGTTACACGATCCTCGCTAACCCTAGATCATCATGTTAAAAACCTTTCACTGTGTTCTTCACTATTCAAGGAACATTGTGTCAGAGTCTAGTCACTATGATCCTCGCTATCCATGGATCATTGTGTCAGAAACCTTTTCACTATGTTCTTCACCACCTTTAGAACACTGTGTCAAAAACAAAAGAAACCATTCACGACATTTTTCGCTACCATTAGAACATTGTAACAAAAATCAAAGAAACCTTTCATTGTGTTCTTCGCTATCCTTAGAACTTTGTGTCAGAGTCCCGTCAGTATGATCCTCATTATTCTTGGATCATTATGTAAGAAGCCTTTTCACTATGTTCTTCGCTACCTTTAGAACACTATGACAAAAACCGAAGAAACATTTCACTATGTTATTCCCTAGCTTTTGAACATTGTGTCAAAAATCAAGGAGCCTGTCACTATGTTCTTCGCTACCTTTATAACATTGGGTCAGAATCCTAATCACTATGTACAGTCCTAACTAGGAGTCGATTTACCCAAGCATCATCGTCTCCAAAACGAGGAGTCGATTATTCAAGCGTCATCTTTTTCACACCCTACAGGAAAGACCGCATGCCATCCTTAGGTATAGTAGTAGATCAGTAGGATCAGGTATGTTGTCGTCCTCCCAGTATTAACCCTATGGGATCAGATATTCACATCGTCCATTAGGAAGTAGGATAAGACATTCACGTTGTCCTAACCTCGAAGTACACAATGGTAGGAGTAATCAATCATCATCCTCGTCAAATCCTCCAAGATCGGGTATGTCTCATCCTTTAGGATAGATTTAAATACATGTCTTTGTATTTCATATCCAAGTGGAACAAAATGTTAGTGTCTCCTTCTTTGTCATTACGAGTAAACTCGCATGACAAAGAGGCGCGGTTGCAGACACCACATTTTCTCCCGCCTAGTCAGTGTCGAATCAAGCACAAGTTTAGATAAACTTTTAACTTTGTTTTAAAATGAATGAATTTATACCTAAGATCACACTGCACAATATAAAAAAACAACCAAACACATGACAAAAAAATGCAAAAAAGTTGAATTTGCAAAATAGAGCTATGTAAACGTTTTCGGTCAAAATCGAAATTCCTGTGATTTAAGAAGGTCTAAAATAAATTTACTAAGTTTTGATTTCATCAAATCATCTTTATTACATATAAATCTTAGTGACTAACCTTAAATTGTTGGACATTTCAAATAATTAACTTAGTAACCCACCCCGACCTTAAAACATTTACAACCCCCGAATCTTTTCGAATTTAACACCAAACAAATTTATTTATGTCATGCGTACCACGTCACACACTACCAAGAAATAATAAAAAACACCTTAATCAAGACTTGGAAAGGTCATGATAAAGCCCTAAATCACAAGGTGATTTAAGGATTTTGCTTGACTTGGATTTTCACCAAATCCAAGTAGCCTTGACAAACCACCCTAGGCCCAAGAAATCAAGGGCCTAGAAATAATTTTAGGCACACAAATCAAGCCTCAGTTTCCTACCAAATGGAAAAGGAAAAAAATCAAGACATTTAGGGTACAACTAACCGTTTTCAAAACTAAACCGATTTGGTTCGTCACCTAAGTAAGGCATTCAATGAGAAATTAATGCCCTTACCATCAATAATTAAATGCTTCAGATGACATGTAAAGTCCACATTCAAGGTATCTAGATATTGTAAGCAAAATATCTTAGAAACCCACTATAAGCCTTGAATCGTGACAACCCGTTACCGAAACCAAACCTGATGAGTAGCCTCTAAGCAATGCATTAAATTCACATCCCATTAAGCATTAAATTATTGGGATGACATGAAATGGATAGGTCTAAAGGAGCTTGATATTTTTTACAAAAATATCAAAGGGTAACTACGCAACTAGGAAACCAGCCGACAGTTACAAAAAAAGTTAACCCAATTTCATCCGAAATAAACCGAATGTGTGGCCTCCAAGTCATGTCTCATAACTTTTCATTACATGAAAAGTGACACCTAAGGACTAGATACAATGCACCTTGGATGCATTTATGATGACCAAACTGAAATAGTGGATCCAACTGGTATTTAACCTGTAAACCAAACTGGATTCACCCCATTAAGTCCTAAATACACCCATGTGCAAGGAATTTTGTCGGTGGAGACGTAATGATTGCCAATGGTTACCAAATCTTGGAAATTATTTGGTAATCACTACCAAATCTTTCAGAATATAACATTCTCCCCTAATTTTGCTCCAAGCCAAGTCAAACGAAGATAATATAGCAAGCCCTCTAGGACAAACACCCGAAAGGCAGAGGCTGGATTGGTTAGTCCATTTCTCAATACGCAGGCCCCTAGCCTATAAATAGGGGGTGTTGGGGTTCTTATTTTTTATGTTTTGAAGGCCTGGCTTCTTTTTCTAAACTCGAGCAACTTTCTCGGGTCCTAGGCCTCTTAAGATGATTTATCAAAAAACACATCATTATTCTATAGAAATCTAGTCACGGTAGGTGTTCTTATAGTTCTTGGAACAAGAACTTCAAGGTCGACGATCATCGATCAACACTAAGCTAAGAGAAGCAAAGAGTGAAGGAGGTTAGCTACTTAGGGTTAACCAAATCCCGTAAGCAGGTTAAGAACTCAAAGAACCAATACCATCAATCAACCACCAACCAATCACTGACCAAGACAATCAAGAAAGAGAAGGAGGTAAACACTTAGGGAAGACCACATCCCCTAAGTAGGCATGTTTCTATCAAACCCCCTATGATTCTTGGTTGATTTTGTGTATATTGCTTGGTATATAGTAGGATCATGTAAATAATACACTTAATTTCATGTTCATAACACGTAAAATCCATAAAAGAACTAAACGAACACCAAAACAACCTAATAAGCTTTTGATTTTGTCAAGAACATCAAGCAAACACCTAATCATAACTATAACAAGAAAATTAGGGTTAATCATACAAAACTTATTCCAAGCATATCAAGAACATTCAAAAAGATTCAAGAGAATTAAAAACTTTCCAAGACATTCAAAAACATCAAATCATCCAACCATGTGGTAAAAAAAGGTGAGGATTCTAACAAAACGACTATCCATTCCATGAGTTGTACATAGTCCTTATGATACTCCCCAAGAACATCGTATATCTTTTCTTTTCTTTTTTAAGCTAAACAAAACAAACCATTATACATATATACTTATATACTACACCGATAGGCCCTTGTGGCTAAGAACTCGGGATAAAGGAAGGGTCTCTATTTCTTCGAGGATATATGTGATTTTTCTTCAGAAACCTTCCCGTTTTTCTTAGTTACGAGTAGGACTAGAATAAACATATGGCATTTCTTTTCACTTTTTAACTCACAACTCACAAACAAACACTAAATTAACCAAAGTAAAGGAGTTCATTTAAGGTTCTTGACAAAATCGAAGGTTTGTTTTAATTAAGCTTCTGATTTAGGTTTGTTCACAACCAAAACTTAACTAAACTAAGTCATCTTTTAACCAAAACCAACCCAACTTTCAAACATAACAAGAATCAACTACGTTCTACCTGATCTTTAGTAACTACCCAAAGTATATAGGCAGCCCATAAGGGTTTGATCACACCTCTAATAATAAACCCAGTTTTCAAAGAAACAAAGAATGAACTACGTCTCACCTAATATTTGGAAACCACCAAAGTACGTAGGTAGCCCATAAGGGTTCAGTCACACCTCTAATAATAAATCATACCTTTTGCCCTAACCAGAATAAACTACGTGATGACCTGATTCTCATTCGAGATACGTAGGCAACCAAAATGCACGTTTGGTTTCATATCCAAAAAATTTAGTCTTAGTTTTCATTTCATGAAGTATAAATTGCATATTTGCATATATGTCTGTATATAAACTGCTATTAGGTGTTACTGACCAGTAATAGCTACAGTATTTGCCTGTTTTCCATTAAATCATGTAAAAAATACATAAAAATAACAAAACACTTTAAAAATGAGAATTATTTTGTTTAAATAAATCAAAGAAAACTGTTTGGATAGTGTTTAACAGTGAATATCTATTTAGACTAAGCTGTGTAAACCTATGGAAGTCTAAACCTTGGGATATCTAAACCTTGGGTAGTGTCTTAACCTTGGGACATCTAACACCTTTCCCGACCGTAACTGACTCTCAAATGTAAAGAATATCTCTGGTAAATAAACCTATGAAAGTTAAAACACTGGCCATTTCAAAAGGAAAAATGAATTTCAAAAATTTCGGTGACCTAGCACACCATTTAACCCCATACTAGGTGGAGACTCCATTTTCAAACAAAACTCGACCCAATAAGTTTTTTCAAAATCGACGCCTAGAAAAGCCCTTGAAATACCATTTTCAAAATGAATGGATTTGGACAACTTAAAGAGGAATGGATGAAACTTGTTTTCATCATCTTCCTGATTCTCTATATCTTCCGCTATCAAAACTTGGGGTGCGTTAGATCTCATAAGAGGGTGAGGCCTAGTCAGAGTCTAAATGTATATTTACAATTAGATAAAACCTAAGAATACGTCTTTGATTTTTAAAACATAGGTGATTCCATTCCAAAAATAATAAACAGTAACAATTAAAAAAATAAAACAATAAATAGAAAATAAAAAATAAATAAATAATAATGATAATGAAAATGACAATAATAATAATAATAATAATAATAATAATAATAATAATAATAATAATAATAATAATAATAAGAAGAAGAAGAAGAAGAAGAAGAAGAAGAAGAAGAAGAAGAAGAAGAAGAAGAAGAAGAAGAAGAAGAAGAAGAAGAAGAAGAAGAAGAAGAAGAAGAAGAGAGATTCCTCCAAAGCTCCTAAAATAAAAAGAGATAACTTTTTAGGTCCTATACAATTAATAACAACTTTTTAGGCCCTATTTTAAAATGTTTTTGGCACAAACTCCTACTAAAAAATTTCTATGACAAAAATATAATTTCCCATCATTTAAACCTAACCCCAAATTTCTTTGACCCTCTCTCATCCTCCCCCTCTCTCTCTCAGCCTCCCCCTCTCTCTCACTCATCTCTCTCTCAAATGAATTTGTGCAATTGCCATTCGTGTTGCAGTTACCGTTGTCTTCGTCGACATTGTTGTTCTCCGTTGTCGTTCGTCGCCACCGTTGCTGCTCACCTCTGCTATTCGTCATCGTTGATGCTCGTCATTCGTTGTCGTTGTTGTTCGTCGCCTTTGTTTGCTTCTCGTAGTCGTTTTTGCCATACTATCGTTCATCGTTCACCATCACTACGGTGTCGTTCCTACCGTCGTTGCTCGCCGTTCATCATTTTGTTGCTTAGATCTACTCAGATCTGGCCAAATCTGGGTAGATCTTGAGTTTTTACCACTACCACCATTGTCGTCTCTATTTTTGGTTTGTTTTAGGATTTGCTTTATGTTGCTCTATGTCGTGTTGCTTTGTTTTTGTTTTTTTTTTTTTGGATCGTTTGTATTCGAGTTCTCCAACATTTTGTTGCTTAGATCTACTCAGATCAGGCCAAATCTGGGTAGATCTTGAGTTTTTACTACCACCATTGTTGTCTCTATTTTTGGTTTGTTTTAGGATTTGCTTTATGTTGCTCTATGTCGTGTTGCTTTGTTTTTGTTTTTTTTTTTTTGGATCGTTTGTATTCGAGTTCTCCAACATTCATGAAGAATGTGTTAATGGTCAGTTTCTGATTTGGATATCGACTGGATTATATTTTAGTAAGTGGATATCCACTTGATTATATACAATGTAAAGACTTGTTTATTGATGGTTTAGTTTTCTGATTGCTTTCATTATGTGGATATCCACTTAATTATATTTAGTAAATATCCACTTAACTGAATTTTAAAATTATTTTAAAGGAATTTTTAATTTAAATAGAATTTAATATTCAATTTTTTATATTTTAAAATGTTCATAGAATATTTAAAAAAAATAAACTAAAATTAAAATTAAAATAAGTGAAAAATAATGTAAGTGGATATCTACTAAATAAAATCAAATGGATATCACTTGATGGATATCTAAGTAGATATCTACTTAATTGATTTTTAAAATTATTTTAAAGGAAATTTTAATTTAAATAGTATTTAATATTTAATTTTTTTATATATTTTAAAATGTTCATAGACTATTTAAAAAAATAAACTAAAATTGAAATTAAAATAAGTGAAAAATAATCAGGGTAATTATGATATTTTATTAAAAAATTATGTTTTAAGAAAAATAAAATTAATTAAAAATTTTATTAAAAAATAAAATTTGATGAAAATTTGAAAACAAGTGAAATTCTGAATATATATAATAGAAATTTTGAAAACACAAATGGCCAAAATGGCATTTATGTAAATTTTGTAACTATTGAAGGGTATTTTTGGGATAATATATATAATGGTACTTTTGGGATGAGTAAAAAAGTTATGATCCTTAGAAAGTTGTTTCTTGAGTAAATGGGACCCCCCAAAAGTTTTCCCTAATAATAATAATGACAATAATACTAATAATAACAATAAAATAAAAAAGAAATAAATAAATAAATTCTTAAAGTTTATTTTTCAAATCCTATATATACTAACATGCATGTATATTTACTGTCTTTATTTACTACATTTACATTATTGTCTTTCAATGCTGTTTTTAAATATTGTTTTTACATTCCTGCATTTTATTTCTGTAAACTCTCTCCAATACACGAGTACTCACTTTACATTGCATATCATATGGAAAAACCCAAGGCGTAACCCTCTTAGGGATGGAGAGGCCGGTAGTAGGGGCTGACGTCAGTGATTTCATCATACCGAACTAAGCCTTGAAAACCCTTAAGATAGAAAGTGGCATTAGTAGAAGCAAGGTCGGGAGTCTCTCCCCCTAGGATCCGGCTACGAAACTCGACTCGCTCAGACCACCAACCAATGATGGATGTTCCCTCGGGAGGACGCCGGAGGTTTAAAGGTCAAGGAACCGAAGCTTTTTAAGTTGTGCTAGAAGAAAAGCCATAACCTCATATAGTGAGCCTACGATAGAGGATAGCCAAAACCCTGTTGTACTTAGGACACTATCTTGGAGAGAGACATGTATATTATTTTTAGTATACAACTACCCTGAAACTTTACAAAATAGTACCTCTAGGAGTAATAGTATACGGAATAGTCAATTAAGAATTCTCATTCTTCTTTACCTACGAGCCTATTCACAGTCTGGAATTGTATAAAAATTACTAATGAACACGCCATGGGAAAAGATAAAGAGAATCCTTATTATGACTACACGAGGCTTTATTAGACTTGGAAACTCCATTTTGTTCAGATTCAGGTATTGCCTTAGTTTGAGAACGATAATGACAAGGTTGATACGAGATTTTTTGTACCTCCAAATGAAAGTGTCAATTGTGTCTGTAAATGTAAGGCACCCCACCTGATGGGTTGTCATGTTAAAATCCTAAATGATTTGTAAAATTTGGAAGTAGTGGAAATCTCATCTCAAACTGAGTCATAGTCAGAACCCTAAATGCCTTTGTAAACAAAATACTGCAACGACTTTTGTCTAGGTAGGAAAAATAGTCCGAGTAGGAAAACACTCGTCTCCCGTTCACCAGTTTACACTCATGCGCAAGCACGACAGCCTGTCCTAATGGAGGATATAGAAGAACAACCGAGTGAACCTATCAAGGTAGTCCAACTGAAAGAAGACATGATTTTGTTGAAATAGTCCATGGGTCAGATTTCTCAACTCCTACAGCAACTCTACCACTCCCAATAGAACCTTGTAACACTTGTACAAACCCCAAACCTAATGGAAACAAAAACCAACCTTCAGCGCTCTAGTTCCTAAGGCCCTAGCCCGATTACAAGAGAAACAATCGCTGTTGAACCTCAGCCACAAGTCACTCCAACTGTAACTGACCCAAACCCAAGTACTACCTCAACTAAACCAAATTCTAGCCTAGTTATACCTGAAACCAATGACTAATGTGAAAGAGTGGTGAAAAAGAAATTTGAGAAGACATACCTACTGACAGAAAAAACTACCACAAATGCAAAGGGAACTCCAAGAAGTTAAAAAAGAAAGTCTAGAACCAATGCCTGATGTTGGCCTAGTGGAATACCTAAGAGGGGGTGAATTGGATAATTAAAAATTTATCAGAATAATACTTCAATAAATCAAATAATTAATTTTAATCCTAAATTAATTATTATCTTTATATCACAACGGAATTAAATAATTAACTAGGTGCACACCAAATAGCAAAAATAAACAAAGTAAATATTGCAGCACACTAGAAATTTATACTGGTTTACCAAGCTACTCTTGGCTAATCTAATCCCCCGAGCCCCATGGAGAGTCGCACCCACTAATACTCAAGATCTTTTTAAAAGTAGGAACCAAACTCTTACAATGATTCTTTTACAGGCTCAGAATCAACCTTTACAAAATTATTTTCCCAGACTAAGGAAGAACTTTTACTTTTTACAAGATAAAGAATAACCTAATTCTTTTTAACATTAAGGGAAAATAATCAAAACCTCACCAACACTCCAAATATCCTTTTACATGGTAAGGATAGAACGATTACAAAATTCACTCAAACACAATTCTATCCAAGAAGAATTACTACCTCAATCTCTTTATAAGAAGAGACTGAAAATCGGCTACCCTTTGATTAAATACCTCCAACAGTACTTAATCCGACACACTACTCACCAATACAATTTGATAAGCAGATTATCTCACTCAGAACTTCTACCATCCCAGATAAATTAAAATGCAATTAATATCCCAAATCAAGTGATAGAAAAGTGTGAGATTGAAAATCTGATTTTAAACAAAACATGGGTAGCAAATAATTGAGCACGTAATTAGATTCAAGAAATTGTTTATAAAATATTTTCTTCAACAAAGAATCAAAAACAATTTCTAAAGATCAATTTCCAAATTTAAACAAGCAATGCACAAATACAAAATAATTAGAAAGATCTCACCCGGAATCTACAAAAAAAATAAATAGCGCGATGTTACTTCAGATCCGGTAGCAATAAAGATTAATAGCAATTGATTCTCAAGATCACCTTTTAGAATAGCTCACACAATATCTCAGAATGATAACTCTTAAAATAGCTCAATATGATCTTAACTCTTTTTGCTCACTACTCATGATTAATGATTTATGAAATTCGCAGGTTTATATATATGGGAAATAAATCAGCTCTTTAACAGCTAGTTCTCATATGTCATGACACTTAAATGCTCTCTTAGACCTCATATATCATTATGACCTCATTTTGGTGCAATTCACTTAATTATAACTTTTGAAACTTTCAATTAAATCCCCCAAATATTTCTTAATCTCAATTAGAATAGAATAGAAACAATTTCATGAACCAAATTGAAAAATATTAAAACTTAATGAATCAACTTAATAGGATTTAAATAATAGATTAAGCATATCTTAAATATCAATAAATCCCTTAAATCTCTCTCAAATTCTAACCAAAAATGGCTACTTTTGGATATAATTTCGGAATCAACGGTATCCTAAAACAGCACCCTCAGTCGACTGCTAGATTAGGGATCAAAGTTGTTGTGTTCATCGGTCGACCTATTTGTCGACTTGGAGATTCAGAGTTTGATTTACCTTCACCGGTCGACCTACCTGTCAACTTAGAGAAACAGAGAGTTCAGCTTCTCTTAACCGGTCGACCTGCCTGTCGACTCAGAAATATAGAGAGTTCATGTTGCTTTGTCCAATGGACAGACCAGTCGACTTATATATGTTGGATCTCTTTTCTGAACTCATTTTTAACTCATTCTCTTTTACGTTTTCGCCCCTTTAACCATTTTCTTTTCTCAATAAGCTCCATTAATTTCTTAAATTCCTTTTTACTCAATTATAATTTTATTTTTTTAAATACACATAGGAGCAAATAATTTCATCTTATAAAAACACACAAAAACAATAAAAACTTTTTGTGCCATGTGTGTTCCTAATTGGGATATTAAGAGTTGAAATTCACCTGAGTTGTTTTCCCTAATTTCTTCAAACTTTTAATTCTTCATCAGCATTGACATCATCATTTAGCATCCATTTATAAATTTGTTATTGCATCTTCATTACCGGAACTTAATTAACTGAAACACTTGAATAAACCATTAGTTCCATAAAAATATCAACACTTAATTGTTCATCAAAATCTTAGGATCAACACCTAATATCTTGACCTATCTTCTTTACCTCAAGTAAAGTTCCCTGACATCTTTAACATACCCATATTCAACAAGTACAATGGATCAGGGTGTCCGGACTGGCACATCTAATGATACAAGAATAAGATGGGGGCATATATACACAATGAAGCATTAGTCATTAAACTCTTCCAACAATTGTTTGATGAACCGATCGCTCGCTGGTACTCGACAATAGGACATTCAAAGGTGAAGACGTTCTTTGACATTGTTAAGGTCTTTTGTGAGTAGTACGGCTATAATCAGGAAGTGTTGTATGCTAATATTTCTATCCGAACCTTGACTAGGAAAAGTGGGACAAGTTTTCGGGAATATGCTATCCGATGCGGGGATTGAGCCACACAAATAGTACCGCCAATGAAGAAGGCTGAGATGGTCCAAATGTTTGTCCAAGCTCATTCTCACCCTTATTACGAGCCTTTACTGAAGACAATGAATGGCCCATTCTCCAACGTGATCATTCGAGGGTAATATATAGAAGAAGGTGTTAGGATAGGAAAAATTCATAACCTGATTAAGCATGAACATAAGAGATGAGAACCTGAGATGAGAACCTAAGAAGAAACACCCTGAAGTGGAAATGTAGGCTAAGGTCAAAGGAACTAGCTGAACATCCAACCTCAGTATAAACCTCAACAGCCCAGTCCCCTAAAGTTTGAAAACCAAGTCTTCCAAAAGTAACCACCTCAATTTGCACTACGACCTCAATTCACACCACCACCCCAATTTGCTTATTTTCTAGCTCCAGCATACAACCTGTATCCATATCAACCCCCTTATAAAGCTCTGTCACGGCCTCCAAACACATCCAACTACCAATAAAATTATAGACCCAATTCACCATACAGAGAACCAAGGCAATTTACCCTTCTCCCAGTAACCATTTCTCGAATCTTCGAGGAATGTGTTAAAAACAAAATGCTTGAACCTGTAAGCCCAAAACACCAAAACATCCATAGCCCATACTATAATCCAAACCAATTATGTGCTTATCATACAGGAGAACCCGGTCATCCTATTGATAATTACTATACCCGGAGAAACAAGATAGAAGATCTTATCTAAGCCAAGGTTATATGTTTCCCAAAAAGACAGAGAGACATCATAGCCTAGCTGTCAACAAAACCCATTGCCCAAGCATGATAACTCAACTCCAATACTCAACATGGTCGGACGATATTGGGAGGCTGGTTTGAGCGACTATACTAGAGTATGGAAAACTTATCCCAAACAACCCAGAGAATTATAGGTAGAAGCTAGAACTTGCCCTAAAGCCTATTGGATAGATATATAGGTCTCAGCATCAGGAATGAATGATAAATCTATCTCTCATACAGACTGGGAAAGTGAATTTGAGGAGGAAGACAATAAAGAAAGGGGCCTATAATAGACGAGAGTCTAGTACTAATAGTTGGAGAAGAAGAAACCTCTCAAGGGAGAAAAGAGTTAGACCAGATATGGGGAGAAATTGACACGTTGAATAAGAATGTCACCGATATAGTCGTTGCAGTCGAACAGGTTTTGAACGTACATCAACCAACCAAGAAGGAACTTCCTAGAAATGAAGCATTGCTCATGCCTAAGAATAAATTTGACCCCAATTACCCAAGTCAAGATTATGATGAAAACGAATCTAACCTAGCCTCAAAAACCTGGTGGCAAAATAATCCCCCTACCAAGGAGAATTTTAGCACCCAGGGTAGCCAACCAAGCTATATCTATAATAATGCCTAGATTAACATGCTTGACCATGGATTCATGAAGCTAGACCTTAACAAGGCTTGGGGCTTAGAAGTTTCTCACCTCACCATACAACCGCAAGGGTGTCAAAATCCGATAATGATACGACCAGAAACTATGCTAACCTTTGAAATGACAAAGTAAGAACTAGTGAAAGACTTGAAAGAGGTACCTTGGAACTACTCTTTGGCAATTAAAACCAATGTCGTAAGGATATATGACCAATTAGATGAGATCAAATGTATTACTCGGAGTAGGAGAATATTTGTTGCCCCAGATTTGTTGAAAGTACCAAATAAAAAATGCAAGGGTGTCCCTAAGAAGACTATTACTGAGGAAGAAGTAAAAGAGTTATGAAAGGCAGTTAAAAACACTGAGTATATGGTTGTCGAGCAATTGAGCAAAGCACCGGCATAGATTTCGATCCATTTGTTGCTAATGATCTACGAAGTACATCGAAATGCACTGTTGAAAGTCTTTAATGAGGCTCATGTACCAAGTTCCATATCACAGGATCACTTTACCAATATAGTGGAAAATATCCTCAGCACCAATCTCGTAACCTTTACTAACAACGAGATACCCTCTGAAGGAACTAGGCATATCAAACCTCTCAACATATTAGTATAGTATCGGGATTTCATCCTCTCGAGAGTTCTAGTAGACAATGGATTCACTCTCCACATATGTCCTCTGAGTATGCTAAAGAATATAAAGGTAAAGAAGGATCGAATCCGGGCCATGACTATCACCATCAGAGCTTTTGTGGAAAAAAGAGAAAGTTTATGGGAGAAATTACTCTACCGATCGTTATAGGACCGGTCACTTTTCAAGTGGACTTGCATGTCTTAGATATATCAGTTGCCTATAACCCACTCCATAGAAGACCTTGGATACACTCCGCTAGGGCGGTTCCCTCATCACTCCATCAGAAGATGATGTTTGCCTTCGACGATAATATCATCACCATCTATGCTTAGGAAGATCATGCCATCTACCGAACCCCTGGTGAACCTGCAATAGTAGCCAAGCATGTCGATTAGGCAGCTTCTTTCCAAGTATTTGACATTGCTAGTGCTTCATATGTTCGACAAAGAAGTCTACCACCAACACCCAAGTTGTCCGTTGCTACCATTTTGTTAGCCACTCACATGAACATTATGAACTTCAACCAGAAGATAGAAGTTGACAAAGGTGAAGCAAGAATGAAATCCCCGTTGGGGATCAAACAAAACCTGGACACTTATGGACTGGGTTTTGTTACAATCCAAAATAGGAGATTCCACAAACAACCTGGGAAGAACAGAGAACCGAGGACAATACCCCATATCCATGTCAACTTTCCGTTCGCCATTGGCATAGTCCAAGATGAGAAAGAAGAGAAGAAATACAAACCCAACTTTGTACTAATCCCTTACCAAATCGAGCCTAACCCTCCAGCACCATGGTTAGAAAAGTTAGTTTGCATGATCAACGAGAAAGGGAATGACGTCGGAGCACAAAGCCAACTAGCAACCTCAGTAATTGGAAAGCTCTTCCAATCCTAGTGCAACGAGGACCTTGGTAATCAACAAGAATTTGTAACATGTTAAATCTGATTAGCCACCAGATAGTAGAGATTATGATATTTCTAGGCTCCTTTTGACTTTTTGAATCTCCTTTTGTATTGCAATAATAGTCATGCTAAGATAATAACATATTTAAAATCATATTTTTGTGTTTACTTTTCAGATGCTAAATAATCATGAATAAAATCCATATTATAAATCACCTCTTCCATCTAGAGAAGGAAATAAATTGGGAGTTAATGGAAATCAAAACGGAAGACGATCCAATTTTCGAGAACACGGAAGAAGTCCAAAGAGCCTTGGAAAGATTCGAGGAATAACCTATTCCAAATCAAGATGAGACCGAAACATTAAACCCAGGAGATCCAAAACAATTTGAGAAAAACAAAGATCGGGAAGTCAATTAGTAGCCAAGAGAGAAAGACCAAAGATATCCCTACTAAATGAATATCAAGATGTCTTCGCATGGTCCTACGATGATATGGTAGGCCTATCAACCGACATCGTGATGCACAAGCTTCCTATCAAGGAGGGAGTCAGACCAATCAAGCAGAAGCTCCAGAAAATGTGACCCGATATCAACCCGAAAGTTAAGGAAGAGATTGTGAAACTATTTGAAACTCGCCTCATCGAAGTTTGTACTTACTGTGAATGGTTGAGTAACACAGTGCCAGTGTCCAAGAAATACAGAAAGATCCAAGTCTTTGTTCCAATCAAGACGAGAAGAGATAAATAACTAGACATCCCTGCTAAATGAATATCAGGATGTCTTCACATGGTCCTACGATAATATGGTTAGACTATTAACCGACATTGTGATGCACAAGTGGTAGCGCGTAAATACGTCACTACTTTCACCTCAAGTATACGGGTCAAGTTTATAAAAGATGGGGAGAGTAAGGGTATCGCGTCCATAGGGATTGGTTGAGACTATTATTAAGTACCATATTTATCATGACCTAACTTTATCAAGGCAATAAAAATGTGTATAAAATTAACATAAACTAAACTAATATAACTAATTAATCTAATTAAACTATAAATATTATATTGAGATTGTTTTGAGAGAATAGATTGTTTAGGGATTAACTTCATTTACAAATACGTGTTCGATCTCGTTTTAGTTTACATTAACGACGTTCGAATTATCCGATAATCTCCATTCGTCAACTCACTCGCCACATCTCCCGAGTGTAAGACGAGGGAATACGTGACTTCGCGTCAACGAATAAGTCCCCCTCAATGTCTTAACGAACCTAGGTCATGTGAGTCTCACCCCAACATCGTTGATTGCACACTCTCCAACTCCCTCCCAGGTAATTGGATCATCGGATTATGTTTAACCTAGTACGAGTTCAGGGTAACCTCTCCTGAGTGTCAAACCCCGTATTCTCTATATATCATTCTAAGCATATAAATAATACAAGAATGAGAAACACAATCAAACATCTAAGAACAACCACTAACGAAACACAAACTCAAACAAACAACATATTCGTAAATTTATATTAATCCCTAAACAATCCATGTTTAGCTAATGGCTATAACCATATATACAATGTAAAATGAGCTAAACATGCTCAAACAATAATCCTTAAGTTAAGAGAAGAAGAAAGAAACGAGAAAAACTAGTCATAGTCCAAAGGTTTGTCGCTAAGAACATTCCAAGATCGCTTCTCCTTCTTTGCTTTGTGTTCTTCTCCTTAGGATTTTCTTGAGCTCCCCAAAACCTCTCAAAATATGCCTCTAATATGGTAGAAGGTCTAATGGCCTAAAATAAGGGAGGAGGAAGGATTAAATAGAACAAAATATCCTAAAATATCTAAATAATATCTGAATCTGGTGCAGAATAACCGCCTAGGCGGTGGGATTCACCGCCTAGGCAGTGGGTATGTCAGTTTGATCTTCGCCGCAGTAGTGGAGGAAGCGGTGGATTCAGGAACCTCTCTGCAGTTTCACCACCTTGGCGGTGAGCTTCCAACAGATTTAGGCGCCTCTCTGTATATTCACCTCCTAGGCGGTGGGCTGTTGTTCTGAATATTGCCTCCGTGCATGTCCCACCGTTTTTTATTCGATTTCATCTTTATTGATCCGTTTTCATACCGTTTTACCTCAAACACCTGATTTATACAAAAACACATAAAAACATATTGAAACATAATAAATGTACTAAAAAACTAATAACGATCGATTTGGAAATAGATAGGTAATTTACACCTATCAAATATCCCCAAACTCGAACTTTTGCTAGTGCTCGAGCAAAACACCCACACAATACAAGAAAACATAATAACTAATTACTAAATAATAACTAAAAACACTTAAATAAAAATGTACAAGTTTTGAGTATCATCTACCAGCCAAACAATTTTTCCCTTATCGGCCCCTAATCCTATCAAGTTCAAGCATAAAAACACATCAAGTGGTGTTCTAGAATTTTAACATTCAATAATAGTAAGCTCCATTCTAGATCCTGTCAAAGTGTGTGTGATTAAACTCAAATATACAACTATCCGTTGATTAGATGGGATTATCCCTCAATAAAGTTCATGACTTAAACCAGTAAGGTATAGGGAATCCATATGCCTGACCCGGGTTCTATTCTCCACTAATATAGGCTCGAAGGTTCTAAAAGATCAATAGCTCTTGGTTCGGTTTAGGAATAATGGCCAAGGGTAAATTGGAAAAGAAAACGGGTTAACATTGTTAACTTAACATTACCCAAGGCACATCGCTTGGCACACTCACACTCGAACCCCCATAGATAATTTTGAAACAACCCTGAACAATACAGTTAAGACTGATGTACTCACGTGTCAAAAGGAAACGGAACTAAACTATATTTACATAGTTTTTTTTTTTCACAAAAACAACACCCCCAAACTTATTTGATTTGTACAATTTAAGGGGTGTGTGAAATATAAATGAAAAATTATAAGTGAGTACTTGAATACCAAACCAATTAATAGCTCACCCAAAACCCAACCGCTCACATCAAGTCGCCTAATGAATGCTAACTTGATTCTCTCACACTGTGCTTTTGGTTTAGCGATATAGGTTTAGAAAAAGTTCAATCGGCTATGGTATTCCTTAGGTGTTCAGAATTGGAATGGCTATTAGGCTTTGACAGGGTAACGAGGGATAATGATATATCAAGGTAAGCTTAAAAGGCTCAAGAGAAAAAATGACTGCCTAAATCATATCTCCTGAACTACCTCGCCTACGATTTAACCTCAAATTTCTCCCAAATCAAGTTCTAGAATCCCTATTGTCAAGAAATGGAGTGAAGGATAATTATTTTCAAATCAATTATATAGTCTTATATTAAGTTTATGTGCTCGTGCATTTAGGATCTACATTAACTTTTACTAAAACGATACGTCAAGCACACAGAACACACATAAATGAGCTTTATGCTTGACCTCAATAAACAATCAGGGGATAGACTCATTATCGGGCAATGATCCAGATGAAGTCAAAACTCAGCACAAAACAATAACTACCCTAAACAAGCATGCACACGATAAAAATAGTAAAACATAAACTACAGCTAAAACATAATATACTAAAACATACTACACATTACCACCAACTTAACATAGGCATTGCCCAAAATTACCCGTCAGTGATCCCAATGACAGCATATAACATGATATTGAAGATAGGGGTTTAAAACACGTACCTGGGAGGTGAGAGAATCTCGCCTCCAACTCAAATCGGTGGAGATGGATCTAACTTATTTTTTACCTTGGGTTGCCTCCCAAGAAGCGCTTGGTTTATGGTCGTCAGCCTGACACGCTAAAGTGCTCATCAAAGAGCGGTTTCTGCCCATAGCATGTGTCAAATAACACCATGTACTGGACTAGGTTTAATACGCCCTCAAGCATGGCAAGATATTGCTCTGAATGCACCAAACTTTCAACATAATGCTCCACCGGCTCATGTACTAGGTGAGCATGGAAGCACGTTACTAATGGCAGCGAGGGACAAGTGAGCTACATCGGATCCTCATAGATGTAATCATCTTGGATCGACTGCGGTGTCACCAGTTGGAATTCAAACAGTGAAAATTCACAACGATTAATATGTGAATCTTCATCGATCTAACCTAAATACCTTACACTTATCTCCGGTTCCTCACGGTGGCTTTCATATGATATAACTTATGTACTTCCCAGGGCCACCATATCTGACTCAGCCTCAATCCAGCAGATGAGTTGACCGATTTACGTCTTAAGAGACATTACGGTCATATCAATGTTCGCGCAGACCGTCTCAATAAAATCAAGACAATCCTCATGCTCGTTGATCTGGTCATTTGTTTCCCTCAAGACTCTTTGAGTTTCTCCTATGAAAATAGTGAACATTTCTTCCAGGTTGGGGAAGGACTCCTCATCTTGATCCGGAATGTCAATCTGTGGCGCCATAGTATTAAAACTATCCCCTAGGCTTTGGTAGCTTGTTGAATAATTCCAACTCTGAAAATCATACTCGACCATGTCTTCTAGTACTCGATAGGCTTCATCCACGATTAGTTGGTCGAAAGAGGTGGAACATTTTCCTCTTTCAACCCACATTCTAGTTATAGCTTGTAACCAATCAAGGAAGTTCAGTAATTGACACTCCCTCAAGAAATGATGGTTCGGAAACCAGAATAGAAATTCCTTGTATCGATCCCAAGCACTATAAAACAGCTCAGAATCTTGTTAAAAGAATTGCATCAATACTTATCGATCTAACATCTCCAAGTACCCTGCAAGAGAAATAAAAACAAAACTACAAAATAAAAATTATACAGAAAAGAAATGCCTAAAGTAAAATTAGGTTATTTACTCACAATATCTATAATAATCTAATTACCAATCCCCGACAACGGCGCCAAAAACTTGGTAGCGCATAAATACGTCGCTACTTTTAGTATACGGGTCAAGTTTTAGTACAGATGGGAAGAGTAAGGGTATCGTGTCCACAAGGATTGGTTGAGACTATTATCGAGTACCGTGTTTATTATGACCTAACTTTATCTAGGCAATAAAAATGTGTATAAAATTAATATAAAATAAACTAATATTAATAAATAATCTAATTAAACTATAGATATTATATTGACAATCCAAAGAACAACTGCTAACAAAATATAAACTCAAACAAACAACATATTCATAAATTTATATTAATCCCTAAGAAATCCATGTTTAGCCAATGGCCATAACCATATATACAATGTAAAATAAGCCAAACATGCTCAAATAATAATCCTAAGTTAAGAGATGAAGAAAGAAACAAGAGAAACTAGATGTAGTCTGAAGGTTTGTCGCTAAGAATGTTCCAAGATCACTTTTCCTTCTTTGCTTTGTGTTCTTCTCCTTAGGATATGCTTGAGCTCCCAAAAACCTCTCCAAATATGCCTCTAATATGGTAGGAGGTCTAACGGCCAAAAATAAGGGAGGAGGAAGGATTAAATAGAACAAAATATCCTAAAATATCTAAATAATATCTAAATCTAGTACAGAATGACCGCCTAGGAGGTGGGTATGTCGGTTTGATCTTCGCCACAGTGGTGGATTCAGGAACCTCTCTGCAGTTTCACCACCTAAGCGGTCAGCTTCCAACAGATTTAGGCATCTCTCTGTATATTTACAGCCTAGGCGGTGGATTGTTGTTTTGAATATTGCCTCCGTGCATGTTTTCCCACTGTTCTTAATCCGATTTCATCGTTATTGATCCGTTTTCATACTTTTTCACCTCAAACACCTGATTTATACAAAAAAACATAAAAACATATTAAAACGTAATAAACGTACTCAAAAACTAACAATGTTCGGTTTGGAAATAGATAGATAATTTACACCTATTAACAAGCTTCCTATCAAAGAGAGAGTCGGACCAATCAAGCAGAAGCTCCCGAAGATATGACTTGATATCAACTTGAAAGTTAAGGAAAATATTGTAAAGCTATTCGAAGCTTGCCTCATTGAAGTTTGTACTTACTATGAATGGTTGAGTAACATAGTGCCAGTGTGTAAGAAACACAAAAGGATCCTAGTCTTTGTTAACTATAGAGGCCTAAATAGGACAAGTCTGAAAGATGATTCCCACTGTTAAATATCCACATCATCCTAGACAATACTTCCAGGTGTAGGATTTTATCCTTTGTGAATAGATTCTATGGTTATAACCATATCGTATTCAACATGAAAGATAAACATAAGACCGCTTTCATAATCCCTTGGGGCGTATTCTATTATTTATTCATGGTGTACAAACTTAAAAATGCTGGAGCAACTTATCAGAGAGCTATGATAACCTTGTTCCATGACATAACCCACAAAGAAATAGAGGTATATGTGGATGACATAATAGTGAAATCAAGGAAAAGTGAAGGCCATCTAGAATACTTAAAGAAGATATCCAATCATCTTCGGAAGTTCCTGCTGAAACGTAACCCAACTAACGTTCATTTGGAGTAGTGTCTGGTAAGATACTCTGATTCATAGTTAATTGACAGGGTATCGAAATCGATCCTACCGAGATTAAGGCTATAGTCGAAGTGCCTGCACCTAGAATAGAAAAGTAAATTTGTGGGTTCATTGGGAGAGTAAATTTCATCACCCGTTTCATTTCGCAGCTGATAGCAACTTGCGAGCCGATCTTCAAGTTGTTGAGAAAGGAATCAAATGAGAAATGAAACAAAGAATGCCAGGATGCCTTGTAGAAAGTCAAGGCCTATGTATTGAACCCTTTTGTCTTAGTACCACCCCAACAAGGAAGACCATTATTCCTATACCTCGTCATCCTAAAAACTTCTATGGGTGCAATGTTGGGACAATACTAGAGAAAACCTGTTGTGCGTTAGCCTAGACTGTTCAAAGGTTAGGTCACTATCTGATGTACTTTACTACCCATTTGATTGCTAAAATGGATCCTCTAAAGTACATATTCAAGAAACCTATGCTCACCGAAAAAATATCTAAATGGAAAATATTGCTTACTAAGTTCAACATTGTATATGTGACTGATAGGTGTGAAAAACCTATCTATTTCTAAACCGAATTTGTTAGTTTTCAAGCGTTTTAGTTATATTTAATTGTGTTTTAGTTTGTTTTAGTGTAAAACAGGTGAAGGGACGTTAAAGGGCGATAAACAAGTGAAAACGGTGGAGAAACAGTGAACAAAATGTGAAAAATAGGATTTCGGTGAATGAAGACCACTGCCTAGGAGAAAAAGAGGTAGAATGTTGGAGTACTAAAGGGCTGAACCACCGCCTAGGCGAGAAAACCACCACCTAGGCGAGAAAGCGATAGATTGATATGCCAACCACCGCCTAGGCGAAGATCCGACATAAACTTAACCGACTTAAGCCACCACCTAAGCGGTGAACCACCGCTTAGGCGATGACACTCTGTGTAGAAATATCTGTTTTCAGACATTTTGAAGATATTTCCAAACCTTGCCTATTAAACCCCTTTCTCCACCAAACCTCAAAAAGATATAGACGTGAGAGGAGGCCCCAGTTGATGTTCTAGAGAGCTTCCTTCCACCTTAGTTAGGTTTAGGTAATTTAGGAAGTAGATTATATTAGTTTAGGAGGTGTTCTTGGACAATCCTTGAAAAGCTAGAAGTGGAAGTTCATCAACAGAGAAGAGAAAGCTCAAGAGGATTGTTCTTTGGCGAAAGTGGATTACTCCACTTTGAGATTTAGCTTTTTTTCCCTTGTTTCCATATTTATATTTAATATTTATTGATGATCTCCTCTTGATTTAATGTTGTATTAGCTAAGAACATGTTAGTGTAATTTAGAGATTAGTTAGGGAAATGTGTAGTATAAATACTCATTTGATTTAATATATGTTTCTTTAATGGTTGTTGCTTTTAAGTACGATTGTGTTTATCATTTGATGACGATCTTAGTATTCTTTTTATGGTATTAGGGTTGGATTTTAGAATCTAGGGTTTGATACTCGGGAGAGGTAACCTTGGATTCGGACTAGGGTAAACACATCGTTAGGACCTAACGACCCGGGAGGGCGTTAGTTAGTGTGCAATCGATGATATTGGGTCAAGACTCATGTAGCCTAGAGTCATTAATACATTGAGGGGGACCTCTTCGTTGGCACGAAGTCGCGTATTCCCTCGTCGTATACTCGAAAGAGATGGCAGAGGAATTTAAGAAACGAGATTGTCGGATACCTAAACTCCGTTATTGTTAACTAAATGAAATCAAATGTGTATTAAGTGAACGAAATCAATCCCTAATTAATCAACTTAGTTAGGATTAACCCAGTAATTGTAGTTTAGCTTAGTTTAATTTTAATTCATGTCTTTCGTCGTCAGGATAACATGAGACTACGTCAATTGCAGTATTCAATTATTCACACTTTTCTCTGTGGGAACGATATCCGATCTTCAAGATCCACTATATTAAAACTTAGACCTCGTATAATTGCGAGAGTAAATAGCGGCGTGTTTTTCCCGCGCTACTAGTGACTTAGAAAGCAATCAAAGGCCCAACAACTATTGACCATCTTGCTGATAACCCAAGAGCCAATGGAAGGTCCATGGATACTGAGTTCCCCCAACAAGCTTATTGCATTGCTAACTAGTGATAAGGACAACCAGACATAGCAGATATACTTTAACGGAGCTAGCAACTCGAGAGGAGCCGACATCGGTTTTGTCGTAATATCTCCATAAGGTCAGCAGTTTCCCGTTGCAGCTAAGCTAAGGTTCACCAATACCAACAACACTGCTGAGTATAAATCTTGTATCATGGGATCAAAGTTGTCCAAGAACCTGAGGATCAAAAAGTTGATAGTATACTAGGATTCAAAGCTGATTATTAACCAGATCCCCAAAAAATATGCGACGAAAGATGCCAAGATGATTTGGTACAACAATTTCTTACTTGACCTTTGTGAAGCATTCTTAAAGATCAAGTTTGAGTATGCACCATAGCTTAAGAATGATTTCAACAATACCTGTAAACACCACATTTTGTCTCGCCCAGTTAGTGTCAAATCAAGTATAAGTTCAGATAAACTTTAAGCTCAAGTTTAAAGGGAATTAATTTCTACCTAATATCACACTATACAATATACAAAAACAACCAAAAACATGTCAAAACCGCAAAAAATATTGAATTTGACAAAATACCGCTAAGTAAAAGTTTTGGATCAAAATCGAAATTCTCATGATTTAAGGAGGTCTAAATTGATTTTACTAAGGTTTGATTTTCACAAATCATCTTTAGTATAGATAAATATTAGTCACTACCTTCAAATCATAGGACATTTCAAATAATTAACTCGGTTACCCTACCCCGACATTGAAACATTTATTTTGCATTGAATCTTATCAAATTTAACACCAAAAATAATTTTTTCTCTCTTGCATACCACATCACACACTACCAAGAAACAAACCAAGACACCTTGATCAAGGCTTGGAAAGGTCATCACAAATCTCTAAATCACAAGGTGATTTAAGGATTGGGCTTAATTTGGATTTTCACCAAATCCAAGTAGTCTTGTCAAACCACCCTAGGCCCAACAAATCAAGGGTCTAACCATCATTAAAGGTCTGAAAAACAAGCCCTAAAAGACCAAGGAACCTTACTATATGTTTTCTACCAAATGGCAAAATAAAGGGACAAGACACTTAGGGTACAACCAACCATTATCGAAACTAAACAGATTCGGTTCGCCACCAAAGTAAGGCATTCAATGAGCATTGAATGCCCATCCCATAGAGAATTCAATACTTGGGTTGATATTTCAAGGCCACATTCAAGGTATCTAGATATTTTAAGCAAAATATCTTAGAAACCAATCGAAAGCCTTGAATCGTGACGACTTATTACCGAAACCAAACCTGATGAGTAGCCTCCAAGCAATGCATGAAATGCACATCCCATCAAGTATTAAATATTTGGGATGACATGGCTTGTCTAGGTTCAAATGATATAGATATTTTCAAAAAACATATCTAAGGGTAACTAGGCAACTTGAAAACCAACCGATAGTTACCTGGAAAGTTCACTCGATTCCATCCAAAATGAACCGAATGTGCAGCCTCCAATTTATGACTCATCACTTTGCATTAAATGCAAAGTGACACCTAAGGACTAGGTTCAATGCACCTTGGATGCATTTATGACGACCAAACTGAAATAGTGGATCTAACTGTTATTTAGCACCTAAATTGTTCTATATCCATCCCATCAAGTCATAAATGCACCCATGTGCAAGGAATCTCATTGGTAGATTAGTAATCATTGGTAATGATTTCCAATGATTACCAAATCTTTGAAAAGATTTGGTAGTCATTATCAAATCTTTGAGAATCTAGCCTTCTCCCCTAAATTCATTCTAATCCAAATCAAACCAAGACAAAGTAACAAGTCCCCTAGGATAAACAGTCCCCAAGGAAGATGATGGATTGTCTTGTGTGTTGATCCTAAGATTTTGATGAACAATTAAGTATTGATGTTTTGGTGGAATTAATGTTTGATCAAGTATTTCAGTGATTTAAAGTTCCAGAAATGAAGATATCAAGATGATGAAGAATTATTAAGAGTTTGAAGAAATTAGGAAAAACAACCCAGGTAAATATTAACTCTTAATATACCATTTAGGAATACACATATGGCACAAAATGAATTTTATCTTTTTGTGTGTTTTTATCAAGTATGATTATTTGCTCCTATATGAATTGAAAAGAAATATTTTTGAATGACTAAAATAAAATATAAGAATATTAGTGGAGCTTATTTAAAGATAAAAATAGATAAAGAGGCGAAATCATAAAAGAAAGTATGTTAAAAACAAGATCAGAGAAGAGATTCAGAAGGTGGTAGTCGACTAAGAAGTCGACCGGAGAAAGAAGCTGAAACATCCTGAATCGAAGAGTCGACTGACAGGTCGATCGGTAAAAATAACTGAACTCTCTGAATCTGTGAGTCAATCGAGCGATCGACCAGTGAAAGCATGACAAACTCTCTAAATCTGCAAGTCGACCGAGCGGTCGACCTATGAACTGCATGGGCTACTTTTAGTATCTTCTAATCGACTGGGCAGTAGACTGAACGCATTGTTTCAGGATATAGTTTGATCCGAGTTTAAATCCAAAAGTAGCCATTTTTTGTTAGGATTTGAGAGAGATTTAAAAGATATTCTCTATATTTAAGATATGGTTCATATACTAATTAAATCTTTTCAATATGGTTCATTAAATATTAATGTTTCTCAATTTGGTACTTGAAATAGATTCTATACTTATTTATTTTGATTCAGGAAAACTTTGGGGGTTTAATTAGAAGATTCTAAAGATGTTTTAAAATGAAATTGAACCTAAATGAACTCATTATGTTATAAGGGGTCTATAAGAGCTTTTTATTGTCATGACACTTGTAAACTAGCCGTTAGAAGGCTGATTACATATTCCTTTAAATTGACATGCGAATTTTATTAGAAAAGCGAATCATTCTAAGAGTTAATCATTCTATATCATTTTGAGAGAGATTTTATAAGAGTTAGTATTCTCCGATATTGTGAGTTTTTCTAAGAGTGATTATGTGAATCAATTGCGATTTATTCTTGCTGATACCGGATTTGAAGCTATATTGTTCTAATCATTAATTCTATGGATTCCGGGTGAGATCTTTCTATACTGTTTATTGTTTATTATTTTATTTTGGAAATTGATCGTAGAAATTATTTTTAATTTTTGAAGAAAATATTCTTTTAAACAATTTTTTGAATCTGATTACGTGCTCCAATTTGCAACCCATATCTTATTAAAATTAGATTTTTTCCTTAGTCTGAGAGAAATTGGAAAGGTTGATTCTGAGCCTGTAACAGAATCGGTGTGTGGGTTTGGTTCCTACCTTTGAAGGAATCTTGGTTTTAGTGGGTGCGACCTCCGTGGAGCTCGGAGGACTGGATTAGCCAAGAGTAACTTAGTAAGCTGGTATAAATCTTTTGTGTGCTGCAATATTATTTTAGCTATTTTTGTTGTTTGGGTGTGCACTTAGATTTATTATATTTCCGCTGTGGTATAAAGATAATAATTAATTTAGGCATAAAATTAATTATTTGATTTATTCAATTATATTCTGATAATATTTGTTAATTACCCAATTCACCCCCCCTCTTGGGTATTCTATTGGGCCAACACCGTGCATTTCCCAATATGCAGGCCCCCAGCCTATAAATAGGGATGTTGGGGTTCTCATTTTCTCAAGTCTTAAAGGCCTAGATTTTCTCTCTAAACTCGAGAAAATCTCTCAGGTCCTAGGCCTCTCAAGCGGATAACTAAAAAAAAACATCGTTATTCTGCTGAAATCTAGTCGTGGAAGGTGTTCTTGAATTTCTTAGAACATGAACTTCAAGGATCGACAATCACCGATTAATATCGAGCCAAGGGGAGCAGGGAGGGAAAGGAGGTTCGCTACTTAGGGACGACCACATCCCCTAAGTAGGTTGTTATTCTTGGGTTCTTAGCTAAGAACTCAAAGAACCATGACCATCGATCAACCACCGGCTAACCGCTGACCAAGAAGATTAAGGATGAGAAGAAGGAAAATACTTAGAGAAGACCACATCTCCTAAGTAGGAATGTTCCTATCAAACCCCCTATGATTTTTGGTTGATTTTGTATATTGCTTTGTATATAGTAGGATCATGTAGATAATAAACTTACTCTCATGTTCATAAGACCTAAAATCCATAAAAGAATTAAACAAACACCAAAACAACCTACCAAGCTTTTAATTTTTTCAAGAACATCAAGCAAACACCTAATTTTAACTATAACAACCAAATTACGGTCAAATCATACAAAACTCTTTCCAAGCATATCAAGAGCATTCAAAAAATTCCAAGACATTTGCAAATGTCAAATCATCCAACCACGTGTTAAAAACATGTGAGGATTCAAACAAAATGACTATTCACTCCATGAGTTGTACATAGTCTATATGATACCCCTCCCCCTTCCCCCCCTCCCCCAATAACAATGTATTTCTTTTCTTTTTTAGCTAAACAAAACACACATATATACATATAAACTTATATACTACACCAACAGACCCTTTTGGCTAAGAACTCGGGGATAAAGGGAGGGCCTATATTCCTTCGAGGATATGTATGATTTTTCTTCAAAAACCTTCTCGTTTTCCTTAGCTACGAGTAGGACTGGCATAAATATATGGTATTTCTTTTCACTTTTTTAACTCACATACGAACACTAAACTAACCAAAGCAAATAAGTTTGTTTAAGGTTTATGACAAAATCAAAAGGCTTGTTACTCAGGTGGTTCACAACCAAAACTAATTGATAATCAACCAAAACATAACTAAACTAACCCAGATTTAATCAAAAACCAACCTAGATTTTCAAATATAACAAGACTGAACTACGTTTGACCTGATCTTTTACAACCACCCAAAGTACATTGGCAGCTCATAAGGGTTCGGTCACACCTCTAATAATGAATCTAGTTTTTAATGAGACAATAATGAACTATGTCTAACCTAATCTTTGATAACCACCCAAAGTACATAGGCAACCCATAAGGGTTCAATTACGCCTCTAATAATACAGAATATCCTCTACTCTTATGAGAATGAACTATGTGATAACCTGATTCTCATTCAAGATACGTAGGTAACTCACATGCGAGTTTGATCGCATATCCAAACTACTTAGGGCATGTTTGATAAAAAAAAAAACAATTTAAATACCATGTTTGATAAAAACAAAACTTAAAAATTTTAAACTAATTAAATTAAGTACGTAATTAATTAAGTGTGTTTGGAAAATGTAATGAAAATTACTTAATCAATTAAGTTAGCTTAAAAATTAAGTGAAATATTAAGTTAAAAATTCAGCAAAACCCCCTTGCTTATTTGTTTTTTACAGAAAGTGCTCAGCAACTTTTTAAATTAAAAAAAAAAAAATTTAATCGTTTTACCGTTAGGGAGGTAGGGTTTCTTCTATTCAGTGCTGATTCGATAGGGTATCATTTTCATTGTGCAAAGTGGCGATTTCAAGCGATGGAGGCGATTTGAGAAGAGAGGCGGTAGCGGCAAGCTTAGAACAGCGACGGAGGCAATGAGCATAGAAGAGAGGCACCGAATAAACAAAGTTTCAACAAGGTATGTTCTTTTTCAAATATATATAGTTTTTATTTTCTTCAACTCGAGGTTTGAATCTTTTTTTCATCTCTGAATGCATTTTTGATTTTGTTTCTTCAAATTTTGTTTCTTCAGAAATCGTCCTTTATATATTTATTTTTCTATTTTGAAATCTAAATTTCTTGCTTGAAATCTGATATTCCTGTTCTTTAATTTTGATTTCATACCAAAACACATTGAGTTTAGTACATGGTAGGGGCGCGAAATGTGCACGCCTACTTACGCTTGCAAGTATACGAGGTCTAAAGTTTTAATATAGTATATCTTGCAGATCAGATATCGTTCCCACAGAGAAGAGTGTGAATAATTGAATTGAATACCGCAATTGACGTAGTCTCATGTTATCCTGACGACGAAAGACATGAATTGAAATTAAACTAAGCTAAACTATAATTAGTGGGTTAATTCTAACTAGGTTGATTAATTAGGGATTGATTTCGTTCACTTAATACACATTTTATTTCATTTAGTTAACAATAACGGAGTTTAGGTATCCGACAATCTCGGTTCGTAAACTCCTCCGCCACCTCTTCCGAGTGTAGGACGAGGGAATACACGACTTCGTGTCGATGAAGAGGTCCCCCTCAATGTCTTAATGACTCTAGGCTACGTGAGTCTTGACCCAATGTCATCGATTGCACACTAACTGACGCCCTCCCGGGTCGTTAGGTCGTAACGAAGTGTTTACCCTAGTCCAAATCCAAGGTTACCTCTCCCAAGTGTCAAACCCTAGATTCTCAAATCTAACAGTAATACTATTACAAGAATATTAAGATTGTCATCAAATGATAAACACAATCGGACTTAAAAACAACAACCGTTAAAGAAACGTATATTAAACCAAACGAATATTTACACAACTACACATTTCCCTAACTAATCTATAAATTACACTAACATGTTCTTAGCCAATACAACAATAAATCAAGAGGAGATCATCATTATCAACAATAAACATTAAATACAAATATGGAAACAAGGGAAGAAAAGCCAAATCTCAAAGTGGAGTAGTCTACTTTCGCCAAAGAACAATCCTCTCGAGCTTCCTCTTCTCCGTTGATGAACTTCCTCTTCTAGATCTTCAAGGATTGGCCAAGAACACTTCATAAAACTAATCTAATCTAACTAAGGTGGAAAAGAGCTCTCAAGAACAACCAAGCCCTCTCCCACGTCTAAGGTAAGGTTTTAAGGGGTCTACTCTTTTTTAAGTTTGGTGGATAAAGGGGTTAAAATGAGGGATTTGGAAAATATCTTCAAAATATCTAAAAATAGATATTTTTGTACCGAGTGTCACTGCCTAAGCGGTGGTTCACCCCTTAGGCGGTAGACTTAAGTCAGTTAGGTTTCTGTCGGATCTTCGCCTAAGCGGTGGTTTCTCCACCTAGGCGGTGGCTACTGGCATATCATTCTGATCTTTTCTCGCCTAGGCGGTGGTTTTCTCGCCTAGGCGGTGGTTTAGCCCTTCAGCACTCCAACATTCTGCCTCTTTTTCGCCTAGGCGGTGGAACTTCCACCTAGGCGGTGATCTTCATTCACCGAAACCCTGTTTTGCACATTTTGTTCACCGTTTCTCCACCGTTTTCACTTGTTTCTCGCCCTTTAACATCCTTTCCCTGTTCTACACTAAAACACAATTAAATATAACTAAAACGCTTGAAAACTAACAAATCCGATTTAGAAATATATAGGTTTTTCACACCTATCAATACCCCCAAACTTAAAATTTTACTAGTCCTCGAGCACAACACTTACGCTAAACTAAACTAACTAACGAACTAACCAACAAAAAAATTGAAAAATTAAACAAACACAAAAGAAGTATATGCATGTAAATATAAAGTTCAATCGAAATAACCAATTTGTTCCTCCCTCAACATCCCTAAATCACATCAAATTCGGGAAGTAACCCACACCAAGTGGTGTTCTAGAATTTCAACGATCAATATTAATAAAAACCATTCTAGATCCATTTGAAGTGTGTGTGTGAGAACTCAAATGTATAACTAGTCAAATACTGGAATTGATTATTCAATCGTTAAGCTCATAATTTAAACCGTTGAAGGATTCTGGAAAACCATACGCTTGATTAGAGTTTACTATCTACTAATGTAGGCTCGGATATTCACAGAAATCAATAGGGCTTGGTTTGGCTTTGGAAAACGACCACGGGTATCACTGGAATAAAAATAGCAAATCGGTTTAATTGAACGATACCCGGGGTAAAATCGCTTGTCGCTATCCTCTCTCATGACCTCACATTCTTAGAATACAACTCTGAATAACAAATGAAAATCCTGGTATTCACTTGTCGAAAGAGAAGAAAATAAAAAACTATATTTATTCTTCTTTTTTTTTTTTTTTTTTTTTTTACAACATATTCCTAAATTAATTCGAATTATTACAGTTTTAGGAGAATGCAAAAAGAAGTTAGAGAAACACACCCCCAAACTTATTCGAATTTATAAAATTTTAGGAATATGTAAAAAGAAATGATAGAAACACACCCCCAAACTTATTTTTAGGAGCGTGCAAAAAGAAATACGAAAGTGACAAGTGAATACACTAATACCGAATCAATAAAAATTTATCAAAAACCCTACTGCTCACTTGATTTCACTCAATTTTGAAAATTAGGCTTAGCGACCTTGGGTTAGGAAAAATTTAATTGAAAGGAGTATTTGAACGTTTTCAGAATTGATTAAGGTATCGGCTTCGACAGGGGAAATAAGAAATGAACATTTTTAGGTTAGCTACAACGGTTCAAGTGAAAAATTGACGGCCTAAATCACGTCTCTGGAATTACCTCACCTAGGATTCCGCCTCAAGTTTTCCCCAAATCAAGTTCTAGTTTCCTCATTTTCTATCATGAGCTTAATATCGAATAATCAACATCTAATCGTTCAGATAATTATACATTGAGTTCAAATGTCGTGCAATTTTTGGATTGAGATAATTTTTACGCAATCGACAAGTTAAGCACACAAAACACACAAGGAAGGTATTACCCCCGACCTCAATATGCAATTAGGTGATAATTCTTATCATCTAGTCTTAGCCCAAATGAACTCACATTTAACAAGCAAACACAACTTTATACATACACAAATCTAAACTAAATCTAATACTAACATACATAAATTAATCTAACACTAAACATGCAAAAACAAAAATTAAACTAAGCTAAACTAAAACATTCAAAATAATAAAATACATACTCAAAATAATGGTTCATCCTTTTCTACAAAAAAATTAAAATGGATGAACATCCACTAAACTAATCATCCACTCCATACCCAAACATGCTTGAACAAAAGAAGTGTTCCTCAATCAGTGAACCCAATAGACATATAGCATTAATGCATATAAAATGGGTTGAACGCATACCTAGGGAATAAGATTTATTCCCTACTGTTCACCTGACAAGAAATTTTCTCTCCACCACTATCACGTTGGAATGAAAATTGTGGCGGTTATACAAAAAGTGCGGCGGCAATGCCAAAGCGGTCACACATAAACCTGTGGATTTGATCTGGTGCATACACTAATCACAACATTTCAACAAAATATAAACAATGTATCATGCAATTTTGTTTCACACAATTTAACAATCCATAGAAACTAAGTTATCACCAAAAATCAAACCAAAATCCCAAAATGATAAAGAAAATCGCGAAAATGGGGTTGAAAATTGATTTGAGGTAGATGATTTGGGGTGGAAATCACAAAATTTGGTAATGGAATGATGATTTTTGAGTATTGGAATGGTTTGGAAGTAAGGTTTTAGAGAGAATGTGGAGGTTTTGGGGGAAGGAACCTCACGATTTTAATTTTGAACGAACGGGCTCTTTTTAACTGCAGAAGGTCCACCGCTTAGGCGGTGGAACTCTTTTCTTTAAAATCAAACCTTCTGATGAAATTTCGCCTAGACGGTGGTTTTTCCGCCTAAGCGAAATTACACCAGTGTGAAAACATTTTGTTCTGCTATTAATCCGCCTAGGCGGTGGTTTTTCCGCCTAAGCGGTGGAGCGTATTTTGAAAATTTGGTGCATCCTGTATTTTTACCCCCTAAGTGGTGGTTCACCGCTTGGGCAGTGGGCCTGCAGCTCCCACTTTCATGTTTTTCTCAAATTTTCAAAATACGGCTCCACCCCGTACGTTTTCACTTCGCTTGTTCAATGTGTTTAAACTTAAAATACTTCCCCAAATGTCCATACTCCTAAATTGACTTCTGAACACATTCCAAAGCCATGTCGGCTTCCAAAAGAATAAATAATCAAATCAATAGTAACAAAAATCGGGTAATTTGATACCCTAAGTTTCATTTCAAAAAAATAGGGCCTGAGTTACCGTCCCCAGCTAGACTATCGTGTCACTAAGTATTTTTCACCAAAATTCCCCATAGACAAGGAATTTGGGCTCAAATGCTCAGTCGGATCAAGATCATGGCTTGAAGTCAGCTTCTCCTCTCAGTCCTTAACATTTGCAATAAGCTCAATCTCGGGATTGAGAATTAAGAATTCCAATCTTCTTCATCTTTTCTCGCTCTGCTTGATCTCATGAACACAATGAAACAAAAATAAAAATTAAAAACAAAATAAAAATAAATGTCAGGATTAATACTTGACCACTTAGTCGCAATATCAACTTAGAATTCACACTAATCCCACGTCGACAGTGCCAAAAACTTGGTGCGTTGACGGAACTAGGATATGATACATTTTTTTTTCCTATTTAAAACTTAAGTTCTGAGCTGTTACCGCATTTCTTTTGCAATATTCAATTAAAATTCAAACTGATACCCGACAACGGTGCCAAAAACTTGGTAGGGGCGCGAAATGTGCATGCCTACTTACGCTCGCAAGTATACGAGGTCTAAAGTTTTAATATAGTGGATCTTGAAGATCGGATATCGTTCCCACAGAGAAGAGTGTGAATAATTGAATTGAATACCGCAATTGACGTAGTCTCATGTTATCCTGACGACGAAAGACATGAATTGAAATTAAACTAAGCTAAACTACAATTAGTGGGTTAATTCTAACTAGGTTTATTAATTAGGGATTGATTTTATTCACTTAATACACTTTTGATTTTGTTTAGTTAACAATAACGGAGTTTAGGTATCCGACAATCTCGGTTCGTAAACTCCTCCGCCACCTCTTCCGAGTGTAAGACGAGGGAATACGCGACTTCGTGTTAACGAAGAGGTCCCCCTCAATGTCTTAACAACTCGAGGCTGCGTGAGTCTTGACCCAACGTCATCGATTGCACACTAACTAACATCCTCCCGGGTCGTTAGGTCGTAACGATGTGTTTACCCTAGTCCGAATCCAGGGTTACCTCTCTCAAGTGTCAAACCCTAGATTCTTAAATCCAACCATAATACCATTACAAGCATATTAATATCGTCATCAAATGATAAACACAACCGGACTTAAAAGCAACAGCCGTTAAAGAAATGCATATTAAACCAAACGAGTATTTACACAACTACACATTTCCCTAACTAATCTCTAAATTGCACTAACATGTTCTTAGCCAATACAATAATAAATGAAGATGAGATCACCATTATCAACAATAAACATTAAATACAAAGATGGAAACAAGGGAAGAAAAGCCAAATCTCAAAGTGAAGTAGTTCACTTTCGCCAAAAAATAATCCTCCCGAGCTTCCTCTTCTCCGTTGATGAACTTCCTCTTCTAGCTCTTCAAGGATTGGTGAAGAACACTTCTTAAAACTAATCTAATCTAACTAAGGTGGAATAGAGCTCTCAAGAACAACCAAGCCCTCTCCCACGTCTAAGGTAAGGTTCTAAAGGGTCTACTCTTTTTTAAGTTTGGTGGAGAAATGGGTTAAAAGGCGGGATTTGGAAAATATCTTCAAAATATCTAAAAATAGATATTTTTGTGGAGAGTGTCACCGCCTAAGCGGTGGTTCACCGCTTAGGCGGTGGACTTAAGTCGGTTAGGTTTTTGTCGGGTCTTCGCTTAGGCGGTGGTTTCTCTACCTAGGCGGTGGCTACTGGCATATCATTCTGATCTTTTCTCGCCTAGGCGGTGGTTTTCTCGTCTAGGCGGTGGTTCATCCCTTAAGCACTCCAACATTCTGCCTCTTTTCCGCCTAAGCGGTGGAACTTCCACCTAAGCGGTGATCTTCACTCACCAACACCCTGTTTTGCACATTTTATTCACCATTTCTCCACCGTTTTCACTTGTTTCTCGCCCTTTGACGTCCTTTCCCTGTTCTACACTAAAACAAAATTAAATATAACTAAAATGCTTGAAAACTAACAAATCCGGTTTAGAAATATATAGGTTTTTCACACCAATCTGTACATAAACTTGAAACAATGGATTTTGGTTGGCCTTATCGTAACGAAGATAGGGAGTAGATAACCTTTGGATTTTGGTTGGCCTAAACATGATTTTAGTTGGTCTGTACAAGGCGTTTTTCTGGATTTTTAAGGTGTTTAAACTTCAGACTATAAATCTGTTGCATATCCTGAAGTTCTCTGTGACCCATTTTGTCCTATTTGCTCCCCCTCCAAAGAAACTGTAGAATGTCTGTTCCTTTCTTGTCTAGCTCCATGGTTGATCTTGTTTAATAACCCTTTTGAAATTTAACTTTGAGAATCAGAAACTTTAGCTTCTCATCTTAGTTCCTGAATTGGTTTTTTGACTCATCATCAAGAGATCAGATCTGAAAATCAACTCAAATGATACACTTGTAATTTAAACTTCACTAGTTGATATTTTAGTTGATCAACTAGAGGAATATTTTAAAAATAAACTGTTGGAGTAGTTTGTAATCCACTAGTTGATAATTGTAGTTCCACTAGTTGTTCTTTGGAAATAGGTAGTGAGATTTTTAGAACAACTAGTTGATCTTTGTTGTAATTATATTTTGAAATCAACAAGTGGATATTTCAAAATGTCAATTAGCATATCTAATTAAAAAGTAGATAAAAAATTCAAAACAAGGGAAGGTGATGGGTTTTGAGAAGTTGGTCTTTTTCCTCGTACCTCCTTCATTCTTCGTCTTCTTCATAGGAATCCAAATCCTAATTTTTTCAGATCCTACAAAATCCATTTAAATTTGGTTTTTTGACTAGCCATCTAGAGATTATATTTTAAATTTAATGTTCAAATACGCACTAATTGGTCTAACGAACTCTAACCAAAACCATACTCTAGATTTAACTCAGATGGCTCCTCCAGGCGTTGGAAGACACTCATGACACTGTAGGAATTAACATAATAATGACATTCAATAGCCTTATCAAACCCATCACCAACTTTTTCTATAAATCATTAAGCCACTCTATTTTTTCAATCAAACCAGTGTAGGTATGTTGACTAATGATGCTAGAGCTAGTTGAAAGAGAATCGGGTTAAAATTTATGAACCGGGATGTGGTGGCTAACGGAAATGTTAGGGAGTCCAGATACGTTGGCAGGGGCCTCAGGAAGAGTTATATTTTCTGTTTAACAGCCTGCCCACCCAGGAAACGACTCAGCCGAATGTGGGGTCCAACAGCTGGAAGAGCACCACACGTCTCATGGTGTTTGGTATGCCCCCAGCGGCCCTTGAAAATTTTGAGGACCAAGTGCTTCTCATGCCCAGTCATACTCATAACCGCATCAGGTCTCCAAGGTGAACAGCCTCTGGTCAATAGAACAATGTAGGCAAGGAAAGTCGGCAAAATGGATCTGTAACCTCAGGAAAAGAATTGGCTCTGAGGGCTGGACTCAGGGGTCCCAGTCTTGAACCCATCGGCTATCGATGGACTACTCGAGTTGCTCCGGCGATGAGAGCAGGTCGCCGCGTGTCAGCCGGGGGACGAACTGGGAACAGCTCCCTCGGGGGCCTTCCCCGAATGTCGAATAGGCAACTTAAAACTAGTACAGACAAGGGGAATCTAACTATTTAATTAAAATAAAGCATTGCGATGGTCCCTGCGAATGTTAACGCAATGTGATTCTTGCCCAGTGCTCTAAATGTCAAAGTAAAGAAATTCAACCAAGCGTGGGTAAACGGCGGAAGTAACTATGACTCTCTTAAGGAAACCAAATACCTCGTCATCTAATTAGCGACGTGCATGAATGGATTAACGAGATTCCCACTGTCCTTGTCTACTATCCAGCGCAACCACAGCCAAGGGAACGAGTTTGGCAGAATCAGCGAGGAAAGAAGACCCTGTTGAGCCTGACTCTAGTCCGACTTTGTGGAATGACTTGAGAGGTATAGAATAATTGGGAGCTAGAAACGGAAAAAGTGAAATACCACTACTTTTAATGTTATTTTACTTATTTTGAGAATCGAAGGTGGGGCTCGGCCCCTCTTTTTAAACCCAAGGCCCGCTTTGGCGGGCCAATCTAGGCGGAAGACATTGTTAGATGGGAAGTTTGGCTGGGGTGGCACATCTGTTAAAAGATAACGCGTGTGTCCTAAGATAAGATCAATGAAAATAGAAATCTTGTGTGGAACAGAAAGGTAAAAGCTCATTTGATTCTGATTTCCAGTACGAATACGAACCGTGAAAGCCTGGCCTAACGATCCTTTAGACCTTCTGAATTTGAAGCTAAAGGTGTTAGAAAAGTTACCACAGGGATAACTGGCTTGTAGAAGCCAAGCGTTCATAGAGACGTTGCTTTTTGATCCTTCGATGTCGGCTCTTCCTATCATTGTGAAGCAAAATTCACTAAGTGTTGGATTGTTCACCCACCAGTAGGGAACGTGAGCTAGGTTTAGACCATCGTAAGATAGGTTAGTTTTACCCTACTGATGACAGTGTCGCAATAGTAATTCAACCTCGTACGAGAGGAACCGTTGATTTTCACAATTCGTCATCGTGCTTGGTTGAAAAGCTAGTAGCGCGAAGCTACCGTGCGTTGGATTCTGACTGAACGCCTCTTAGTCAAAATTCGGGTTAGAAGCGATGCATATGCCTGCCGCCCGTTTGGCTAAGCCCTCGCGATGGATGAGTCACATTGGTTGTCTTGAAGCATAATTCCCTCTAAGTGGCGAGTAGAATCCTTTGTAGATGACTTAAATACGTGGTAGGGTATTGTGAGTGGCAGAGTGGTCTTGTTTCCACGATCTACTGAGATTCAGCCCTTTATCACTCTGATTCGTCCCTCTCCCATCACACCACAACTGCAAAAATTGCTACCGAAGGCTAGAGTAACCAACACAACGGCCAACAGCTGTGCCCCTCGTGTTTACAAAAGATAGCACGCGCTCCTTGTATGTAGTCGGCATGCGTTGGCATTTCGTGGCATGCAAGGGGTTGGTATATATGCATAATATGCACATGACAAGGTTATGTGAATTGTTGGTATTTCAAATGAGAACTTTGAAATACCAAACAATACAAAGAATAACGACTATTAGGGTTAATACTTTTGATATGATAATTTTTTCATTATGTGATAATTTTTTTACTCGACAATATTCTTTGCTAAACACGAAGTACAATATTATTTATCAAATATATATTTAAATTACATAATAAAATAATAACTTATAAATGAAAAATATGATGCCTTACAGGACAATCCCAAAGCTAAATAATTTCGATATGTTGGTCTGCAATATATTGATAAAATTAAAGCGTTGTTTAATGGTATAACAGCGATAAGAGAAGTATCGTGGGAGGTACAATACTAAGAATAATGTCTATTAGGGTCTATTATATGATAATTTTTTTACTCGACGATCTTCTTTACTAAACACGAAGTACAATATTATTTATCAAATATATATTTAAATTACATAATAAAATAATAACTTATAAATAAAAAATATGATGCCTTACAAGACAATCCCGAAGCTAAATAATTTCGATATGTTGGTCTGCAATATACTAATGAAATGAAAGCGTTATTTAATGGTATAACAACGATAGGGGAAGCATCGTAAGGTCCGTCTAGGATAGGATTACCTTTCGATGATGTCCAGTACTCATCAACATCTCAATCTATTGGATAAATACATATTGACCTAGATAGTGAATCTATACCTTCATCTTCAAAAGCTAAGCGTCAGAAAAAGATGAAAAGTGATAATATCGATAACCAGCTACAAACTGTTTTGTGAAACTTAGAGAAGTCGGATGGACCTACCATGGAAGAGTGTAATGGGGCTTTAGATAGTATGGCAATGCTCCAACTGGATGACCCTATAGATATTGCAGCGCTAAGTATCTTGTGTGATATTTAACTTTTTATTTCAATGAAATATTTTTAGCCGGTGATTAAAGTACTTTACTTTTGTTATAGAATAAAAATATAGAATTCGAATATCATCTTCAAGAAAGTTGCAGTTCTTCTATTAATGAAAAAAAATAAGGAGAAATAGAAGAAGACCTGATACTGATTCCTTTCTTAGTGGAAAATTATATGTAGAAGAAATTGTTAATGGAAATTATTCTCATTGTCTCGAAATTTTGAGGATGAAGATTAATCCATTCATAAGGTTATGTACCCACTTTGAAAACAAATGATGGTTAAAAGATAGTCGTTACATTTCCGTTAAAGAGAAAATGACAATATTTCTCTTAATTTTAAGTCATAATTCAAAAATTCGATGTGTGAAGAGACAATTTAACCATTCAACTCAAACTATACATAAATTTCCATGAGGTATTGGATGCAAATATATATTTTTTTAAAGAAATAATCATCCCAACAACAAGCAATGAGAGTTCAAATCAACACCATCACTACCTTAGGCAAATATTTCAGGTAAAATATCTAAATCATTCGTTTCATAGTTGATTTTGATGTTTTGTTTGAATTAACCGATTCTTTTTAAAGGGTGTTGTAGGGGTACTTGATGGAACTCTTATTCATGCGGTTATTCCTCCTAATAAGCAAGTTTCATTTAGAAGAAAAGGGAGAGGACAGTGTTATCAAAATGTGCTTGCGATATGTGACTTAGATATGATTTTTACATTTTTATGGGATGGTTAGAAAGGTGTTGCACATGACTCAAGAGTGTTATCAGAAACTATAAATGACCCAACGAACAATTTTCTATTTGCTTTACTGGGTAAGTTCTTTTTATATTATTTTTCAAATTAATTTAATTATATAATACAATTTAGTACATTTAGTACATATTAATGGTACAGATAACTATTATTTATGTGATGTTGCATATATGCATACAAGGGGATTTATCGTGCCCTATCAAAATATACGATATTGGTTCTCTGACTTTAGGAACAACGGTCCTAGAATAAAAGAACTTTTCAACCATGCTCATGCCAAATTACAGAATGTAATTGAATAAGCTTTTGGGGTTTTGAAAATGCGTTTTTCAATCTTGAAGTTGATGGTATCATATACATTTGGAGTGCAGAGAAATATTATTATTGCTTGTATAGCTATTCATAACTATCTTCTAAAAACAATTGTAACAGATGGTTTTTTCGACCAATTTACTAAAGGTTATGAAGCAAATGAATCATCTGATGATGAAATAATTACTTCAGAAATTGAAACTAGAAGAGAAAGCAAACAAGCAGATCAAACATATATGATTAACTTGAGTGATAGAATTGCAATTAAATTGTTTAATTCCCGGATTTTTATTTTTTATTTTATTTTTATTTTTTTTGGTTGAATTCTATGTTATTGTTGACTTGAAATAATTTATATGTTTGAACTTTTTAGTAAATTATTAGTGTTTTTATTTTATTATTTTGTTCACAATTTGATTTTATTTTTTTGTATGTCATCTTGATTCAAGGGCAATTATATAAATTAAATAATTTTCAGTATTCAAATTTGGTACTTATCAAACATACAAAAACAATTCAACACTTCAATTTTCAACACAATTTTATCAAATAACCTTCTTAAATTTTCAGCACTTAAAATTTAAGTACTTAATTTTCAACACTTAAAAATTGAGTCGTTATCAAACAAACCCTTAGTCTTAGTTTGCATTTCTTTTAGTGTCGCTTGCATATTTACATATTTGTCTATATATAAACTATTATTAGGTATTGCTAACTAGTAGTAACTGTAGTATTTACTTGTTTTTCATTAAATCATGTCAAAAATACGTAAAAAGAATAAAAACTCAAAAAAACAATAATAATAATAATAATAATAATTATTATTATTATTATTATTATTATTATTATTATTATTATTTTATTTTTTATTTTTTATTTTTATTTTTTTTCGATAAGCGGTGGAATATATTAATAAGGGGCAAAGTCACCCAAACTACACGTAATACAGAACACATAGCTATACTACACGATAACAATTTATCGTGTAGTCCGAAAAACCACACCCAGAAAATACAAAAAATACATTACAACTACAATGGCCAAAGAAGCTAACCACTAATAACTATAACACCCAAAATCAAATACTCTAGGCCACCCAGCAAACTCGATAAAACAACACCAGCAAAATGCCCATGAGCACAACTCCTTCCTTCCATGTTCAATGGCACAGCCCCTTAAAGAATTGCACACCCTTCTACGTTATTCTGATGTAACTCCATATATTCACCCGTTGACTAAGGCACCACTTCAACTAAAAAACCAAATAACAAGACCATTCCCGACAATGACTAGCCTTTGAATTGGAGAATAATCAGATGATAAAGCTCGACTCAGGAAAAACAATTCACTAACTTTGAAAGCAAAAAAAAAAAACACCTCAAACACCACCAATCATTCAAATGAAGGTTCCCAATTACAGCACAACCTAGCACTAGAACCCCCAATTATAGCCAACTTCACGAACCCAAGCGCCATGAAGAGATTATTAATACACCCATACCGCCAAGGCCTTTTTTTTAATATTCTTTTTCGAAATTAAGACTATTTTCTTATAAGGTTCTCCCCCATCAAGTTCTGCAAAAATTTCATCAATCTCATCTTTTGGTCTAGATAAGGGGTTACTCCCAAAAAAATATGCTACCACATTTCTATCATTAACCTTGACAGATTGTTTATCTTCAAAGGTGTATCCCTTCTCTACAAAATTCTTCTTTGTTAGAAAATATGACCTCAGTTGCTCTATCTTTTCTATTGGGTTAATGGGTGCAAAAATTTCCTTTGGTGAATTTGTCCATGTGGACTTTGGTTCCAAAGTAACAACATCCTTCATCTTTACAACATCTTCAAGTTGGTCCTCGCAAACAGAGATTGTAGTTTCACAAGGTTTAGGGACTACAACTACAATGTCTTTACTAACTTCTACCCTATTTACCACAACTTCTTTTTAAGATCTTTGATTAATGGAATTAATACAGATCATATTACTTTTGGCTTCGTTAACCATTTGTGAATGATTAAGATGGCTTCCGATAGAAACACTGAGATCTTCTCTGATGTTAATAGTGTACATTTTACCTTCACAATTAACCGAAATATTCTCAACGATAAAATCTTTGGAGTTAGTATTAATAATAATTATACCCTTATCAAGCACTTGGACAAACAAATTCTCAAGAGAAGGAAGATTATTATTGGAAGAATTAGACTTGAGAGGTTGAGGGACTTTCTTAACCCAAACACTCTTCAATTTAGCATAGCTACGCTAAGCCAAGATAGGCTCATGTCCCCAACATCTCCGAGCAACGTTAAATCCGTTATCAGCCAATTATACCCTCAACCTAGTTGTGTGAAGCCTTAGGCCATCAAGATTCCCAGCTGCTCTAATTGCCTCATCTCTGGTGGGAAACCTCACAAAACCAAACTTGGAATTTTTGCCCAATCCCCTTCTATGAGATATATAAACATCTCTCACTCTCCTCTGCCACCGAAAAATATTCCTCAACCCCCTGTGACCAAGCTTCTCTAGGATCTCATCCACAAATACTGAAAAAAAATTCGACCGAGGGGTTTTCCAACCCCAAAATGTCTTTGGAGGAAAGTCCATAGGAAGTGAAAAGGAATATGAATACGATCTGAAGCACTAACCTCAAGCCAGAGGGATTTCAAAGTCAGGCGGCAAAGTAGAACTATAAGAAGGAGAAGAATCCTTGCACTTGTTCCCAAAATCCTCATCAAAGCGGCATCGAAACAGTCAAAAACAGCATTAAAATTTTGAAATGGTGGCACATTTCCCAATAGAGAGCTTCTCCCACACTCACAAAACTGTTACAGCGGTGAAATTAAATGTCCAGTTGGAGGGGGAGGAAAGACGCCCACACTAGTGATCTGAATGGCCTTTGTTTATGTGAATGGGAGTTCCAATAGATAGACAACGCAAAAATAGCAGCTTCAGTTGAATTTGTACTAGCGAACTGAATCGATCCACTAAGAGGTACTGTCTTCGAATGGGTGTCTTGGGTGTCTAACACCTTCCCCGAGTATAACCAACTCCCGAACTTAAAAAATATATGTGGTACATAGACCTAAAGAAGTCAAAACACGAGGCATTTCAAAATAAAAAATGAATTTCCAAAAACTCGGTGACCTAGCACACCATTTAACCCCGTGCTAGGTGGTGACTTCGTTTTTAACATAAAATCTCAGCCCAATAAGTTTTTCAAAACCGATGCCTGGAAAAGCCTTTGAAAAATCATTTCTAAAATGAATGGATTCGAACAACTTAGAGAGGAAGGGATGAAAACTTATTTTCATTCTCTTCCCGATTCTCTACTTCTTCCGCTATCGAAATCCGAGGTGCGTTAATGCCCTTACAACTTTAGCATCTATGATATCAGTGATCAATGAAGAAAGATGAGGAGATTCCTGTAACTATCAAGATATACCGGCAACTAGCTCATTGTAATCAGTTAGAGGTTGTAGAAGACAAAGAAACTTGGTATGTAGATAACCAAACGTTCTTAAGAAATCACGAATATCCTAAAGGAGCCAATAGCCTGAGTTGAAGAACCTTGCGAAGACTAGTGGGCCAATTCTTTCTCAGTGGAAACACCTTATATAAGAGATCACAAGACTTAGATCTCTTAAGGTGTGTGGGTACCCTAGAAGCAATGCAACTCATGAAGGAAGTTCATAGTAGAGTATGAGAACCACACATAAGAGGATTCATGTAGTCCAAGAAGATCCTACGAATTAGCCATTTTTGGCTCACCATGGTGGAAGATTACATAAACTTCATGAGAAGATGTCAAAAATGCCAAGTACACAGTGACCAGATCCATTTATGCCCAAAAGACTTGCATTGCCCAACAGCCCTGTGGCCTTTCTCGATATGGAGGAATGGACGCCATAAGTCCAATTATGCCAATCACACCAAGCGGACTCCAATTCATCATAGTGTCTATAGATTACTTCACTAAGTGGGTAGAGGTGGTTTCGCTTACTCATGTCACCCAAAAGACCGTAACGAGGTTCTTCAATGAAAATATCCTATCATGCTATGGAATACCCCAAACCTTGATCTCCGACACTACCCAAAACCTAAAAGAAAGTATGAGGAAAGCCATTTATGCTCAGTTCAAAGTAGAACACAAGAATTTCGCGCCCTACTAGCTGAAAAATTAATAGAGCAGTAGAGGCTACTAACAAGAACATTAAGAAGATCTTAAGGAAGATGATAGATAACCACAAGGAATGGGATGAGATGTTCCCATTTGCCTTGGTGGCCTATCAAACATCAGCCAGAACATCAACCGGACCCACGCCATATTCATTAGTATGTGGAACAGAAGCCAGCAGAGGTAGAAATTCTCTCTCTTAGGATTCTAGTGGAAGCAAAGTTGGATGAAGTTGAATGGGTATAACAGAGGCTTCATCAACTATGCCTGATAGAAAAAAAGAGACTCATTGCTATATGCCATGGCCAATGTTATTGGAAGATTATGGCTAGAGCTCACAACAAGAATGTTCGTCAGGGAATCTATACTCCGAGTGAATTGGTACTAAAGAATATCTTCTTATTCCAAGACGAAGCTAAGGAAAAGTTCACGCCAAACTAGGATGGACCATTCATCATCAAAAAAGTGTTAGGGTATGGGGCCTTAATACTTTAAGAAATGGATGGAGAAGAGTTCCCATAGCCCATTAATGTTGATGCAGTAAAGAAGTTCTACCCCAAGAAAGATAAACCCAGACTCACAACCAAAAGGAATTGAGGGCAAAAAATGGTATAAAATTTGTATAACCTAAGGACATAGTGAAAACCCAAAAGGGCGCTACGGGCAAAAAAGTAGGGATTGTAGCTGGATACAAAAACCACCGACCTAGTGCAAACCTAAAAGGGCGCTAAGGGCAAAAAAGGCAAACATATAATGATAATATACTTGACTATGCAGGATTTGTTTAGTTTCTATAACTTTTGATTTTTTATATGTTATATTTCTTTCATGACTAACATTTCAATACAGATAAGTAGAAAAGACAAACCGTATAAGAGCAAAGCGATGGAAGTAAGACAAAACTTTCCAAATTACCCTTAACCCAATTCCATGTAAGGATGTCCGACGTCATCATCTAACCAACTATATGCAACACCTCAAATTCCCATGATTCTCACCATTTACAATACAACCATGTTGGATATTATCCTGTGATCCAAATTCATTAAGAGGCCATAGAACCAGAAAACCATTGCACACTATAGGATGTCGGGTTTTCGACTACGAGACAAGTGTTATAGACTTTAAAGTTACCTCCAAGAAGGATCTTTGACAAAATAAGAAGACCATCGCCAGACAAAGATTTTCCAAATCTCGAAGAAAGAAGCCAGTATACACCGTTCAAGAAATAGTTTACCTATATGCTAACATACAAAGATAAAACATTTTAAGCCAAGGGGACTAAATGAAAATGATGAGGTTCACCATCCAATTCCAATAAACAATCTCTAAGCCTTGGCAATATAGGTAATCACTCTTATCAACTCATGTCTAGATATAATAAACAAATCACACGACCTACATGATTGCACCAATGGGTAAACTCCTAAGATATTAGTTTCATATTTCAACAATATAATAATAAACCCGTCGATAAGTGTATTAAGAGATTTAAATCAATAAAATCCCGAATCTATTTCTCATTACCCCCAAAAAACAACGAGACCAACCAATTTAGCTTCATAATCCTGTAATTAATTAAGTCTCATCCCCAGCTCACAGGCTGGGGCATATTTTACACTGTTAGTAAGCACGAATAGCACGATATGAAGTGTCTTATTATATTCCCAAACATAACTTATCCAGTTGCTACCCTAGTCTACGACTTCGACATATTTCATCCTATCCATGTTTTCCTAATGGAAACAGCATTCATTTTTTCTCATGACGTAAAATGAAGTCCACAAATCATAATGAACTTAAAATTCACTAAGCCAAAAGATGTAGGAAGTACATGTCAGCCTGATTCCCAGCGAAGTTCGGTGTACGTAGCAAACCCTTGTGGGTTCGGTTGACAACTTGAGGACTAGGAACTACGAGTCAACCTGATTCTTAGTTTGTCTGAGATAGGTAGATAACCCATAATATAGGTTCAGTCATCATTTAACAAAAATCCCACACCAAATGGGATCTAATCAAGATTCCCTAACCTAGGAAATTAGTGTGTGTAGATCACCCAGTTGGGTTTTGGTTATTCGATGATCATCATCCAGGACAATAATATCATTAATACATAGACAACCCAATGGGGTTTCCAGACTAAAACTAATACTACAATCGCACACTCAATTCAGGATATAGGGGCAACCCATGTAGGCTCTACCACATCCTTTGAACACTCAAAAGGTAGTCTCACACCCCAACTAGAGTTGGGGCACATTATACTTGATTTCTTCATTAAGAATCCATGATGGGACTCGCCCCAGCTAGAGATGGGGCACATTATATCTTATTTCTCCGTTATGATTCTATGATAAGAGTCGTCCCAACTAAAGTTAGGGCACATTATATTAGATTTTCTCCGTAGATAATTTCTTGATATAAGACTCACACCGATCATAATCAATACAAAAATTGAAATTGAAATATATAATACCTAAAAAATGAATAAATGTCGACAAACCCCAGTCTAGGATTGGGGCACATTTTATCCGAGGTCAAATTTCCCCCATGAGATGTTCTAGTCCTCATCAGGCAGTCCCAGGTAGGATGTGGCCAAGAAACTCTGTTAGCCTAAACGGTTTCAATCATAGGATCTCCGAAAAATGTAATTTGGACAATAACACCTCATTTGACGTTTTAAATGAACTAACATTATTTTCAAGTATAGATCATCCATACATTATGGAAATACATCATATAGATGCATTCAATTCAAAAGGTATGATTTAAATAATGCAATTTTTTATTTCGACAACATTACTCAAGATATTTAACTTGGAACTCTATAGGTTGCACACACACCCCGATGGTGTATACATTTGTGATATTTTGTTTCTAACATGTCCAATATACCTAAATATCACAATATATATTATATGTTTGATCATATCATGCAAATTTGGAAATTTCATATTTTGATCACAAAAATGCTCAAATTGCTTAAACTTAGTTTCTATGTGATCATAAGGTACATTGTATATTTAGATCATCAAAACACTTTGAACATCATTGAAATAATATTTTTAAGGTGTTTGGCTAAAAAATTATCATAGACATCGAGAAAAACCAAGAATGGGCAATGAAAAATAAAATTGTGTTGAAAATACTGTAGCAATCAACTATTGCTGTCCAAAAAATCAGAATGGACATTCTATAGTAAATTGGTCGTATCTCTCTTATTACTTGTCCAAATCTGATGAATCTTATGTGGTTGGAAAGATAATTCAAATATATTTAAAACCATATAAATTTCATATCAATCCAAGTTGAATTTGTTGTTAAAATTTTAACATTTCAGCAGAAGTCAGTAGCTGATTTTTATAGAAAATCATGTCTGGACCCTTGCTCACTCATTTGATAATATCTCACTTATTTGGAATCTAAATGAGGTGATTCTTTTTGCTATGGAACCCAAACTCCATTAGATATATTTTTGTTCATATTAAGAAAATTTTGGATAGGTTTGTCCTATAAAAAAGTAGCCGTTTATAAAAATGTCAGTAGCCTTTCTTTCTCCTGCCAAGTTTTCTCTCTGTTTTCGGCATCACGCTTTTGGCTTTATATGTTTGTTCTAATTGTTGTATGATGATTCATTTTCCATATAATAAATATATAACATGTTTTCATCATTCAATTTGATCAATACAATGTTGAATTAAAAATGAATTGATCAAAACATCTTGAAACATTTTAGAACACAAAATGCAGAATTTTGTCATGAACTCAAATTTGGATTTGCATATCATATTTTGTTCGGAACGTTCAAATCATGTTATGGGATGTTATTTTAACATGTCTACATGATATATGCATGATCAATTGATATGTTTATCATTACAACTATGATTAATTGACAAATTGGTTCAAAGGGTATGAAAATTTTGTTTTCATCATGCTAAATGAATTCTAAGTGTTTAAATGCTTGAAATGCTTGTATGTGCTTAATTAGATTGTATACATGTATAATATGTTTTAGACATATTATATACATATGCTCAAATATATAATCATGTATGAATACAAGTATTAGATTTGAATTTGTCAAGATAACCAAGTGGGAATACAAAAATATTATTTTGACTTAGTGGTAGGATAGCTCATAAAATGCTAGCATATGTCTTGTCTTCCACAATGTGAATGGATTCTTATCTTGAACAACGTGTTGCATATTTCAAAGTTGAGGAGCCTGATATTCAATGATTCCTACCCAACTTTGAATATTTCTATCTTGATTTGTCTATATACTTTCAATGTCAACCATACAACTTTGAATATCTTGAACAAATTGTTGTAATTTTCCACTACCTCAAAGATAAATTGGACAAACGGATATTTGCAATTAATTAGACATATCTAGCATTTATGAAGTTGGAAAAAGTATATATAATGTTGAAAAATTTGTAGAGATAATGGAGAGGAGCCTGTGTATTTTGAATTTTGACATTTGAAAAGGAAGTCCCAACGGTCACTTTGCTCTCAAGATCTTCAAGTGTGATATCCTCCTACATTCTCTATATCTATATAAGGAGAGAAGATTGCTGGAAGAAATAATCAATCTATCAAAGTATCAATCAAGTGAACGACAAAGATCAAAGTAATACTACAAAAAGCTTCCAAGCTAAAATATGTCCAACAACACTTATACTCTTCTTGATTCATATTTCTTGAGTATTTGTTGTATTTGCTTTATACACATAGATTCTTGAGTTCTATATATTGTGAGTGTTGAAGGTCCATTTTGTGAGACGGTGAGATTTTTATTGTAAATCTTGAGTAAGGGTTTTACTCAAGAGAAGAGATTTGTGAGTGGAATATATTCACTCTAGATTGTAAAGTCTTGAGATACGCACTTCTCAAGCGGCGACTTAAACGGTTTGTTCTTCACCTGTAAGAAGATCAAAGATAGTGAAATCCTCGAATGAGCTCGAGGGAGTGGACTAGGCAAAGCGTGTTTGCCGAACCACTATAAAATGCTAGTGTCAATCTCTTTAACTCTACTCTTTACATTTTCGCATATATTTGTGTTTGTGATTATTACTCTTGTTTGAATATCAGTTGTGTACTTAATCACATTAACACTTAGTTTATATTGAGAAGATTTTAATAACGAATTATTTTCTAAAACCCAATTCACCCCCATCTTGGGTAATTCTTGGACCATCAAACTCCATTAGGTGTTGTGTTTTCCCAAGGGTCTTCGCCCCTGTGAATTCTCTCAATTAGTTTCAATAAAGTATTAATGTGATGCCCCGAAAAATAATTTCTATAACGAAGAACCTATTCCACCAATCTTGATTTACTTTACATGTAAGAACTACATGTTAATTGATTCTCATTAATTTGAGATATGTAAGGGAACCCTTTGGGTAAGGTTACAACTAGGAGACAAATAATCGAGTATTATCTTCTCCACATCCTATAAGATAGACCGCATATCATCTTTTAGGAATATAGTAATATAATATATCATCAAGGGGGCTTGTACTAGAGTGTCATCTTCACCAAGACCTTTAGAACTAGATATGGCACCGTTCTAAGGTATAGTATTATAGTATATCATTGGGGGGGCTTGTACTAAAGTGTCTTCGTCGCCAAGACCTTTATAACTAGGTATAATGCCGTCCTATGGTATAGTATAGTATATATTTACTTTCTATGTTGGAACTATATGTGACCTGATTCTCATTAATATGAGATATACAGGAGAAATCTTTGGGTACGGTCACAAGCAGAAGTCGATTAACAAAGTGTTATCTTCTCCACATCCTATAAGATAGACCATGTGTCATCTTTTAGGAATATAGTAGTATAATATATCATCAGGGGGGCTTTTACTAGAGTGTTGTCCTCCCTACAACCTTTAGAACTAAGTATGACATCGTTCTAAGGTATAGTATAGTAGTATATCATCGGGAGGGCTTGTACTAGAGTGTCATCCTCACCAAGACCTTTAGACTTAGGTTTAACCTCGTTCTAAATTATACTAAAGTATATCATCTGGGGGGCTTGTACTAGTTATGTCCTCACTAAGACCTTTAGAACTAGGTATGACATTGTTCTAAGTTGTAGTATAGTATTACATCATCGAGGGGCTTGTACCAGAGTATCGTCCTCACCAAGACCTTTAGAACTAAGTGTGACGCCATTCTAACGTATAGTATTAGTATAATATTGGGGGGCTTGTACTAGAGTGTCATCCTCACTAAGATCATTATAACTAGGTAGGACGTCGTTCTAAGGTATAGTACAATATATAGTTATTAAGAGAGATTAAATAGAGTGTCATCCTCACCATGCCCAATAGGATCAGGTATATCGCCATCCTCCAAGAATGTAGATAGAAATGAATCAGATGTGTCACCATACTTCCAGCAGTAATCTTCTAAGGTTGATTGTTCGTCATCCTCTAAAATATACAATGGTAAAAGTGATTAATCCTCATCCGTATCGAATCCTCAAGGATCAAGTTGGCCCAGTGAGCTACCCAAGAGGGGGGTGAATTGGATAGTTATAAATATTTAAACAAAATTCTTATCTTTCAAAATTTAAATAATCAAATAATCAATTTATCCTAAATCAATTATTATCTTTATAACGCAGGGGATAAGTGTTCACATCTAAGTGCACACCCAAATAATAAAAAATAAATAAAGTAAATCAATGCAGCACATAAGGATATATCTTGGTTCACCAAGTTACTCTTGGCTAATCCAGTCCTTCAAGCCCCACGAAGATTCACACCCACTAAAATCCAGATTCCTTTAAAGGGAGGAACCAAATCCTTACAATTTCCTTTTCACAGCCTCAGAATTAACCTTTACAATACCTTTTTCGTGGGCTAAGGAAGAACCCTGTCTTTTTTCAGGCTTAAGACTAACCTAATTCTATTACAGGAAGAATCACAACCTAATTCATTTACTAAGTTAAGAATTAAACCTCACAATCACTCCAAGTATCCTTTTGATTGGTAAGGATGGAATCATTACAATTCACTCACAAGTAATTCTAATCAATAAGAATCAAGCCTAATTCTTTTCAAAGAAAAACATAACCTAACATTTTTATCCACCACGTAAAAATCAAGCTTCAATCTTTTTCCCGGAAAATATTGAAACCCAACTACCTTGACACTACAAGGAAAAAAAAACCTTTTAATCATGCTTAGTAAATATAATTCATCTCGTTTTTTGAATAAACTGTGATTGTAACTATATGAATGAGATATAAACTCGCTTAAAATTGATTATGTGATAAAAAATACTTTTTGTCTCACTATTTTAATAAACCATGATAATAAGTTATTGGTTTTATCACAATTAATATTTATAACCGAGATTAATTGGTCTTTAACCTAAATTTGCACTGAACTTAACCAAAAAAAGGCGCTCAAAATTTTCGTGTTCCCGCTCCCTGTCGAAAGTCGAAATACGTTTCTTGAATTTATTGTTCTTTAACCCTAGCAGACGCCAACCCCTAGCAATCTCACTCTCTCTCTCTCGCGATCGAAGCCCCTCTCTCGCGATGTTACTCCAGATCTCGAAATCTCTGAGATTTCTTGCTTCCATCGTTCTTCATCATCCCTAGCAGTCCTATACCCATTTCAATCGAAGTCTCTCTCTCTCGATCTCAAAATCGTTAAGATTTCTTGATTCAATGTTCCTTTATCAAAAAAATCGCTGAGACTTCTTTATTCAACTTTCCTTCATCAAAATTGCTAAGATTTCTCCATCACCGTTATCATCGCCATAGCGAAGCCTTCACCTCCATTGTCGTTTTCAGCCTTTACTTCATTTTCTCTTCTCTGGCCATCACTATCGTCGTCTTCTCCAAATACTACCTCAGATCCGCCGCAGTTCAAGCTTCATGGTTTAATCCAGATGTAAGTTTTTATTTTTTGTATTATGAATTTTCTCACTATCAATAAGCTATTTATATGATATTTTTGTGAAAATTTTAACAAGTTAGTCCGATTAAATATGGGTATGTGCTATTGATCCCTCGAATCCTGAAGTGCCTGCCAAGAGTTCATTGGTGGCACGTAATTAATGCACGCCACTTTCACCACAAATGTGTAGGTCAAGTGTTAGTATAGATGGGGAGAGTAAGAGTATCGTGTCCATAGGGATTGGTTGAGATTATTATCGAGTACCGCGATTATCATAACCTAATTTTATCTAGACAGTAAAAATGAAGTTTATAATTACTAAATACTAATATTAAGTTAATTAATCTAATTATAGTAATATTACTATGAGATAATTAAGGGAAATAGATTGCCTAGGGATTAACTTCATTTACTTAAATACGTTTGATTTCGTTTTAATTTACGTTAACGGTGTTCGACTTATCCGACAATCTCAGTCCGTAAACTCACTCGCCACCTCTCCCGAGTGTAAGACGAGTAAATATGAAACTTCATGTCAACGAAGAGGTCCCCCTCAACATCTTAATGATGCTAGATCATATGAGTCTCACCCTAACGTTATTGATTGCACACTTTCCAACTCCCTCCTGGGTTATTGGATCGTCACGTTGGGTTTACCCTAGTCTGAATTCGAGGTTACCTCTCCCGAGTGTCAAACCCCAATTTCTCACTATATTATAACAAGCATAATAATGATGACAAATTGATAAACCCAATCGAATTTATAAAGAACAACCATTAACGAAACACAAACTCAAACAAACAATATTTTCATAAATATTATTAATCCTTGAGACAATACGTGTTTAGCTAATGGCCATAACCATATATATAATGAATAACGAGCTAAACATACCTAAACAATAAACCAAAATTAAGAAATAAAGAAATAAACAAAGAGAACTAGCTGTAGTCTGAAGATTTGACGCTAAAACCATTTTGGGATCGCTTTTCCTACTTCACTTTGTGTTCTTCTCCTTCGGATTTGAATGAGGTCTGCAAAATCCTCTCAAAATATGTCTTTAATACCTTATAAGGTCTCTTAGCCAAATGGAAGAGGAGAGGAGAAGAAATAGGGAACAAAATATCCTAAAAAATATCCTAAATCCGATGCAGAGTGCCTGTCGCAGCGGTGGGTTCACCACTGCGACAGTGGGTATATCGATTTTATCTTCGCCGCAGCGATGGAGGCAGCGGTGGGCGTAGGGACCTTGCTATTGTTTCACTACCGTGGCAGTAAGGTCACCTCCTTAGCCTTGGGCTTCTAGCAGTTTTAGGCCCCTCTCTGCATATTGATCACCGCGGAGGTGGGCTGTATTTCAGAATATTGCCTCTATGCTTGTTTTCCTACCATTCTTCCACCGTTCTTGATCTGATTTGATCGTTTATGATCCATTATCATCCTTTTTTTACCCCGAACACCTGATTTATACCAAAAAGAATCAAAATGCATTAAAACGTAATAAACATACTAGAAAACTAACAAGTTCGATTTGAAAATAGATAGGTAAATTCCACCTATCAAATACCCCCAAACTTGGAATTTTGCTAGTCCCCGAGCAAAACACCCACACAATACAAAACAAATACAAGAACTACTTACGAAATTAAAAACTAAACATGAAAAATAAAAATGTGCAAGTTTTGATTATCATCTAACAGCCAAACAAATTTTCCCTCATCGGCCCCCAATCCTATCGAGTTCAAGCATAAATCACACCATGTGGTGTTCTAGAATTCCAACGTTTAGTAATAGTAAGTGTCATTCTAGATCCTGTCAGAGTGTGTGTGTTAAAACTCAAATATATAACTATCCATTGATTAGATGGGATTATCCCTTAATAAAGTTCATGACTTAAACCATTAAGGTATAGGAAATCCATACGCCTGACCCGAGTTCTATTCTCTACTAATGTAGACTCGGAGATTCAAAAGGATCAATAGGTCTTGGTTTGGTTAAAGAACATGGCCAAGGGTAAATTGGAAGAGAAAACGGGTTAACGTTGTTAACTTAACATTACCCAAGGCACATCGCTTGGCATACTCACACTCGAAACCCCACAATTAAATTAAAAACAACACTAAACATATGTTAAGAACGTCGTACTCACTTGTCAAATTAAACTGGAATAAAACTATATTTACATAGTTTTTTTTTTTTTTCAAACAAACACACCCTCAAACTCATTTGATTTGTAGAATTTAAGAGGTGTGTGAAAAATGAACGAAAAATGACAAGTGAGTACTCAAATACCGAACCAATTAAAATCTTTCCCAAAACCCAACCGCTCACATCAAGTAGCATAATGAATGCTAACTTGATTCACTCATATTGTGCCTTTGGTTTAGCAATATAGGTTTGGAAAAAGTTCAATCAGCTATGGTATTAGTTAAGTGTTCAGAATTGAAGTGGCTATTAGGCTTCGACAGGGTAACGAGGGATAATAATATATTAAGGAAAGCTTAAAAGGCTCAAGCGACAAAATGACTGCCTAAATCATATCTCCTGAACTACCTCGCCTCGGATTTTGCCTCGAATTTCTCCAAAATCAAGTTCTAGAATCCCTATTGTCATGAATTTTGGTGATGAATAATCATTTTCAAATCAATTAGATAGTTCTATATTGAGTTTATGTACTCGTGCATTTAGGATCTACAATAACTTTTACTAAGACGATACGTTAAGCACATAGAACACAGATGAATGAGCTTTACGATTGACCTCAATAAATAATCAGGGGACAGACTCATCATCGGTTAATGGCCCAGATAACGTCAAAACTCAGCACATAACAAAAACTATCCTAAACAAACATACACACAATAAAAATAGTAAAATATAAACTACAACTAAAACATATACTAAAACATACTACACATCACCACCAACTTAACACAGGCACTGCCCAAAACAACCCGTCAATGATCCCAATGACATCATATAGCATGATAATGAATACGGGGGTTTAAAACATGTACCTAGGAGGTGAGATTGAATCAAGTCGGCTATGACGGATTAAAATTATTTTTGACCTTGGGTTGCCTCTCAAGAAGCACTTGGTTTATGGTCGTCAACCTAACACGCTGAAGTACTGGTCAAAGAATGGCTTCTGCCCATAGTACATGTCAAATAACACCACGTGCAGGTCTTGGTTTAATTTACCCTCAAGACTGGCGAGATTTGGCATTATATGGCTCGGGCTTTTAATAGCATTCCTCACTGGCTCATGTATTTGGCGGGCATGAAAGGACATTCCTAAATGCAGCGAATGACAAGTAAGCCATATTGGATCCTCGTAGATGTGATCATCTTGGATCGACTGCGGTGTCACGTGCTGGAATTCAAACGGTGAAAATTCACAACGATTAATATGTGAATTTTTATTGCCGCTCCATATTTGGGTTCTTTCTTTTTCAGCTTCATCAATGAATTCTCCTAAGCTCCTCCCACTCATTTATGATTCCTCACGGTGGCTATCACATGATATGACTTGTGTACCTCCCAGGGCTACCACATCTGACTCGGCCTCAATCCAGCAGATGAGCTAATCGATTTGCATCTATAAAGACATTACGGTCGCATCGATGTCAGCGTAGACCATCTCAATATAATCAAGATGATCCTCATGCTCGTTGATCCGGTCATGCTTCTCCCACAAGAATCTCTGAGTTTCCCTCATAACTATAGCGAACATGTCTTCTAAGGCAGGGAAGACTCCTCATCTTGATCCGGAGTGTCAATCCATGGCGCCGTAGTGTTGTAACTATTCCCCAAGCTTTGGTGACTTGGTAAATAATTCCAACTCTGATAATCATAGGCCTCCATTTCCTCCAACGACCAAATGGCTTCGTCCGTAGTTAGGTCGTAGAAAGAGGTGCTAGCATTTTCTCCTTCCACCCAATTTCTGGTTGCGGCTTGTAACCCGTCAAGGAAATTCAAAAGTTTACATTCCCTCGGGAAATCTTGGTTTGGAAACCGAAATAACAATTCCTTATCTTGATCCCAAGCACTATAAAACGGCTCGGAATCTCATTGAAGGAAATGCATCAACACTTGTCGATCTAACATCTTTAAGTACCCTGCATAAGAAATAAAAACAAAACTAAAATACAAAAATTATACACAAAAGAAATGCCTAAAGTAAAATCGGGTCATTTACTCACAATATCTATAATAATCTAAAAACCAATCCCCGGCAACGGCACCAAAAACATGGTGGCGCGTAATTAATGCATGTCACTTTCACCGCAAGTGTACGGGTCAAGTTTTAGTATAGATGTACAGAGTAAGGGTATCGTGTTCACAGAGATTGGTTGATATTATTATCGAGTACCACGATTATCATAACCTAATTTTATCTAGACGGTAAAAATAAAATTTATAATTAGTAAATACTAATACTAAGTTAATTAATCTAATTATACTAATATTACTATGAGATGATTAAGGGAAGTAGATTTCCTAGGTATTAACTTCATTTACTTAAATGCATTTGATTTCGTTTTAGTTTACGTTAACGGTGTTCGACTTATCTGACAATCTCGATTCGTAAACTCACTCGCCACCTCTCTCGTGTATAAGACGAGTGAATATACAACTTCACGTCAATGAATAAGTCCCCCTCAACATCTTAACGATGCTAGGTCACATGAGTCTCACCTCAACGTCATTGATTGCACACTTTCAAACTTTCTCCCGAGTTATTGGATCGTCGCGTTGTGCTTACCCTAGTCCAAATTCAGGGTTACCTGTCCCAAGTGTCAAACCTCAATTTCTCACTACATCATAGCAAGCATAATAATCATGAAAAACTAATAAACACAATCAAATTTATAAAGAAAAACCATTAACGAAACACAAACTCAAACAAACAACATTTTCATAAATATTTTTAATCCCTAAGACAATCCATGTTTAGCTAATGGCCATAACAGTATATACAATGAATAACGAGCTAAACATGCTCAAAAAATAAATCCAAATTAATAATTGAAGAAAGAAATGAATAAACCTAGCCGTAGTCTGAAGATTTGACGCTAAAACTATTCCGGGATCGTTTCTCCTTCTTCGCTTTGTGTTCTTGTCCTTCAAATTTGAATGAGCTCCCCAAAATCCTCTCAAAATATGCCTTTAATGTCTTATGAGGTGTCTTGGCTGAATGGAAGAGGAGAGGAGAAGAAATAGGGAACCAAATATCCAAAAAAAATATCCTAAAATTGGTGTAAAGTGACCGCCGCGATGGTGGGTATGTCGGTTTGATCTTCACCATAGTGGTGGAGGTAGCGGTGGTCGTAAAGACCTTGCTATTGTTTCACCACCACAAAAATGAGGTCACCACCTCGGCAGTGAGCTTCCAGCAGTTTTATGCCTCTCTTTGCATATTGACAGTCGCAGCAGTGGTCTAGACACCATGGCGGTGGGCTGCTGATAGGTGTGATCTATATATGTATTTTCAAACTGAATTAAGTTGGTTTTCGAGCATTTATATAGTATTTTATTATATTTTAATTAGTTTTTATCTTTTTGTATTAAATTAGGTGTGTGGGGCAAAAATATAAGAAACTAAAGCGAAAACGATGAGATCGAACCGAAGGTGAGTCAAAGTTACAGTGGATAAACAAGCAAGGAGGCAAAAATATGAAGGAAGCCCATCTCCTAGGCATGAAATTTCTCTTCCTAGGAGGAAACCCCAGTAGAAACATTTCCAAGTCCACCGCCTACTTCTTCGCCTAGGCGGTCACCAAACCTGCAAAGCCAGTACATGTGTTGTAACTTCAAGGCTATTTTGGATTACAATGAAATCCAATTTTGAAAACACTCAAAACATGGAAGTTTTATATCTTTTTCTTAGATTTCCATAGGTTTTTTAATCACCTCAATCAGAGTTCGGATGAAGAAGTTACAGTCAAAACAAAATGCAAACCTACAGTTCCTTCGCCTAGGCGAGAATTCCACCGCCTAGGTGGAAAAGCGGCTGAAAGTTAACCGACCTACCTCTGCCTAGGCAAAAAACCCTGCGCCTAAGCAAAAACCCCTGACACAGCCTTAATATTTATTAGATATTTTGAGATATTTTGTGTTTATCGTATTGTTTGTTTATTTAGATAAATAAACATATTTTGAGATATTTTGTGTTTATCATGCTTATTTAGATAAATATGAGAATACGGGGTTTGAAAAATCCTGGATTCGGATTAAGGTAAACAAATGCCACAATTCAATAACCCCGGGAAGGAGTTGGATTGTAGACAATCAATGACGTTAGGGCAAGACTCACGCGACCTAGGGTCATTACAACGTTGAAGGGGACTTCTTAGTTGATTCAAAGTTGCATTATATCCTCTGTATTACACTCAGGAGATGTGGAGAGGGAGTTTTAGAATGGAGATTGTCAATAGGGTAAATACAACACACGATCTAATAACCCAGGAGGGAGTTGGATTGTGTGCAATCAATTACGCTGGGTGAGACTCACGTGACCTAGGGTCGTTAAGATGTTGAGGGAGAATTCTTCATTAATTTGAAGTCACGTATTCCCCCTTCTTACACTCGAGAGAGGTGGCGGTGGAGTTTACGTACTGAGGTTGCAAATAGGTCGAACAACGTAAACGTGAGTAAATCAAAATCAAACACGTATTTGTAAACACGTTAATCCCTAGGCAATTCTTGACCCTAAAACATATTAGCATATTAGTGTAGTTAATTTAGGTTATATTAGTATTAGTTTAATTAATTAATTACATTTGTTTTTAACTTAGATAAAGTTAGGTCACGACAAACGTGGTATTCGATAGTAATGACACCAATCCCTATGGATATGATAACCCGATCTTTCACGATCACACTGTACTAAAACTTTGATCTTGTACACTTGGAATTAGTCATATACGCGAAGGATAGTAGAATCTTTCGGCGTACAGCTGCATTTCAGAATATTGCCTCTATGCTTGTTTTCCCACCGTTCTTGATCCGATTTGATCATTTATGATTCGTTGTCATCGATTTTTACCCCACAAACCTGATTTATACCAAAAAGAATAAAAATGTATTGAAACGTAATAAACATACTCAAAAACTAACAAGTTCGGTTTAGAAATAAATAGGTAAATTACACCTATCATTCATCCCAAACGTTCTATTGGTAATCAGAATCAAGAATGTTCTAATTTATCTCTCTAAACATAGAATTGCTCTCCATTCCTCTATTCCCTACTCAATTCTCACTGCCAGGTATGCCAATCTTATGTCCTTAATGAATGGATTGCCGGTAGGGTTGATGGATTACGGATGTCAGGCTTATAATTTGGGAGGTATTTGCCTTGGAGAGGGGGTGGGGTGGAGGAGAAAATGTAGACAAGAAGTAAGTGGGGGAAAAATGAATAAGTACAATGCACAAATTACTTGGACTTGTCTATATTCCATCATTAATGATCAATTTATTACTAACCTTAAGCTTTTGGGGCCACTAGACAAATTAACCCATGGCGTAAGCTCTATTGAATCAAGGGACACTATATGTACATATATATGTATATACAGATTTTAATTTCCTAAGTTTTTGTTAATTTTGGTCTCGGCTTTCCCTTTCTTAACCATTACAGGTGATTGTGAAAATCTCACTTTTTATGTATCCATTTAGCATTTGCTTGAGGACTTCCATATTATTGGGTTTACATTGCTAAAAATAGCTTAAGTCATTTAAAGGCAGATTTTAAATTTGTCATGTTCTAAATTTCATTGAAGGTCAACTTGTTTAATGTCCATCTCAAATAGCCCCTCTATTTTTTTCGTCTGTGTGTTGGGAGGGGTATAGAGATATGAATCTCACTGGTACTACCCCTTTTGTTAGATATTTAATTTATAAATGTTTTTTCTTCCTTCATAAATTGTTTTAAGGTTAGTGAAGCTAGAAGTTTAGAAAAGGATGTTGTTGAGAGTGGGTCGATTTTTGCTGGTTTTGCATTAACATGCTACTTCCATTTTATGCTATCCTTTTTAATACTCAAATATAGTAGTTTCTGTTGCAACATTTTATGTATTATTTTTGTAAATTGATTTCCGTTTTTCTCACTACCCACAAACTCTAGGTTTTTAACTGTCCCATTAGAGGAGAATAAGAGGTTCAGTCGTTGTATTGTCTGAATTAGAAGGATCAGCTCATGACCTGGTGAGTTGTGCTTCATCTGAAATTTTATTGTTTTCTTCTTATAGTTTCTATTGAATCATATGATACGAATCTGTCTTAAGCACCAGATACAATTCTGACTGGTCACTACTAGTTAACTTGCATTATGCATTTTACAAGCCAAAGATAATTTAGAAGGTTACCTTTGGGTAAGAAGGTTGAATATGAATTATTAAACTGGAATAATTAAAATTCATGATGACGATTATGCCAAATGTGCTACATAAATTATCCTTTGTGTAATGGAGTAACTGGAATGATATGGATGTACTAGTAATGGGAGAGGCGGAGGGAGACACGTTTGATGTTGATCTGAGCAGTTTGTTTACCACTGAAGCCTCTTTTTCTCTCTCGATCCTGAAATCGCTGAGATTTCTCCATCACCGTCGTCATCGCTATAGCAAAGCCTTCAAAGAGGTTAGATAATAATACTTTGGTTGTTTTAGTCATGTATTTTGGACTTGGTTCATAGTATTACTTTGAAATTCTACTAATAAGTACCTAAGATTTGATTTTTGATTTTTGTTTTCTTTCTTATATCTGAAATGATAGATCCTGTGTGATTCATTCGCTATAAAGTTGATAAGGTAGGCATAACTGTTCTTTGTGTGCCGAGGTGTTGAGAAAGATGACACCCTCCAATACGAGCAGAGATTAGAAGCATCTTCAAATGTTTCTGGGCATTCTTTAAGGAATAGGATGTTACAATCTTCCACCTCCATTAACAAAAGAATGAGGTGATGATAGATCCTTAAATTTCAGGTCCAGTGATCTTCAATATTAATTTATCCTTTGAAGTTATATATTTGAAGTTTTATTTGGGTCCTTCCATGCTTTAGTTTGTCACATAGCGAACCCAATATTGCAACTACTTTTTGGAGGAGGAGTTGGGGAAAGGCTATTGCAGAATAACCGACTTCAAGTTCAAGGTTCTTAAACTTCATGCTTTATGAATTTGATATCAATGTACTTTATATTGTTTTGACTTGATGAAGCTGATGAAAAAGAAAATGAAGAATGAAGTTGATGATATGGGTAATGATGTTTTATTTGTGATTGGATTACCATTTTTAGACATTTGTACATGATAGAAAATTCAAGTTTATGATTATTGTATTGAAAAACAATATTACCTGTGTTTTTCATGTTGATGTAGAATTCTTATGTCATGCAAAATTTATTTTTAGTTATTTTTTATAGTATTTTTCATAAAATTGTGGATTATTTTTTTTAAATATATACATGAGAAACTATCACAGTTTTTAAATGTGATAGAAAATAATCTAATCATCTCGGTTTGATACAAAACTAAGATAAATATTATCCAAATAATCACGCTTTTTTTTTTTTTAATTTCATCACATATATATGATCTTTTAATCACATTTGAAAACTAAGATTATATGGACTAAGCATCTCGGTTTTTAACTATGATAAAAACTCTACCATCTCGATTTTCAACTGTTATAAAAAACCTACTTTTAATCACACCTCCATCTATCACGGTCAGTTTTGGGACCAAAAACCGTGATAAAAAAAAATATCAGGGCTTTAACTCAATTACTTTGCACACAATAATCTCACGATTGATTTCTCGAATATATCTCAAAATAAAAACTCTTATAAAGCTCAGGAACTAAAAGTTCTTGATTTATGTGATACATTTTAATCAAAATTCGTAGGTCTATTTAAAGTAATTTGAAACAGACCCTCCAACGGCTAGTTTCCTCAAGATAGGCCTCTAAAAGACACCTATAGACCCCATATATCATTACCATTCATTCCTGGTATATTTCACTCAAATAAGGCCCTTAAAACATTCAATTTAGTCCTCAAATTATTTCTCAATCTCAAATCGTATAGATAGGAAGTATGAAATGAACCAAATTGACAAACGTTTTATTTTATGTACCATATCTATAGGAATATTGAAATAAGTGTATCATACATGTAATATATCCAAATCCTCAAAATATCTCACTCAGATATCCAAAAAAGGGCTACTTAATGACTAGTTTTGAATAAAACCTTAAAATCCTCGAAATCGTAACCAAACTGTCGATTAACCGATCATAAGCCATCAGTGGACCGATCGATTTAGGTTACACGCCAATCCATTTCTCAAACAAAGGTCGGTTGACTGATCCTTCAAGGGTCAGTTGACCAATCAATTCAAGATGCGTTTCTCGATTATTTTGAAGCCCTAGTAGATCGATCGATCTCCTACGGTTAGTTGACCAATCGATATAGAGAGTTTCACTTCGATCATCGGTTAACCGATCTCCCCTAGTTAGTTGAGCGATCAATTCAAAGACTTTTCATTTTTCAGCCGTCTCTAATTGGTTAACCATTCCTTTGATTGCCAGTTGACCGATCCATGCTATAACACCCACTTCTCAAATTAATTCAACTCCAAACTTTGACGTTTTAATCCCGTTAAACACTAATCGTTCTTAGGTCAATTTTCATTTTTAATATCACATTGGAGAAAATGGTTGAACACTAATTAGGACCTTAATTACATCAAATTAAACACATATAAATATAACTCATTAATTTGTGTCATGTGTGTAATCCTAATCGGGATACATTAAGTGTAAATGAGGTTTGAGTTGTTTTCACCTAATTTCTTCAAAATCTTTAACACTCTTTATCTCTTTAATGTCCATCTACGTATCTTCAATAATTACTTCATGATTTGATCTTGATTGGAACTCTTAAACTGAAACACTCAACAAACACGTTAGTTCTACCAAAAATATCAACACTTAATTGTCCATCAAAACATCGGGATCAATAATCTCCCCCTTTTTTATTATGACAATTAACTTTGATGTTTTCTTCAAAACAAAAATGTAACCATGCTCCCCCTAAATCCGAGGACTGGTTTTTAACTCTTTTAAGCACAATCATGAAGGTAATTAAAAAAACTCATCAGATATTCAACAAAGCACAAAATAGGATCAATAAAACATCATTAGACATTCAACAAAGCACAAAATATGATCAATAAAACAATTATAGATATTCAATAAATCATAACAAGATTATTTCAACAATGTTCTCCCCCCTTTATCAGTGCAATACTTAGACGAACAAATCTTGAACAATAACTAACTATTTTCAAAGCTCAATAATGATTTTCCTTTTTTTTTTTTCCCCTTTGTTAATCAATTTAATTCAACAAACATCAAATACATTTTTCCCGTTTGTCATCACAAAACATGGCGTAGGGGAATCAAAAATATTACTCTAGGTAAACATCATTGTGCCTAGCCATATGGTGGCCGCAATTCCGCGTCAGAACTTTCACCGCAAGTGTACGGGTCAAGTTTTAGTATAATGGACCGTTCGATCGGGTATCGTATCCATAGGGATTGGTTGAGATTATTATCGACTATCACGATTATCATAACCTAATTTTATCTAGGTGCTTAAAAATTAAATTTAATTAATTAATACTAATACTAATATAACCTAATTTAATTTATACTAATACTAATATTAATATGAGATGTTTTAGGGAAGTAAATTTCCTAGGGATTAACTTCATTTCCTTAAATGCATTTGATTTCGTTTTAGTTTATGTTAACAGTGTTCCGCGTATTCGATAATCTTGGTTCGTAAACTCTCTCGCCACCTCTCCCGAGTGTAAAACGGGAGAATACGTGACTTCGTGACAATGAAGAAGTCCCCTTCAACGTCTTAACGACTATAGGTCACGTAAGTCTCGCCCCAACGTCATCCATTGCACATTTTCTAACGCCCTCCCATATCGTTTAATTGTCGTGTTGTGTTTAAACCCTAGTCCGAATCCCAGGGTTACCTCTCCCGAGCGTCAAACCTCGTATTCTCAATATATCTAAATTAGCATATAATCATAGAAAACACGGCAAACACAATCAAAATTATAAAGAGCAACTATAAACGAAAAACAAACTCAACCAAATCATATTTTTATAAATATATGTTAATCCCTAAGACAATCCATGTTTAGCTCGTGGCCATAACTGTTTATAAAATGTAAAATGAGCTAAAAATGCTCAAACAATAATCCTAAGATAAGAGATAAAGAGAGAAATAGAGAAACTAGCCATAATCCAAAGATTTGTCACTAAGAACGTTCCAAGATCACTTCTCCTTCATTGCTTTGTGTTCTTCTCCTTAGGATTTGCTTGAGCTCCCCCAAAACACTCTCAAAAATATCCTAACCCTAGGAGCTAGCTAATGGCAGGGCTTTTTGAAGAGGAGAGAGGAGGAGGGTTTAAATAGGGAGCAAAATATCCAAAAATATATCTAATCTATGCAGAGGTGACCGCCTAGGCGGTGGGTATGTCGGTTCATTGATCACCGTAGCGGTGAAGACAACGGTGGATTTGGTGACCATCCTGCAGTTTTACTGCCTAGGCGGGGAGTTTACAACATCTATAGGCCCTTCTCTGTATTTTCACCGTCGCGGCGGCGGTCTGGACACCGCAAAGGTGGGCTTCTTTTCAGAATATTACCTCCTTGCTTGTTTTTCCACCGTTCTTCAACCGTTCTTGGTTCGATCTAATCGTTTATACTCCGTTTTCATACCTTTTCACCTCAAACACCTGATTTAATACAAAAAGAATAAAAATGAATTAAAATATAATAAAACATACTAAACATACTTGAAAACTAACAAGTTCGGTTGGAAAATAGATAGGTAATTTACACCTATCAAATACCCCCAAACTCGGAATTTTGCTAGTCCTCGAGCAAAACACTCACGTAATAAAAGAAAATATAACAACTAAAAATAAAAAATAAAAAACACTGAAAACAAATATGTGCAAGTTTTGAGTATCATCTACCGACCAAATGAATTATCCCTCATCGGCCCACAATCCTGTCGAGTTCAAGCATAAAACACACCATGTGATGTTCTGGAATTTTAACATTTCGATGATAGTAAGTGTCATTCTAGATCCTACTAAAGTGTGTGTGTGTGTGTGTGTTTAAAACTCAACTATACAATTATCCGTTGATTTGATGGGATTACTCCTCAATATAGTTCATGACTAAAACATTTATGGTATAGGGAATCTATAAGCCTGACCCAGGTTCCATTCTCTACTAATGTAGGCTCGGAGGTTCATAAAGATCATTAGGGCTTGGTTCGGTTTTTAAAAAATGGCCAAGGATATATTGGAAATAGAAAATAGGTTAACGTCGTTAACTTGACGATACCCGAGGCACATGCTTGACACTCTCACACTCAAAACCCCACAGATAAGATTTAACAACCCTGAACAATACAATTAAGACCGACGTACTCACCTGTCAAAAGAAACGGAAATAAAACTATAATTGTATAGTTTGTTTGTTTGTTTTTTTCAAACAACACACCCCCAAACTTATTTAATTTGTACAATTTGGGGGGTATGTGAAAAATGAACAAAAAACGACAAGTGAGTAGTTGAATACCAAACCAATATAAAGTTCACCCTAATCCCAACCGCTCACTTCAAGTAGCATAATGAATGCTAACTTGATTCGCTCAAATTGTGTCTTCAGTTTAGCAATAAAGGACTAGAAGGAATTCAATTGGCCATGGCGTTGGTTAAGTGTTCAGAATTGAAACAGCATTTAAGCTTCAACAGGGTAACGAAGGGTAATGATATATCATGGTAGGCTTAAAAAATCTCAAGCGACAAAAACGAATGCCTAAATCATATCTCCTAAACCACCTCGCGTAGGATTTCGCCTCGAATTTCCCCCAAATCAAGTTCTAAAATCCCTATTGTCATGAACTGGGCTAAAGGATAATTGTTCTCAAATCGATTGGATAATTCTACATTGAGTTTACGTGCACGTGCATTTAGGATCTATAATAATTTTTACTAAAACGAAACGTCAAGCACACATAAACGAGCTTTACGCTCGACCTCAAAACAACCAAGGACAAACTCATCATCGGGTAATGGCCCAGATAAAGTCAAAATTCAGCACATGCACAAAAACTATCCTAAACAGACATGCACACGTAAAACAAAACATAAACTACAACTAAACATATAATACTATACTAACACATCACACCCGACTTAAACAGGCAATGATCACAACAACCCTATCAGCAATCCCAATGACAGTTTATAGCATGATAATGAAGACAGGGATTTAGAACACATACTTGGGAGGTAAGAAAATATCGCCTCCGAATTAAGTCGGCAGTGACGGATTTAACTTATTCTTATCTTGGGTTGCCTCCCAAGAAGCGCTTGGTTTATTTTCCTTGGCCCAAACCATGCCCTCAAGACTAGAAAGATGTTGCAATGAAAGAAACGCAAGAGTACCTGTCGATCTAACATCTTCAAGCACCCTGCAGTAAAATAAAAACAAAACTACAAAGAAAAATTATAAACACTAAAAAAAATGCCTAAATTAAAATTAAGTTATTTACTCACAATATTAACAATAATCTAAAACACAATCCCCGGCAATGGCGCCAAAAACTTGGTGGCCGCAATTACGCATCGCCACTTTCACCGCATGTATACGGGCCAAGTTTTAGTATAATGGACCTTTCGGTCGGGTATCGTATCCACAGGGATTGGTTGAGATTACTATCAACTATCACGATTATCATAACCTAATTTTATCTAGGCGCTTAAAAATTGAATTTAATTAATTAATACTAATACTAATATAACCTAATTTAATTTATACTAATACTAATATTAATATGAGATGTTTTAGGGAAGTAGATTGCCTAGGGATTAACTTCATTTACTTAAATGCGTTTGATTTCGTTTTAGTTTACGTTAACGGTGTTCCGCATATCCGACAATCTTGATTCATAAACTCCCTCATCACCTCTCTCAAGCGTAAGACGGGGGAATACACGACTTCATGTCAACGAAAAAGTCCCCCTCAATATCTTAACAACTCTAGGTCACGTGAATCTCGCCCCAACGTCATCGATTGCACACTTTCTAACGCCCTCCCAGGCCATTAGATTGTCATGTTGTGTTTAAACCCAGTCCGAATCCGGGGTTACCTCTCTCGAGTGTCAAATCCCATATTCTCAATATATCTAAATTGGCATATAATCATAGAAAACACAGCAAACACAATCAAAATTATAAAGAACAACCATAAACGAAACACAAACTCAACCAAATCATATTTTTATAAATATATGTTAATCCCTAAGATAATCCATGTTTAGCTCATGGCCATAATTGTTTATACTCATTGCGGCAAAATCAACATCGGAGTAACTAGTCAACTTGAAGTCACTCCCCCTAGGATACCATAATCCTAGATCACTTTTCTCTTTCAAATATCAAAAGATCCGCTTAACCGTAGTTAAATGTGATTCTTTAGGACAAAACTAAAATCTAACATACAAGCAAACGCTAAACATAATATTAGGTCTACTAGCAGTAAGATACAACAAGCTACTAATAATAGCTCGATACATTTTCTCATTTAAGTTTTTGCCCATATTGTCTTTGTTTATCTTTGTAGATGTTGTTATGGGAGTTTTGCACTCTTGAGCGCCATCCAATCCATATTTTTTAGCAACTCTTTGGTGTATTTGGCTTGGTTTAGAGATCCCTTCTTTGGTTTCCTTGATTTGCAACCCAAGGAAGAAATTTATTTCTCCCATCATGTTCATTTCAAATTCGACCTACATTATCTTGGCAAACTCTTGGCAAAAATCATCATTAGTAGATCCGAAAATAATATCATCAACGTAAACTTGTACTAATAGGATATCAGAATCAGTTTGCTTAATAAATAGCGTTATGTCACTAAGACCCCTTCAAAAACCATTTTCGATCAAATATCGGGTAAGTCTCTCATACCAAGCTCTTGGAGCTTGTTTGAGCCCATACGAAACCTTACAAAGTTCAAACACGTGATCGAAAAATTTGTCACTGTCAAATCTCGGGGGTTGTTCCACATAAACTTCTTCTGCTAGAAAGCCATTCAAGAATGCACTATTTACATCCATTTGATATAATTTAAAATTACTTGAACATGCAAACACGAGTAGCAATCTAATAGGTTTTAATATAGCCACAAGAGTATAAGTCTCATCATAATCAATTCTCTCTTCTTGATTATAGCCATGTGCTACTAATCTTTCTTTGTTTCTAATTATCATACCAGTTTCATCCTTTTTTTTACAAAAAATGATTTAGTTCCAATTATTGGATGAAAATTCGGTTTAGGAACTGGAGACCATACTTTATTACGCTCAAATTGAACTAATTCTTCTTGCATCGCGGAGATCCAAGATTTGTTAGTTAATACCTCATTCACATTCTTTGGCTCAATTTGAGATAGAAAAGCAAGATTAATAATATCTCAAAGGGAGGAATGAGTACTTACATCTCTTTTGAAATTAATAATGATTCTTTTACCGAGTGTCCTGATACTGTCTTTATAGCTCATGATAACGCCAAATCCTCTCCCTTAGGATCCTTTTTTTGAGGTTCCTTTGTCGTATCATCGCCCTAGTTTTGGTTATTTAAAGTTCTTGTATCATTATCATCATCTAAAACCTTTCTCGACAAAAAATGGATCGAATTCCTCAAATACAACATGCATAGACTCCTCAACTACCAACGTACATTTATTATAGACTCTGTAAGCTATACTGTTAGTAGCATATCCAAGAAAAATCTCATAATTAGATTTAGCATAAAATTTATGTAGATTATCCTTATCATTCAAAATAAAACATTTACAATCCAAAACTTTGAAATAAGATATGTCCAGAGTCTTACCATTCCAGATCTGGTAAGGGGTTTTGTTAAAACCTCTACGAATAAATACCCAGTTTACCACGTGGCAAGCGGTACTTACTGCTTTGGCCCAGAAATAAGTCGATAAATGATTTTCATTTAGCATTGTTCTAGCCATCTGCTAAAGCGTTCTGTTCTTCATTTCCACAACACCATTTTGTTGTGGTGATCTCGGTGCAGAGAAATTGTGAGCATATCCGTACTCATCACAATAACTTATTATCACATCATTTTTAAACTCTCTGCCTTTATCACTACGAATATTAATAATAGAACATTGCTTCTCATTTTGAACACGTTTACAAAATTTAGAAAACATATAAGCAACTTCACTCTTCTTAGCGAGAAAAAACTTATAAGTAAGTCTAGAATAATCATTAACAATCACAAATGCATAATATTTACCTCCTAGACTAGCAATAGAATTTGGACCAAATAAATCAAGATGCAACATTTCAAGACATCTAGATGTGGATGTATGCATCTTTTTCTTAAATGATGATATAGACTATTTGCCTAATTGACATGCATCACATAATTTATCTTTCACAAATTTCAAATTAAGTAGGCCACGTACGAGAATTTTCTTAGATAACTTAGATAATAATTCCATACTATCATGCCCAAGTCTTCCATAACCAATTATTTTTAGATAAAGCATTTAGACAAGATAAATTTTGAGAAGTAAAATCATCAAATGAACACGTATAAACATTCTCAAAACGTGATGTAATAAGTAAAATACTACTATCATACCCATTCTTAATTATGCTTCTATCATGATCAAACACAACATTATAACTTTGTCACATAGTTAACTTATACTAAGTAATTTATGTTTAAGACCATCAACTAGTAAAACATCTTTAATAGTAGTAATATCATTACTGATAGTACCTATACCGATAATTTTACCCTTAGAGTTGTCTCTAAATATCACATGACCTCCATCTTTAGGTGTCAAAGATGTAAATTTTGATTTATCTCCCGTTATTAGGGATGGTCATGGGTTTGGGGGCCCGCCCAGCCCGAACGGCCCGGCCCTATTTTTTTAGGGCTTGGACTTAGAGTTTAAGCCCACGGGCCGGGCCAGGGCCTAGGTATTAGGGCCCGATCAAAATTAGGGTCGGGCTTGGGCAAGATTAAAAATTTTTAGGGCCGGCCCGGCCCGGCCCGAAGGATATTTAAAAAAATAATAAAAAAATATATATACACGTTATAATACAACCATAATATTTGAAATATTAATTTTATTTAAAAATTGTAATTTTAATATTTCTTGTTGGTTTAGTTTGTTTGGAATATTGATTTACCTTTAAAAATTGTAATTTTAATATTTTTTATTAGTTTGGTGTTAAATTTTTTGTATTTATTTTTTAAATTTAAAAAAAAAAAAATAGGGCTGGGGGCCCGTGGGCTGGGCTTTGTGCTTAAAATTTTCTTATAGGGCCGGGCTTGGGCATAGAATTAAGGCCCGATCACCGGGCCGGGCCGGGCTAGGGCCCAACATTTTTTTTGTAATACACTAGTCTAAGCCCGGCCCGAACCCGGCCCAGCCCGGCCCATGACCATCCCTACCCGTTATGTGCCGAGAACAACCACTATCCAGGAACCATTTGTCTTTGCCTATTGATACTTTCAGAATAACCTGGAAGGAGTATCTCAAATAGTTCCTAAGTGATACCCAGTCTACGTGGGTCCGATCTTGTTAGTCGGGATAATTTTAGTTCTTTTTTTAACCCAAACTTGTCTGCAGTTAGATATTTTAGAAAAACATCTATGAATAGTATAACCCATAAAATTACATTTAAAACATATAACAAGATCCGTAGCTTCAGAAAAGAATTTATGAAAACATTTTTTCTTAAGATTTTTCTAAAACCCAATGCCGACTTTATCAAAGATACCTCGTGAACTTCCCAAAAGCATTTTCAAATTATTCTCACCGCTGGTGAATTTAAGAACTATTGAATGTAAATCTAACATTTTGGATTTCAATTCAAAGTTTTTAGATTCATAATTCATCACTTGCGTGTTTAATGTGTTAATAGTACTTTGAAGGGTATTAATTTTAGAACATTGGATTTTATAATCATGAGTAAGTTCTTGATAAATATCAAATAAATCATCAAAATCTAGAAGACAAGAACTTGAACATTTAGGTACCTCATCACCAGTGGCCATCAAAGCAAGCATGAATGATCCTTCACATCTTCATTTTTCCATTCTACTCAATTCAAAATCATCCCATGTAGCTTTCATCAATTTCTTCTTGTTGTTCTTTCATTTCTTCTTCTCTTTTCTTTTCTTCTCTTTTTCATTGTCTTTCTTTGGTTCAAAGCAATCGATTTGGAAGCATCCAGTCTTGTGACAGTTGTAACATTCCATGTTTGTCATGTTGAAATTTTTCTTTCCCCAAAATGTTCATCGAGTCATCCTTCTCAAATTCTTTGTGAGAAGCGCCACATCTCTTTCTTGCTCACTGTCAAGACTTACATCATCACTGTCATCATCTTCCTCCTGTTTCTGAACCTTCAATGCTGATGATTTCTTTCTTATATTCCCCGCATCGTCCTCATATCCTTGAATTGTTGTCTCATGTGTCATTAGGTTGCCAATCAGGTCACCAATTTCATACTTTGCAAGATCCTTTGCTTCCCCAATCGCAGTCACCTTCGGTTCCTACACTTTAGTTAATGATCTCAAGATCTTTTGAACTTTGTCCTCCATAGTGTAGGGATTTTCGAGTTAATTCAAATGGTTGCAGATATTGTTGAATCTTGTGTACATCTCTTGAATCAATTCTGCCTCACCCATTCTGAATAATTCGAATTGATGAGTTAGAGCGTTGATTTTTTACTGTTTCACCTGACTAGTCCCTTCGTGGGTGATTTGCAATTTATCCTATATTTCTTCTGTTGATGCACAGTTTAAGACCTTGGAATATTCATTAGCATCTAAAGAGAAAAACAAAATGTTAATACCTTGAGAATTAATATAAAGCTTTTGTTTGTCAGAAGTGGTCAGTTGCTCTTTCTTCTTGGCAACTCCATTTTCAATGAGGACAAACAAAACATCCTCAATCGCTAGCCACACATCATAATTTGTGGCCTGAAGAAATTCAATCATTTTGTCCTTCCAGAACGCATAATTTTCACCTGTAAAAAAAGGTGATTGGTGCATAGACTGCCCCTCACCTAATGTGTCTATCGGGTGCACTATGTGATCTTTGCTAGCTAGTATATCAAACTAAACCAGCTCTGATACCAATTATTGGTCCGATGAACTACCCAAGAAGGGGTGTGAATTGGGTAGTTATAAAAATTTAAACAAATTTCTTATCTTTCAAAACTTAAATAATCAATTTATCTTAAATCAATTATTATCTTTATAATGCAGTGGATAAGTGTTCAAATCTAGGTGCACACCCAAACAACAGAATATAAATAACATAAATCAATGCAATACACAAGAATATATCCTGGTTCACCAAGCTGCTCTTAGCTAATCCAGTCCTCCAAGCCCTACCAAGATTCGCACCCACTAAAACCCAGATTTCTTTAAAGGTAGGAACCAAACCCACAAAATAATTCTTTTCACAAGCTCATAATCAACCTTTACAATTCCCTTTTCATGGGCTAAGGAAGAACCCTATCTTTTTTCAGGCTTAAAACAAACCTAATTCTATTACAGGAAGAATCACAACATTATTCTTTTACCAGGCTAAGAATTAAACCTCATAATCACTCTAAGTATCCTTTTCACCAGTAAGGATGGAACCATTAGAATTCACTCACATATAATTCTAATCAGGAAGAATCAAGCATAATATTTTTCAAGGAAAAAGAATAGCCTAACCTTTTTATCCACTAGGTAAAGATCAAACCTCAATCTTTTTCCAGGAAAAGATTGGAACCTAACTACCCTGACTACAAATACCCAATAGTATCTAATCCGCACAAACTCACCAATTACAAAAAATCAATGAGTTTCTTCCCACTTAGAGCTGCTACTCCCTCAAATTAATTAAACTTAATTAATTTCCCAAAATTACTAGTAATAGAAATTAAATGAGGAATTCAATATCTAATTATAATATGTATGGGTAGTACAGAATTTAAGCACGTAATCAGATAATCACATAAATAATTTTAAAAAGATTTTTTATGTTCTTTAAAGTTCAAAAACAATTTTACTACCACCTTTAAACCAAGCAAGCAATGATAATATAAATTCACAATAAAGGATAAATAGCTTGGAAAGATCTTACCAGGATAACACCGAAAGATTAAAATTAGAATAGCAATACAGCACAGATCGATGACACCAAAATAATAAGTGCTTTAACTCAAGAACTTTACACACAATAATCTCACAATTGATCTCTCGAATATATCTCAGAATAACAACTCATAAAAAGATCAGGAACTGAACGCTCTTAATTGATGTGATGTATTTTAATCAAAATTCATAGGTCTATTTAAAGAAATTTGAAATAGGTCGTCCAACGACTAGTTTTCTCAAGATAGGCCTCTAAAAGAAACCTATAGACCCCATATATTATTACCATTCATTCCTAGTATATTTCACTCAAATAAGGCTTTTAAAACATTCAATTTAGTCCCCAAATTATTTCTCAATCACAAATCGTATAGATAATAAGTATCAAATGAACCAAATTAAGAAACTCTTTAATTTATGTACCATATATATAGGGATATTAAAATAAGTGTATCATATGTTTAATATATCCAAAATATCTCACTTAGATATCCCAAAAATGGCGAGTTAACGGCTAGTTTTGAATAAAACCTTGAAATCCTTGAAATCCTAACCAAATTGTCAGTTGACCGATCATAAGCCATCAGTCAACTGATTGATTCAGGTTATATGCCAAGCTATTTCTCAAACAATGTTCAATTGGTCGATCCTTCAAGGGTCGGTTGACCGATCAATTCAGGATGTGTTTTTAGGAAATTTTTAAGCCCTGATCGGTCGACCGATCTCCTACGATTGATTGACCGATTGATATCGAGAGTTTCACTTCGATTAATTGGTTGACCAATGGTAGCAATTTATTTCGTCCCTACAATACTGCAAATGTACAGGTCAAATTTTAATAGAATAGGAAAAGTAAGGTTGTCGTATCTAAAGGGATTGGTTTAGATCGTCGTTAAGTACTACAATTGTTGTAACCTAACTTTATTTAGGAATCCAAATTTGAGTTTTTTAAACTAAAATTACTAAAACAAATATAAATACAAAAACAAAATAAAATATGGATTTTCTATGCAGAAATGCTATAGGGGCTTGATTTCATCTCGTTATTCCTATATTATCCTATTCAGTAATTATTAGCTAATTTCGTTCATTCGATAATTAAGGTCCCCATTCTATTGCTCTCTTACTACCTCTCTCGAGCGTCAAGTGAGAGAATATGTAATCACTTCAATACCGATATCCCTATCCTGCATTTAGGTAAAAACATTTGTTATACCCGACCTCATAGATTATACAAGTTGTAAATATCTCCTAATCTATTAAAACTTATGTTGTGTTTAACCTAAGTCCAAACCCAAGATTATCTCTCCTGAGTGTCAAATCCCAAGTTCTCAATTCAACCAAAATATCATGTGGGAGCATATTTTGGAAGCATTATAAAGGTAAACACAATTGAATGGAAAACCAAGTTGGTAAATCTAGAATTTAATCACCTCCCGATTTCACAAAATCCTAAATTCCCAACTCGATTACTTTGGTGTTGATTTCCTCCCACACTCACAACAACTTAAGTTATGCACTCCCAATTCCAGTTACGAATTCAACCTCTCCCAAGTATAAAATTTGTAACCTAAAATCATCTAACTCATTGGCCACATAAATCAAACACATTAGTCCTAGGATATGCATAAAATGAAATTAAATTTAACAATTAACAAAATAATCTAACATGGTTCAAACGAGACTATATCAAGCCCTAGATCTAAATTACGAACACAACATAGATAGATCCATAGCTAATCTTCTCAATAAATTCATATATATAAGCATGTTCAACACAAAATTACAAATACAAACTTAAAATAAAATATTAAGAAGAGAAAAATGAAGAAAAAATCTAATTGTGGGTTTGAGCTCCAAATCTTCAATTCCAAGTGTAACTAATAGTGTTTTCTTCTTTAATCTCGTATTAAAACGCCATCAATCGGTGTTTTCTACCCCAAAATCGCCTCCAATGTTGATCTCCCCTCCCAAAATTGCCTCCCATTGTTTTGAGCTTAAGGTGGTATTTATAGGGGGCCAAGACATAGATCTACAACTTCCATGTTTTTAGTTTCTCCAAATTCGGATTGAATCGTTGTCAAAATTGTCCTTAAAGTTACAACATATACCCTCATTCTACACCTTTTCTCCCATTTATTTGTATTCCTAAAAAACAGCACAAAAACACATTAAACTAACAAAAATGCTTGAAAACACACAAATATTTGAATCTAAAAGTACTTGATTTGCAGGCAAATAAACTACTCATCAAATACCTCCAAACTCAAATGTTTGCTTGTCCTCAAGTTAAAGAAAAGGAAAGAGAACACAAAACAAATCAAGTAATAAAAAGTTAACAATAAAAATGTGAGTTTTATATTGAATCAAACACCGTGCAATAATCTCCATAACAATAAGATGCTCCAAGCTTAAATGAAATGCACATATTGAGATTATCTAGAATTTTAACTTTAAGTATCAATCTCAATCTACTCAAGACTCTCGATGTGTAAGTGCATGCACAATTACTCTCACCCGACCAAATGAACCCCGAATAGATTTATGTGCTAAGGAGACGACAATGATCTCTAGATAGTGAATTTAAGAACAACCTTAAGCCCAATTTTTGTGTCACTCTCCACTAATTGTGTAGGTATATATGTCATTGGAGACCAAAAGGATTTTGCGGGTTGTAATGTATGGCTATGGAAAAAGGTAGATGAAAATGTCGTGTTTAGGCTCAAATCACCATAGGCATGTATCACAACTCATAGATCTTTCTCGATTTCTGAGAAAAAGTTTCACCGACTTCCCCTTTTTGTCACATGTATTCTTTCTATCAATCCCACAATGTATTATTCATGAAACAAACAAAAACACACTTTTGTTTTTTTCAAAACAGGTGAGAACCACACCCCAAACTCAAACTCAACATTGTCCCCAATGTTACAGGGAAAACAAGGAGAAAAATGGGATATACACCATTATACTACAACAATTTTATATATATATATATATATATATATATATATATATATATTTACAAAATAAACAACTAAAACAAACAAAATGAAACACACAACCCAAACCACTCATGACTTTCCAAATGCTACCCATGCTAGTCGTTATGCTCAGGCATCCATGCAAACATGGCAATTAGTGATGGGTTTAGGAGATAGAAATACATTTAGTGGGGTGGATGCACAAATGTGAGTAACGAAAGAATTAGGTAATAAGGCTCAACAGGTGTAACAAAGGATAAACAATTTTCACTGTTAGCTTCAAACGATCCAAAGAATGCCTAAATCAACTCTTCAATAACACATAACCTAATATTTCGCCTCAAATTTCACTCAAATGGGTTCTAGTGTTCACCAGATGTCAAAGCCTACCTACAGCACATAAATGTTTTTCGAGTACCCAAAAGGCCAAGTGATCGTGATTCATAGTGCTCAAGTGTAACGAGTTAAGAGTGAATTTCAATGAACACAATTCAAGCACACAAAAATCTCAATGCAATACATTTCAAATGACCTAAGAGAAAATCAAGTGTTTATACTCATCATCAATTTTAAGTCATTTCAACTCAACAAAACTCAAAATTTATTCAAACAACCTAAAGAAAAGAAACTAAAAACACGGCCACAAGAACACAAGTCATATGAGAAAAAGACACACACATAAGCATTCCCTAACCCAAACTAACATAAGCAAACATATGTCCCACCCCTAAACTCAAAGTCAAACATATTTTCAAATTAAGCACAAGGGAATAAGACATCGCCTCCGAGTGTGGTCAGTAGTGATGCTCTAGGTAAGGTGACCGATGTGGGTCTTTCTCCCATAGCATGCACCTTTAAGCTCTATTATTTGAAAACTTGGGTTGTCTTCCAAAAAGCGCTAGGTTTAATGTCCTCGAATTGACAATGGAGAAGTGCTCATCAAAGAGAGGTTTTCACCCATAATATGTGTCATATAACATACCATATGGGTCTTGGTTTAGAACGCCCTCACGCTTGGCGAGATATGGCATTGATCGGCACATACTCTCAACGTGACTCGGCTCCGTCTCATGTTCTTGGTGAGCCTGAATAAACGTTGCTAGAAGCAGTGGAGGACAAGTATGCCACATCGGATCCTCATAGATGTTATCGTCTTTGATCAGTGGTGGCATCACAATTTGGATCTCAAACGGTAAAGACTCACAATTGTCATCTTGTGATTCTTCATCGTCGATCAATTCTTATGTTTTCTTCTCATAAACACACCTAAGTTCTTTCTGCTTGTATTCGATTCCTCCTGGTGACTTTCACATGTGGATATGACTTGTGTGTCTCTCAGTGCCACCATTTCTGACTCGGCCTCAATATAGATGACAAGTTGACTGATTTGTATCTCGAGGGACTTTACGGTCACAAAATTAACAACAACTTAAAACACCACTCCCTGGCAATGACGCCAAAAATTTGGTAGCGATTTATTTCATCGTTACAACACCGCAAGTGTACAGATTAAGTTTTAATAGAATAAGGAAAGTAGGGTTGTCCTATCTACAGAGATTGGTTTAAATCATCGTTAAGTATCGCGATTGTCATAACCTAACTTTATTTAGGCGTCCAAATTTTGGGGTTTTAAACTAAAATAATTAAAACAAATATAAATATAAAAACAAAATAAAATATGGATTTTCTATGCACAAATGTTCTAGGGGCTTGATTATTTCTCATTATTCCCATGGTATCCTATTAAGTAATTATTAGCTAATTCCGTTCATTCAAAAATCAAGATCCCCGCGCTATTACTCTCTCACTACCTCTCCCGAGCGTCAAGTAAGAGAATATATAATCACTTCAATACCGAGATCCATATCCTGTATTTAGGTGAACACATTCGTTATGCCCGACCTTATAGATTACGCAAGCTCTAAATATCTCCCGATCTATTAAAGCTTACGTTGTGTTTAACCTAAGTCCGAACCCGAGATTACCTCTCCCGAGTGTCAAATCCCAAGTTCTCAATTCAACCAAAATATCATGTGGGAGCATATTTTGGAAGCATGATAAAGGCAAACACAATTAAATGGAAAACCTAGTTGGTAAATCTAGAACTTAATCACCTCCCAATTTCACAAAATCCGAAATTCTGAACTCGATTACTTAGGTGTTGATTTTCTCCTGGACTCACAACAACCTAAGTTATGCACTCCCAATTCCAGTTAGGAATTCAAACTCTCCCGAGTATAAAATTCATAACCTAAAATCGTCTAACTCATTAGTCACATGAATCAAACACATTAGTCCTAAGAGATGCATAAAATGAAATTAAATCTAACAATTAACAAAATAATCTAACACGGTTCAAACAAGACTACATCAAGCCCTAGATCTAGATTACGAACACTACATAGATAGATCCATAGAAGAGATCAAGAATGCCCTTTGGTCTATTCCTATTGATGGGGCACCGAGTTTGGACTCATTTTCCTCTAGTTTTTTCCATGTGTCTTGGGTTATAGTCAAGTGGGATATTCTTGAAGCAGCAAATAATTTTTTGATGGGAGAGAAGATCCCTAAATCCTTTTCTAGCACTCTCTTAGTGCTTATTCCGAAAAAATCTCAACCGACTTCTCTTAAAGACTTTAGGCCAATTAGTTTATGCAATGTGTACTACAAATTTTTCTCAAAGGATTTATCGATTCGTTTGGCAAATATTCTGCCCCACTTTATTTTCGACCAACAACACAATTTTGTAAAAAGTGGTTCTATTTCAGAAGCAATTGGGCTGGCTCAGGAGCTAATTAAGGATCTCGGAAAAGATGTCCGAGATTGTGATGTGATGATCAAACTCGACATGATGAAAGCGTATGACCAGTTAGATTGGTCCTTTTTAGTGGAGGTTCTTAGGAAATTTGGTTTATGCTCGAAGTTTATCAAAATGGTGAGTAGTTGTTTCCAATTTTCCTCATTTTTGGTTGTTTTCTAAGGGGTGTATAAAGGTTGGTTTCAAGCGTCAAGAGGCCTCATACAAGGGGATTCGATATCCCCTCTGTTATTTATTCTTGCCCAAGAACTTCTTAGTAGAAGTATTTTCAAAGCTATGGAGGTTGGTCGCATTCATCCTTTTGTGACGAAAAGAGACTGCCCATTAATTTCTCATATTATGTTTGCCAATGATACTCTCATATTCTGTAATGGTGGGTCGAGTAGTCTGAGAAATCTTATGCGGGTTTTAGAAGACTACCAGACTGCGTCAGGTTAATTAATTAGCTCACCCAAAAGTAATTACTTTTTGCATCCAAATTGCCCTATTGCGAGAAGGACTATTGTTCATAATATCATGGGTTTTCTTTAGGGTTATTTGCCTTACATCTATCTTGGTGTGCCTTTAGCATACAATCATATCAAAGCAAGGGATTTTACTTTAATTAATAAGGTGTCTAATAAAATCGAGGGATAGAAATCAAAACGTTTATCAAGTGGGGGTAAGCTTATACTCCTGAAGCAAGTGCTATCTTCCTTTCCTCTTCATTTGTTAGCTTCGACTTGCGTTCATAATAGTGTTCTTGACGAGTTGGAAAGAAACTTTGCCAATTTCTTCTGGGGGCAGTATGATTATGGTATCCTCGGAAGCATTGGATCTCGTGGGACAAAATTTGTTAAGATGTCAAAGGGGGGGGTCTTGGTTTATGTATACTCTGAGACATGAAACTTGCTTTCTCTTTAAAACATATTTGGTCCTCGGTGAATGGAAATTCATTGTGGTGTCGTTTTATGTGTTCTAAATATATGAAAGGCCTCCCAATTTCTCTTTAGAAAGATTATCCGGGTAGTTCAAAAATATGGAAGGACTTGATAGCAGCTAAGGAATCTTTTCTTAGAATGTCTAGATGGAACATCGGTGACAGATCGTCGACGAGTTTTTGGCACAATGATTAGGGTCTTAGAATCCTTGCAGCTGACCTTTTTCAAACTGACTGTCTTTTTTCTATTCATAATTATATGCAAAGAGAAGAAAAGCTTGTTGGCCCAGTAGAATACCCAAGATGAGGGATGAATTGGGTAATAAAAAAAATTCTCAAAATAAAAATTTCAATAAATCAAATAATTAATTTTATTTCTAAATTAATTATTATATTTATATCATAGCGGAATAAATTAATCAACTAGGTGCACACACAAACAGCAAAAATAAACAAATTAATAATACAGCACACCAAGATATATCCTGGTTCATTAAGCTACTCTTGGCTATTCTAGTCCTCCGAGCCCCACGGAGATTCTCACCTACTAATACTCAAGATCTCTTTAAAGGTAGGAACCAAACCGTCACACCGATTCTTTTGTAGGCTCTGAATCAACCTTTATAATATCCTTTTCAAAGGCTGAGGAATAACCTCTACTTTTTACAGGCTCAAGAATAACCTATCTTTTTACAGGCTAAAGAATAACCTAATTCTTTTTATCCCTAAGGCTCAAGACTCAAAACCTCACACAACACTCCAAATATCTTTTTACTCGGTAAGGATTAAACCAATTTTTGCTTGAACCGTTACAAAAATCACTCAAAATGCAATTCTATCCAAGAAGAATCATTACCTCAATCTCTTTACAAGAAGAGACTGAAACCCAGCTACACTTGATTAAATACTCCCAACAGTATTTAACCCATCATACTACTCACCAATACAAAATGATAAGTAGGAAAATCTCACTGGAAGCTTCTATCACCCCAGAAAAATAATAACTCAATTAATATCCCAAGTCTAGTGATAGAAAAACGTGAGATAAAAAAATTTAATTTTAACAAGATATGGGTAGCAAATTTGAGTACGTAATCAGATTCAAGAAATTATTTGTAAAAATATTTTCTTCAAAAAAATCAGAAATAATTTCTAAGATCAATTTTCAAACAATAATCAAATAATGCAATGACAGAATATAATTGGAAATATCTCACTCGGAATCTATAAAAAGAATGATTAGAATTATGTAACTTTAAATCCGGTAGCAGCAAAAATTAACAGCAGTTGATCTTCAAGATCGTCTCTCAGAAAAGCTCACAATATCTCAGAATGATGACTCTTATAATAGCTCACAAATGATATGATATGATTTTTCTCTTGTTTTCTGCTTAATGATATATGAAATTCATAGGTCTATTTAAAGGAGTATGAAATCAGTCTTCCCACGGGTAGTTTACATGTGTCATGATAATTAATAGTACTTATAGACCCCTTATAACATAATGGCTTCATTTTGGTTGAATTCACTTAATAACAGCTTTCAAATCTCTCAATTAAACCCACCCAAGTATTTCTCAAACTCAATTAGATAGAATAAAAACTATTTCAAGTACCAAATTGAGAAACATTAATATTTAATGTACCAAATCAATAGGATTTAATTAATATATGAACTATATCTTAAATATAAGAATATCCCCGAAATCTCTCTCAAATCCTAACAAAAAATGGCTACTTTTAGATATAATCTCGGATAAAATAGTATCCTGAAACAGAGCATCCGGTCAACCGACCAGTCGACAAGTAGATTCAAGTTGTAGCCATAGCGTTCATCGGTCGACCTGCCTGTCGACCTGTAGATTCAGAGAGTTTATTTTTCCTTCACTGGTCAACCTGTTGGTCGACTTGTAGATTCAGATAGTTCAACCCTCTTGGCCGGTTGACTTGTCAATCGACTTAGATATACAGGGTCTTTCAGCTACTTTGTCCGGTCGACTCATCAGTCGATTACCATCTTCTGGATCTCTGCTCTAAACTCGTTTTTTAACTTATTCTTTTTACGTTATCACCCCTTAAACCATTTTCTCTTCTAAATTGGCTCCACTAATATTCTTCTATTCCATTTTAGTTATTTAAAATTATTTCTTTTCAAATCACATAGGAGCAAATAATTTCACTTAATCAAAATACACATAAATGATAAAAATCTTTTGTGCAATATGGTGTTCCTCATTGGGATATTAAGAGTTGAAATTTACCTGGGTTCTTTTCCCTAATTTCTTCAAACTCTTAATTCTTCAATATCTTCAACATCATCGTTTAGCATCCATTTAATTTGCATCTTCATCACTGGAACTTTAAATCACTAAAACACTCAATTAAAACATTAGTTCCACCAAAACATCAATACTTAATTGTTCATCAAAATCTTAAGATCAACAGAGCTATTGTCTGACCTAGAGCCAAAGTTGCAAGTTTTCTTGCGCAATTCTTTATCAACGTGTTCATCGGAATCGGATCATCTTGTCTAGCTTCCGAACAAAAAGGGCAAGTTCTCTATTAAATCAGCGTGGCATGCAATAGCTGAGGATGATCATGTTGGGGGTTATTTGGGTTCTTTTCTTTTGAGGTTATGGGGTCACAAACTTCCTTTGAAAATCAAAATATTTTTATGGAAGTTATGCAAGAACGTGTGGCGATGGACTCAGTATTAATGCAAATAGGTATCAATCTTGCTTCGGGTTGTTGTTGTTGTGCAATCCAAAAATAAGAGACTCTGCATCATCTTTTTGTGGAGAGCGAGGTGGCGATTAAAATTTGGCAAACTTTCAGTGCCTTTTTTAATATTCCTTGTTTGGATCAACCTCTATTACATAGGCTCATTCTTTTGTGGACTAGGTTGAGAAGTGACTCTCAGTTTCATAACTTGGGAGTATTGGTCCCATCCTTAATCTGCTGGGAAATTTGGTTGAGTCAGAATAAAGCTATTCATGACAAGGTGGCTATGTCACATGTTTGGGTTGTGTTTAAAGTGCGATCTTGGCTATCTGCTCTTAACTTCGGGTTCTGGTAAAGAGTTCTTCTTCTACTTTTGGGATCCGTTATCTTTCGTTATTGGGATGTCCTTTGAGAGTTATCCACGTTCGTTGTCCGATCCCTTTTGTTTGGAAAAGTCCTCCAGAGGGTTACTTCAAGCTTAATGTAAATGGGGCTTTTAAAATATCCACTTTATATGCTTCTTGCGGGGGGGGGTTATTTGAGATTTCAGGGGTAAGATGTTTTTTGCATTCACTTCTCTTCTTTCGGTCCAATCGAGTTTCCTAACTGAGTTACATGGTTTATTCATTGGTATTTAGAGGGCTCTCCTTTTGGGTTTCCATACGCTTCATGTGGAAAGTGATTCGCTGGCGCTTGTGCACACTATAAAGAAATATTGTCCTATTTCGTCGATATCGGTTCTTTGGCATACCATTACATTTTATCTTTCTCTTTTGATATTTCCATTTCTCACGTCCATCGTGAATATAATTTTGTGGCGGACTGTCTAGCCAATGTCACTACTAGTAGTGTTGTTTTCTATCATTTCGAGAGTTCCTTACCTTCTTCCGCTTATTTGCTCTTACGGGAGGATCAATAAGGAATTCCTCGTCTTAGGATGTAATCCTTTTTATTTTTTCAATAATATGCCTTAGGGGCTCTTCCTTAAAAAAAAAAAAAAAAAAAAAAAAAAAAAAAAAAAAAAAAGAGACCATAAATGTCATATATAGACCATATATAATTTATTCCTTAAATCTTAAACGTCTGACACGAAAATGCTTTTTTTAAAAACTCAATTTAATCCCCAATGTTTTTTATTCAAATCCCTTAAAAATTGAAAGTAATTTTCCCGATAAATCTCATAGAATCATGTAATACAAGGACTAAATAATAAGATCTTCAAAAAATATAATAGATGTATGAAATATAGTCAAAACCCCATAAAATAAGATTTTATAACGTTCAAAAGTATAAGATTTGTGTTGAAGATCTCAAAAATTGAATTGATCAAACAATCTAAAAATTGTACCATCAATCAACTGACCATCCTAGTGGTCAACCTGTTGCCCCTTCAACAATTCATTTTTTAACCGTTGACAACCAGTTAGTTCACCAAACATCAATCGTCAAAAACCCCATCTTGAATCTTCTAGTCGACTGACCTTCTCATAGGTCGACAGTTCAAGCGAAAACCACAATTTTCTTATCCTGAATCTCCCAGTCAATAGGCCGTAGTGTCAGTCGACCATCCAGGACAAAAATATCCCATTTTCTATTTTTAAAATATTTTCTTAAATGACACTTTTTGAAAAAAATAAATAAATAAATAAATAATTAGACTCTTGAATTTATCACTTATGTCCATAACACACATAATTTAACTTAATTGCATGAGTATCGTGCATGATCCTAATCGGATAGCATTAAGAATATAAAAAGTATTGAATTGTTTTTACCTAAAAATACAAAAAATCTTTTCAACTCCAAATATCTTTACTGTAACCATCTCTAATCCAATGTCAAATATTATCTTGAAATCCATAATCAAATATTATCCTGAAATCCATCATTTTCTTTGGAACATTAAATCTGAAAACACTCAATAAAATTATTAGTTTTATAAAAACATCAACGTTAACTAGACCATCAAAACAAGGGACAATAATCTCCCCATTTTCAATTATGACAATTAACTTCGATATTTTCACAACAAAATATGTAACCACTCTCCTCGAGAATATGAGGACGGGTTATTTTACGCATTTGAGATCATAATGAGAAAAATATTTTCAAGAATATGCAATGTAGATCATACAATTTTATTACTCCCCCTTTCTAAATATCTTTACGAATTTATGCATGAAAAATATCATAACTTCTCCCCCTTTGTCATCTCAAAAAGTGGGATGAAGGATCAAAACATCTATTCTAGATACACATCATTATACATAATCATTCCCAAATCCCAAATAATTTTCAAAAAAATTAATTATAATACATTTGGAAAAACCAAAATTAGAGAAAATTATTCTTCTTAGAAAAGAATATTTTCAAAATCATAATTATTGAAGATTAAATTTTGAAACCCATTTTTCAATCCTTTCAGATTGAGATATAATTCAATGCAAATATTAAAAATATAACTCTCAATAATTCTCATAGAGTAAATTTATTTTTGATTTTGAAAAGTTTTTTTAAGCAATTAAAACGTCAACATTTAAAAAAAAATTGAATAACCAATTCATAAGAAAATATAATCTTAATATTTATATGAATCATATTGAGTTAATATATGAGATTAAGCATTGATAGATCAAAATATATCCAATGAAACCAATATTCAAAAAGATAAAACCATCTACAAACCTAAATACTACTAATTGTACATCACCAAACCTATTAACTATTACAGACTGAAAAGTTTGAAGTTTGTCCAAATAATATTATAAATTAATAGATAGTTCAAGGAAATAGACCGAGACCAAAAAAGGGATAATACAGGCCAAGAGAGCTACTAGACAGTGAAGGTTGATAATACGAACTTGATTGACCAACTGTTCTAAGAGGCATCTGCTAATAGTACGAGCTTGAAGGGCCAGTTATTCCGAGAGACATGTCTGCATTGTATGGCTGAAAATTTTGCATCATCCCATGCAGTTGATCTATTGAGTTTGCCATCCTCTCCATGCGTAGATTTATTGACATTAACATTCTTCCTACTTGAGTAGAGATTCCATCAATACTTTCATTTATATAGTAAAGCCACCAATCAACCACTTTAGTAGACTGATGAAAGTTATCAAATTGATCTTGTAAATGATCCATTCTTTGATACATTCCATCAAACCCTATTCTGTCTTCTTATATCTCAAATTTCTTTTTTCTCCTTCTTCTCCTCTTTTTCTAACCCATCTATCCCCCACATGTTCATAACCAATTAGTATGATACTATTTGAATTCAAACGAGATGAGAATGTTGTAATATATGCAGGGCAATCATCATCTGTAAGGATACCAAAAGTTTCCAAATTTCTTTTAATAGCATCACCATAAAGAAAAACTAGTAAGGAAACTTCCAGTTGATATTTCATATGCTCAAACATGAGATATGAAATATCAATTTTATTCCATTTATAATAGATGACAGAAGGTACAAGTCAAATCAGTAACAGCTATATAATTTCCACCACATAAAACAACGGCATTGGTGATTATGGAGTAGAGAATCCTATTTTTTGAACTCAAAGCCCCAGCCTTTCCATCATTAATATTTAGATTTCTTCAAGCTTGATTAATTTTAAAGTTTTGCAAGATCCAATAGGAATTGTTTAAAGGTAAAACAATCTCTCTAGGAATCTTGAGTGTTAGCAAAATCTTCTAGTGACAGTCCAATATCCACCCCACTAATATATAAACGAAGCCTATCATCTTCAATTGTCAAATTACAGTAAAACATTTTCACCCAATATGACAATCAAGGATTATTTTGTGACAAAAACTTAGTCTACCCCAATCCATTAAACCTCTCTTCAAGATTTGTATGATTATTTCTCAAATTTGCAAATTCAACTACCCTACCACAAACCACCATTCATTTGTTAATGTCCTCATTAAATTTCTTCTTATTTTCTTTACTTAGAAAATGAACTTCATCAAAATCAGGCTTTTTCTCATTCTTCCCTTTTCTTGCCACTTTCTTAACCCTCATAGTCAATAAATCAAACAATCTAACTAAGATATTTCTAACCTTAACACATGAACTAAGAACAACCAAGAGCTTTTATTCAAACCAAGGCCAAATCAAGCATAAAAATGGAATGGATCTTAATTGAAGTTCGAGCAACCTTTGGATGACTCGAGACCACAAAATCCACTCTCAAAATGCTCATATTTGACTCAAAAATAAAGAAAGCTTTGAGTTTGATTGAATATGAATCATCCTTGGTGAATAAATCTCATGGAAAAGGCAAAAAGAATTGGCAAAATAAAGAAAATGACCTAGGTTTGACAACATGTTTGCCAACAGTCAGTTGACCGGGCAACTGAGCGGTCGACCGGCCCTAATCTAAAAATTTCCCTTGCCACCTTATCGTCTTTTTTCGATTTACCGGTAACCTAGGCAGTCTACTTGATAGCCTTAATTTTGATTTCTTTTTGTTATAATTAGCCTTATCCATTTCTCAATTGATCTACATAAATATTTATTTAAAAACTCATATCAAAAGTTAAATTGAGACACACATCTACTAAATATAAATCTAATTACTAGAAAAATTAGATGCATTCGTCTCCTTTAAAAATTTTGTATATTTATACTAATTTGACATACCTGGTTCATCCTTGGGAGTTGGTGTGTGTATCTTAGTTTTATTATTAGAATAAGTTCTGGTCTCCTTTGTATCAACTGATTGATCAGACTTGATATTATAAAGTAAATCTGGTTGATTCACCTTAATAATGTATTCTTTTTATAAGGCTATATCTTAATCATCTTTAGTAACAATCTCTTTACCTTTTGGGGATACTTGAGATTGATTGGTCTTGTTACGATCCGCAATAACTTTACACATTGGCTGCTTCTGATTTTTTTAAATGATAATCATTGGTTTGTCTTCCATACTTAGGGATGTCAATGGTCCAATTTCGGTCCGATTTCATATAAAATCAAAATCAAAACAGTTAAACATACACTAAACCAAAACCGCTATTTTTTTAAATGGTTTTAAAATCGAACCATCTAAATATATATATATATATATATATATATATATATATATATATATATATATATATATATATATATATATATAACAAAGAAACCTTGAAAACATATAATATTTTTCAATTTTACAAAAATTCGAAACCCGAAACCAAAACTGCAAAACCTCAGGCCGTTATTTTTTATATATAAACAAAAACATAACTAAAATATAAAACATAATTCTAAAAAACAAAAGCAATCCATAAAACTATTAATTCTTACAATAGAAATTTTTAACCATAATTAAAATACAATCCTAATATATATATATATATATATATATATGGGATTAAATAGTAAATATATAAGAAAATTGAGGGTATATATGATATAAAAATAGATCTAAAATATTAGTTACACGGTTCAGTTATGTGGTTCGGTTTCTTAGTTCAATTTTGTGGTTACTTTTCTAAAACCAAAACCAAAACTCAAACCGCTTTAATTGCTAATTTCATAACCGGACCATTTGGTTCAATTTCGCTCAATTACCAGTCAGATCGATTTTTTGTTGCCATCCCTACCTATACTGAAGTTATGGATTTTTTAAATTATTCACTTTATATCTTTGTATATCATATCGATTCATTCTTTTAGGTTCAGCAAATCTTTTATCTTTTCTTTGTAAATAATTTCCGTTCATCCTCTTTGGTCTAACAAATTTATCATTCATACCTACATGAAAATTTTCTTTTCTAGGTATCCAATTATTGTTGGATCCAATTAGGTAACCATGCAGTTAGTAACACCACTTTTCAAAGATGACCAAATTATCCACAATAAAAGCATCTAATTTTTTTTAAGCGCTTTTTAGGATAATCAAATTTTCATGTAGGGACACGATATTGATACTGAAGCTGAGAAGCTGTCTTAGGGTCTATTGGTTTTTCAAAAACTTTTGTTTTCTCAATATTCTTGAATTTATCAATAATCTCATTAAGTTCATTTTGAGTCGTTTCAAGTGAGAGTTCTGATGAACTAACATTCACCTAAAGACCAAAATTTTTCTTGTGCATAAATTCAAGATCATTTTTGAGAATTCGACAATCATTTTTAACAGAATAAATTTTCACACGAGCTCTTTCAAATTCACACCTTGCATCATCCAATTTAATATTTAAAGTCTCATTTAAAGTTTTAAAATTTCTGGAATTCAAAACACCTTGTTAAAGATTTGAAACATCATTTTTTTTTTTTAAATCATTTTCTTCTTCAAGGGATTCAACTTTTTCAAGAAGAGTGCTTCTCTCGGATAGAGCATTTAAAAATTTAGTAGTTTCAAAATACTTATCTAAATTATTCTTCATCTGAGATTTGGAAGTACTGAACTTTTCGTTTTCAAAAGTTGCGATTTTTTTGTAGTTTCAAAACACTTGTCTAAATTCTTCTTCATCTGAGCTTTGGAAGTGCTAAACTTTTTGTTTTCAAGAATTGAAATTTTTGGTGAAAGATTTAAATTTTCTTTACCAAATTTTCTTTACCAAAAACATATAAAAGAGCAATCAATTTCTCAACAACCTTATCAGCAGCCTCATTATCACTATCTCTATCATTCTCACTAACAGAGCATTGATTATTAGAACAAACAGGATATACACATAAAATATTTTCCTCTGTGCAATCCAAGTGATTGTTTTAGCTAGGATGTTAAGCATATTCAACTAAAACCAGTTCTGGTACCAATTGCTAGCCCACATATCTACCCAAAAGGGGGGTGAATTGAGTAGTTATAAAATTTTAAACAAATAAATTATTAAACAAAAAAGCACCAATTTATCTATTCGATTATTATCTTGAGTTCTAACGAAAAAGTGTTTAACTAGATGTACAACCAAACAAGTAGGGATATAGATAAAAGGAACACACACATTTATCCTGATTCGGAAAATTACTCTTGCCTATATCCAATCCCCTGAGCTCTCGTAGAGATTTTGAAATTCATTAACTTTGGTTCTTTTCCCAGATAGGAGCCAAGCCCTTACAATCATTTTCACAAGTTTAGGACTAACCTAATTCTTTTCCTAAGCTCAGAATCAAAACTTTATAATTTTCTTTTTTACCGGGCTCAAAAAGACCTAATTCTTTTGCAAACTAAGAATCAAACTCATCTATCTTTTTACCAGAATAAAAACTAACCTAATCCTTTTATAGGTAAGAATCAAATCTAATCCTTTTAAAGGCTAAGAATTAAACCTAAACCCTTATTAGTAAACAACTCAATATGTATAATCCTCTAACACTCACTAAATACGAAAAATGATATGCTTCTTCTCATAAGAGCTTCTGCGACTTCAATACAAGATATACTCAACTAATGTCCAAATAAACTACATGAGAATACAAATATGATTTTACTCTATTAAACCACAAAAATAATGCAAATCAGATATATCAGGCAAAATATCATTTCACAAAATATTTCAAAATATTTAAAGATAAAAAATTATTTTTCTTTAAGTAAATTACTACAAGCTCAATCGAAAGATATTAATCAATTAAATCACAATTAATTTGACTAAGTAAACAATAACAATCTCACCGGAATTTATTTAAGAAGATCAAACATAAGACTCAAACCCGATATAGCAATAACGACGCATTCTTTGATCACGAATATTTCACAAAGCTTTTCTCTCAAATATATTTTTAGCAAAATGATCCTCTCTTGTTCTTCATGTACATATATTCAAATTCGCAAGTCTATATAAATGGATTTCAAATTATGCTTACAATGGTTAATTTTCAAGGGTTAATACCATTGATACCCCTTGATGTTTTTTAAAATTCCACTAACACCCCATTATATATATCAAAATTACCACAAGAACCCCTTACCGAAAAAAAAATAAAGTAAAATGACTCTTTTGCCCTCAATTTTATCTGAATTAAAAACTACATAAAAATATTATGTGCAATTACGTTTATACCCTTCCTCTTATCCAATTTTTATTCTCTCTCTTTATTTTTGTTTATCATCTTCTTTAACACCTCCCCCACCTTCCACCTACTAGATAGACGACCTCCTTCCACTAGCCACCATGATGTCGGCCATCGTCCACCATCAACTACGATGTCAGCCATCATCCACCATCAACTACGATGTCAGCCATCGTCCACCACCAACACTTCTTCTCTCTCTTCTCTTTTTTCTCGCTATCTCTCTCCTTCCATCTCTCTCTCTCTCACTCCCTCTCTCTCTCTATCTCTCTATCTCTCTCTCTCTACCGCCAACCTTTCATCTTCTCTCCTCTCTCTCTCTAACCAAATTCAAAACTAAAAATACCATCTCCCCTCCACAACCCAAATTGCCATTGCCAACCGCCACACCACTTCATTCAAACACCACCCCTAATCAAGAAAAAAATCAACAAAACACAAGATCAAAATTAAATCAAAACTTGAGAAATATAAAATTAGTAGAACAAAAAGAGTCTAATAAAACCAAATTCAAAAACCCTATTTTGAATGTACTTGAGCATCGTTCCATTACCCAATTTCAATTTCTTTCTTAATCAGTAATTGTAATACCCCGGAAATTTATATTTTTGAAACTATTATTTTATATAAATTTAATATTTTTTGAATTGTTTTTGGCAAATTTATGGTATAAATAATATTTGATGATTTTTGGAAACGGAATATTAATTTTAAATGAATTTTTAAAGTTTTGGGACTATTATGTTATTCAAAATATATTTTTAAGAGTTTTGAGATATAATTAATATTTTCTTTATTTTAAGAGGGATATTTGGGTAAATAATAAAATAATATATATATGTTGTCTTCATATAATGAAGGTAACACATATTAAGTAAACATATATATATTTATATGATCACACATGTTATATAATAATAATAATAATAATAATAATAATAATAATAATAATAATAAAAAAATAAATAAATAAATAAATAAATAAATAAATAAAGTAATCATCAGAATGATGGAAATGGAGATAGGCATTATATAAGGTTGCATATAAGGTTAAGGTTGATGGGGGTGATAATTACAGGATATTACGTTAAATGTTTTTATTCAAAAAAATATATTTTGGTTTGAATCTCAACTTCGGATTTCAGGTATAATTCCGAACTCTTTTAATATATGTATTGAATTTTCTTATTGTATGATTCATGCTATTATTATTGTTGAATTTTAACTATTAAATTTTATGAAATAATTATGATTATGTGAAAATTATGTGAGAATCATGCCAAGGTGTTTTATTTGTCAAGTTAATTAAATGCACGTATTAGAGGGGATGGAGTTCTACTGAGCATTGGCTTACAACCCCACAATCTTGATTGCAGGGCCGGTGAGAATGAAACGGCGACAGGAATTATATTAGAATTTTTATTTGTAATAATTGTAGTTAATATTTACCATTGTAAAAATTGACTCGATAAATTGAATATAATTATTGTCGTCGTATTGTAAAATTTAAATCGATAATTATAACTGTTGTCGTAATTGTACATTAAATTACAAATTTAAACTTTAGTATTAAATTGACCGGCGTCAGGAATTTATTTGAATATATTTGAAAATAATGTGATGATAGGAATTTCAGTTGAGTTTTTATTTAATTCGTAATAGTCGCATTTATTATTTACAACTACCGTGGGCGAACTGGCACGGAATTGAAAATTTGAAATAATTGTAATAATTGTAGCTATTATTTACGGTTATACAAGGTATCCGAAAATTCGACAAATTATAATTATTGTTGTCGCATTGTAAAAATTCTCGCATTTTATTAACGAAATATTGGGCTATCGATTTTAGAATTACTTCTCCAAGGGAAGAAACAACGTGGCGGCCCTAGAAAACTAGGTCATTATAGGTGGTATCAAAACTTAGGTTATAGATTCTGCAGACTCAGAGTGTAGATTTGCGAGCACCATGAACCGGGGTTAGGTTCCATTTCCATATTATTGTGGTTAATTTGATGTATTGGGTTAGAGAATAGTAGTCAGTTTTGTTGTTTCCCTTTTAATTGAGAGTGATCACTACTTTTAGCTACGCTGAACACTTGATCAAACAGCGAGATATTAATGAGACAATTTAATGGCGAAACAGATGGTGATATGGTGTTTGAGAATTGTAATTTGTAACCACTTTAGAAAATTTCCTATTAAATGATCGGGGGATTGATTTCTAATCTTAGTTATGCTGATTAGGTTAGCGCATTCAACCAACTACTAGGCTTTTTTTATGGAGAAATTAGAATGAATAGCTTAAGGAAAGCTTACTAGGTGATCTTACGATTTGACTCCGTGATCTTATATATATATATATATTTCGTTAATTCAAAAAAAAAACACGAAACGAAGACCAGTAATTGGAGCTTCTAGAAATGTATGGTTAGAAAAAGAAGAGGCAAGCATGAAATTTTTAATTGGAAAATTAGCACTTTTAACCCTTAAGTTTGCAGTAGTTATCAAATTGGACCCTATGATTTTAAAAAAAATACATTTTGATCCTAATGTTAGGACATAACTTCGAATTAGTCTTATAAGTAACGAGTTGTTCAATTAGCGAAGGCGTTAGTAAATAGAATGGAAGATTTCTCTAAGAAAATAAACAATGTTCAAACCATAGTGAAATGTATTTTTCTTTTTTAAATAATAATAATAATAATAGTTAGAGTCACATCTCAAATTTCATGGGTTAAAAATGCAATTTTTCTTTATTACCTTGATGCCACTTCAAAAAAATAAAAAAAAAATAAAAAACAAATGTTTTGTTTGTTTTGCCTCTACTAATAGAATAATTGTGGGGTAATATATTACGCTTACATGAATACAAGATGTAATATGGTGCTTATACCTATGTGCAAGGATTGGGATTTGGTCCATATTTGCATGGGTTGACGTTTCCATTATGTTTTTTTGTGGTTTGACACATTGCACCTATGTATTGTTATCATTATTTCACTTGGGTTGCTACAGTTTCAATTTGAACATATTAACATTTTAGGTGACGCTTGATTAATAAAACTTACCAATAGTAACTTAAATAAGTCTGGGTGAATACCATGTTAGCTGTGGACCACAGGAATTATCACTGAATTGAAAATATTAATTTAAAGGGATTTATTGTCTTCTATATAAATTATCAAATTATATTTTCATATTAAATTGTGGGGAAAATAAAGCTTTGATGGAAATTAACCGTTTTACAATTATTAATGGATCAAATAAAATTTTAAATATGAAAAATAATTTTTATTATCCTGCTATGCTATAATTGTCTTCTCGTCAGGAGGGCATGTTCTACGAGATGTGGATATATGATGTTACCTGTCAAGCAAGTCCTACAGGGTGGATATATTATATATGTTATATCTCTATTGTTACCTCTCAGACAAGTTCTGCAAAGTGAATATATTATATATGTTGTTACCTGTTAGGCAACTTCTACAGGGTGGATATATTATATATATTATATATGTTGTTACCTGTCAGACAAATCCTGCAGGGTGGATATATTATATTATATATGTTGTTACCTATCAGGCAAGTCCTGTATGGTGGATATATTATATATGTTGTTACCTGTCAGGCAAGTCCTGCAGGGTGGATATATTATATATGTTGTTACCTGTTAAGCAATATATTGTTACCTGTCAAGTAAGTCCTGCAGGGTAGATATATTATATATGTTGTAACCTGTTAGGCAAGTCCTATAGGGTGGATATGATAACTATCAATCGTGAGGTAAAACAATCCTATGACTGGTAAGGAAGTATGTTATTTTATTATATACAAGTGAGTTGACTAGTTGATTTAAATTTGATTGTTCTGTTACGGTGATATTTTGTTAGGGTTTGGATACTGCTCAGTATGGTTATATTTTATTGGAAAATGGATTTTGATAAAAATACTCAATCCATAAAATTCTTTTATACTACAAAAACAGTACACCGATAAAAATAATTGGGATAGATATTGGTTTATTACTAACGATTAGTAGAGGCGGAGCGTAGGGGTCATTGTGAAACTATTGGGAGCCAATTATTATTTTGAAATGTTAATTTAATTTGAATTTTTTAGCTTAATTGATGTGGTAGAAATGTGATTAGGGGACTTATGTTGACACGCCCTATTTTTTCAGAGAGGAAAAAATATAATAAATAATAAATAGCTTAAGGAGAAAGGGGTTTTTAAAGTGCTGGTTTTCTCAAAAAAAATACTTAAGCCATTTTAAAGAATAAGGAGTCGCCACCTAGCATTGGGTTTAAATTATGGTGTGCTAGGTCATCGAATTTTCAGAAAATAATTTAAAAGGCCTAAGTAAAATTTAACTACAAAAAGAACACGGTCAAACCAAAGATTCATTTAAAGGTTCGGGGGTCGGTTACTCTCGGGGAAGGTATTAGGCACCCCAAGACGTTCGTCTGAAGACGGTACCCTATATCCAATTAAATCCAATTAATTTAAGTCCGAATATTTTGTTTTATTTTAAAATCACTTCATTCTTTAAAAATAAAAAAAAATAAAAAAATAAAAGTGGCATTTTCATAAATAAGGTGGGACAAGTTTTTGAATTTTTGGGAATATTCCCCCAGTATAACCTTTTATCGAATATTAAGGATTCGACAAATATGGTCCCCGGGAGGTATTTATATATGTTTCCTAAAGATTTTTTTAATTTAAATAGGCAAACTAAAATAAGTGAAAAAAAAAAGAATAAAATATGAATGCAAAACTAACATCTATGTGAATTTTATTTTTTATGCAAAAGTGACTAAGAAAAATTTTAAAGAATTTAATCTAAATGTGCCAATGCGAAACGATATGAATCAAGGGAATCGAATGTGAAAACACTACATAAATTAATGTGATTATACATGGCAATGATTTAATTAAAAAATAGAAGTGGTGTACGTGTCATGATTAGATGTGAAAAAGTAGCGTGGATTCGTAGTAAAAAAAAAAAAAACCTATATGTATGAAAAGTGAAAGTAGTGAAAGTGTCCTAAACAGTTTAAATGATATGAGAAATAAACATGCTAAATGGATGCAAAAAAAAATCTACTTTGAGTTTACCTGATTAATTTAAAGAAATCCCGTTTTGAAATTCTCTCAAATTCTATGGATAAGAGAATGGAGGGAGGTTCGCGGAAACAATGTAGTTGAAATTAATCCTTTCGATACTTAAACGTAATCCCACGAAAAATTTACCGAGGGAAGAGATTTCCTAAAACCATTCGTTTTTAAATTTCACTCGAGTCGGGGAATGGAAACGAGGTCACAGAAAACTCTCTTATGATTTATTGAATTGTCGAATTCACCTTAAGGTTCGTAAGGATTAATTTCTACAAATAAAAGATTTTATTTTTTATTTATTTTTTATTTTTTATTTTTTAGGGTTTTGATAACAAGAATAAAAATAAATAAAGAAAATACGAAAAAATAAACAACGAAAACATCCTTCACCTAACGATCGGGGGTTAGATTTAAGCACGAGAAACCTACCCCGACGTTTTCAACGAATCATCGGACGACTTTATTTTTTTGTGTTTTTCTTTATGAATTTGTAAACAAAACAAAATCACCTAACGATCGGAGGTTAGGTTTAATCACGAGAAACTCACCCCGACGTTTTCATTGAATCATTGGACAACAATAAATAAATAAAACTTGTAGAACTTTAAATTATGAAAAGAATAAAATAAGCTGAAAGAGGAATTAAAAATTAGAAAAACATACCCCTTCTAGGCCAAGAATCTTGATACTCGTATTTTTTTCTCTCGCAGACGGTTTTCCAAAAGTGCTTTTAGAATCACTCTTCTAAAGGGGGTGACTCCTCTCAATTTTTGAATGTCTAAACTAATAGAAGGAGGGTCCTATTTATAGGAGAAGATTGGGTGTGAAAAATATGAGGAAACCCTAAAAATTTAGGTTTGGCCGCCGAACCCTAGTCCCAATTGGACTGGGAAAAGGTGAAATCGTAAAAATGAAGAAAAATAAATGTTCTGGGTGCAAGGCGCATGTAAAACACGCACCCCATCACCGCTCAACCAGGCTGCGACACGTATGCACAAGAGGGCTTGACTTTTCTCGGATGACGTGGCGAAGGGACCTTATCGTTTCTTTCTCTCTCTCCTATATGCGCTGACATGGGCGACCAAAGGGGCCCCACCTGTCCTCCTATCTCTCTCTCTCTCTCTTCTTTATTCTCTCTCTTAGTGTGACAAATGGTGGGTCCCACCCCCTTGACTTTTTCGCTCTCTTTCTCGTTCCTCACTCACACACCGATTATCTCATCTCTCTCTCTCTCTCTCTCTCTCTTCTCTTCTCTCTTTCGGTTTGGACCCAAAGAAGGGGGTCCCACTCATTTTCTCCCCTTTCATTTCACTTCCTTATTTTGCATTCTTTCAATCTCGAACCCCACTTCTTTCTTCTTCCAATTTCACACCCTTTTCTTTATTTCATTTTTCTTTTCCCCCCATTGTTTTTTTATTTTTTGGAATAAATGAATTAAAACAAAATTAAATAAAACAAATTCAGCTATAAAATGAAGCATAATTTTTATTTTATTTTTTTGTGGGACGGTCAAAATGTCGTGTCTACATATGTAATATTTTTTTGTGTATATAGTGTACATGAGTACTGAATTTAGTATTGAACTCGATATGTTACGTGGCTTTGGAGACGTAATTATGTGATTTGAGAAATATTTGATTTTTATAGTTTGACACGTATTTAGGTGTTTGAAACGTATTTATGAGGTTGAGGTATATTTATGTGGTTGTGAAATATTACGTGTTTCCAGATGTGTTTATGTGGTTTGAGATGTATTTATATATTTCGAGATGTATTTACGAGATTGACACGTATGTATGAGTTCGAGACACATTTATGGGGCTTGGTTGTATTTATGTGTTTTTAGATGTATTTATATGATTTTGACGTATTTAGGTGTTTTGAGACATATTTATATGCTTGAGAAATATTTATGTGTTTTTGACGTATTACAAAAAAATTATTACTTGAAATTTGAATTGTTTGATTTTTTGAAAAAGTTTTCGGGATTATTAGAAGTTTAATGTAAATATTAGAAATAGTCATTTTTAGTCTCACGGGATAGTCCATTAGGAATTTGGGCTATCTATTGGCTATACTATTGGTTGTGAATATGTTGGCTTGGAATGTCGGATAGAATTGGTAAATGTTAGTTATGGGATATAGCAGTAGACTTGAAAAGTCATACCAAGTGGAAAAATTATAGAGGTCATAGACCTGTTGGAATAGATAGACCCAATCCAAGTGAGACTACCGTGATATTTTAAAAATATATTATTATTTATTAATATTTTTATCAGAGTAGCGCAGCGGGAGTGTAATAGTGAGTTTCAATTATTATTATTTCACCGAGAGTGACTAATATGATGCGATTCTGAATTATTATTGCTTGAACAAAATTTTGAGGATGAAATTTATTTAAGGGGGATAGATTGTAATACCTCGGAAATTTATATTTTTGAAAATATTATTTTATATAAATTTAATATTTTTGGAATTTTTTTTGGAAAATTTATGGGATAAATAATATTTGATGATTTTTGAAAACGAAATATTAATTTTAAATAGATTTTTAAAGTTTTGAGACTATTATGTTATTTAAAATATACTTTTAAGAGTTTTGGGATATAATTAATATTTTCTTTATTTTAAGGAGGATATTTGGGTAAATAGTAAAATAATATATATATGTTGTCTTCATATAATGAAGACACCACATATTAAGTAAACTTATATATATTTATATGATTACACATTAATAAATAATAATAATAATAAAAAAAAAAAAAAAGTAATCATCAAAATGATGGAAATGGAGATAGGCATTATATAAGGTTTCATATAAGGTTAAGGTTGATGGGGGTGATAATTACAGGATATTACGTTAAATGTTTTTATTCGAAAACTATATTTTGGTTCGAATCTCGACTTCAGATTTCAGATAAAATTCCTAACTCCTTTAATATATATATTTAAAAAAAATTATTGTGTGATTCATGCTATTATTATTGTTGAATTTTAATTATTAAATTTCATGAAATAATTATGATTACGTGAAAACTATGAGGGAATCATTCCAAGGTGTTTTATTTGTCGAGTTAAGTAAATGCACGTATTAGAGGGGTTGGAGTTCTACTGAGCGTAAGCTTACAACCCCAAATCTTGATTGCAAGGCCGACGAGAACGAAACGGCGACAGGAATTATATTAAAATTTCTATTTGTAATAATTGTAGTTAATATTTACCGTTATAAAAATTGACTCGATAAATTGAATATAATTATTGTCGTCGTATTGTAAAATTTAAATCGATAATTATAACTATCGCCGTAATTGTACATTAAATTACAATTTAAACTTTAGTATTAAATTAACCAGCGCCAGGAATTTATTTTGAATATATTTAAAAATAATGCGGCAACAGGAATTTCAGATGAGTTTCTATTTAATTTGTAATAGTCGCATTTATTATTTACAACTACTGTAAGCGAACCGGCACGGAATTGGAAATTTGAAATAATTGTACCTATTATTTACGGTTGTACAAGTTATCCGAAAATTCGGCAAATTATAATTGTCGTTGTCACATTGTAAAAATTCTCGCATTTTATTAACGAAATATTGGGCAATCGATTTTAGCGTTGCTTCTCCAAGGGAAGAAAACTCGAGGGGACCCTGGAAAATCGGGTCATTACAGTAATTTTCTACGAAATACTCGTTGCAATTAGAAACTTCAATCCCTAATTTGAAAAAAATAACACACGATTAGGAGAGAACGCTTGTTGGATCGAAAATACACGTTGCAATTAATGCTTACTGTAACACCCCAAAAAAATTATATTTCTGAAAATAATATTTTATAGTTAAATATTCTTAGAGTTATTTTGATATATCATGAAAATTTGGAGGTATGAATATATATCTGATAACTTTTGGGGTTACAAGTATAATTTTAGGGTTTAATAATAATGTTATATAATATAAAGGGTATTAGTGTAATTTATATAAAAATCTTCAATAGTAACCTATAGGTGTAAAATGATTGGATGGTAGATATCCCATGTGTGGAAAACGTGAGAGAGAAAAAAGGACCAAGAAAGAAATCATTTTCTTGCATTCTCAACTTTCATCAACAAAAAGTAAAATAAATAAATTAAAAAAAAAAAGATAGAGAGAGAGAGAAAGAGAGAGAAGGGGACAATCAAGTTATGAAGAAAGGATAAAAAAGGTCTTAGGGGTTTAGATAAAGAAATTGAGGAGATCTATGGGTAAAATCAAGTTTTGGAGGAATGATAAACTCATATTTGGTAAGTTTCAAAACCCTAGAATTTTTTTTATTAAAGTTCTAGTATGAATCCTTATGGATCTAAGGGTTAAGATGTAAAACTAACTTATTAACACTTGGATTAGTTGGTGTTTTACAAATATTTTCCCATGATAAAAAGGGGAAAAACCTAGTAACGACCCCGGGGATTGGGATGTTACACTTACTGGATCAAAAATTCCCTTTCAGGTGTAGGATCCGCTAATTTGAAGCTTGAATGAACCTTCAATTTCTTATTCGCCTCCAGCTTATTTGATTTTTTCATATCTGAGCATGATTTGTTGGTCAAAGCTTGTAAAGATTTTTGGTGGCAATGGTTAATGGACAAAATAGTAGATTTAAGTTCAGAGAAATTTAGATCTGGGATTTGGAGACTTGAGGGTGGATGTTGGGCGACGGTGGTTCTACGAGTTCGCTTATACTTAGTGAGTGGCAATGGAGAGTAGATTAGGGTTTCAAACTAGGGATAATGTTTGTGGTCGTGGGTGGCTATAATGGGTTTGAGTGTGTGGATATCATATCTATAGAGTAAGTACCATGAGAGAGATGGTAATGATGTTCATTGGTGATAGAAGTGCTGATGTTAATTGGCGATGGAAATGGTGATGTTCATTAGTGATGGAAATGGTGATGTTTATCGCCGATAGTGGTGGTTTGAGGAGAGAGAGAGAAAGAGATGGTGAAGTTCATCGGCAATAGATGTGGTGCGATGGTGGTGGTTTGAGGAGATACAAATGGAGATGAGATAAGGGATGAGAAAGAAGAACAATGAACACCCTAAAAGAGAAAAAAAAAAGTTTGGAATTTAATTCTATTAAAAGGGTAATTTTGTCTTTTAAGGGTAATAGGTAGGGAAAGTTGACTTTCCAAAGGGTATAAGAGGTATTTTATTATTAATTTTTTGTTTAGGGGATATTGTTGTCCTCTATTATAAAACTACGAGGGATCTCACTATGCATTTTTTAAATTGAGGGAATTCCAGTTGTTCTAATGAAGATTTGAGGGGGTGTAAATGGTATTAATTTATTTTTCAAAACATAAGATCATAAATGTTATATATATACCATATATAATATATTCTTTAAATCTAAAGTGTTTGACACAAAAGAACTCTTTTAAAAAACTAAATTTAGTCCCCAAAATGTTTTGATTCAAACCCCTTAAAAATAAAAAGTAGTTTTCCTAGTAAATCTCATTGAATCAAGTAATACAAGGACTCAATAATAAAATCTTCAAAAAAATATAATAGATGTATGAAATATAGTTAAAACCCCTTAAAAATAAGATTTTATAGCATTCAAAAGCATAAGATTTGCATTGAAGATCTCGAAAATCAAATTGGTCAAATAATCTGAAAATTGTACCATCGGTCGACTAACCATCCTAGCAGTCAACCTGTAGCCCCTTTAACGACTCATTTTTCAATCATTGATAACCAGTCGGTCGACCAGACATCAACCACCAAAAACCCCATCCTAAATCTCCCAGTCGATCGGCTTCATCGTCTGTCGACTGTTCAAGCCAAAACCACAATTTTCCTATCGTGAATCTCTCAGTCTACTGGCCATATATAGTGTCGGTCGACTGTTTAGGATGAAACTCTCCCTTTTTCATTTTTAAAATATTTTCTTAAACGATACTTTTTGAAAAAAAACATTTAGACTCTTGAATTTATCACTTCTGTCCATAACAATATAATTCAATTAAATTCATGAGTGTCGTGCATAATCCTAATCGAGTTATATCAAGAGCATAAAAAGTATTAAGTTGTTTTTATCTAAAAATACAAAAAAATCTTTTATACTCCAAAAATCTTTAATATCTTAATCACAACCATATCGAATCCTTTATAAAATATTATCTTGAAATCCATCATTAAATATTATCTTGAAATCCATAATTTTTCTCATTTACTCAATTGGAACATTAAATCTAAAAACACTCAATAAAATCATTAGTTTTGTAAAAATATCAACGTTAACTTGTACATCAAAACATCTAAGGAAAACATTTTCTCTTAAAGCATTTAAATCATTTTTCAAAAAATCATTTTCATTTTCAAGAAAATCTATTTTAGAGAGCAAATTGTTTATTTTAAAAATAACATTTGAAAACTCTTTTGTTGCACAATAATTATCCTAATGTATTTAAGATTTTTAAATGTTTTCTTCTATTTTCAAAAGAAACAATCTTTCTTTTTACACTCAAGTTTTCTTTAGCAAAACTAACGGCATGTTTGGTTGGATGGAATCGAGGGCGGAATGGAATCGCATTCCGCCCTCGATTCCTATTCTGTTGTTTGGTTCTCTAATGGAATCATTTTTGTGATTCCATTGGAATGAAATTGGATGAAATGGGATTCCATTTGACATGTAGTGGAATGAGATTTCAACCCAATGGAATCAATATTTTAAATTACATGATAACCCTTGTAATTAAGCACTTGAAAATTGAGAATAAAAATAGAAATTAGAGAACATAAATTGAAATTAGAGAACAGAAAGTTGGGAATAGAAATAGAAAATTGAGAACAGAACTAGAAAATTGAGAACAGAAACTGAAAATTGAGAATAGAAACAGAAAATTGAGAACATAAATCGAAAATTGAGAACAAAAATAGAAAATTAGAGAACAGGAAATTGAGAACATAAACTAAAAATTGAGAACAAAAACATAAAATTAGAGAACAAAAAATTGAGAATAGAAACAGAAAATTGAGAACATAAACTGAAAATTGAGAACAAAAATATAAAATTAGAGAACGAAAAATTGAGAACGAAAACTGAAAATTGAGAACAAAAACATAAAATTAGATAATAGAAATAGAAAATTGAGAACAAAAATAGAAAATTGAGAACTAAAACATAAAATTAGATAATAGAAAATTGAGAACAAAAACCAAAAATTGAGAATAAAAACAGAAAATTGAGAACAAAAACAAAAAATTGAGAACATGAACTGAAAATTGAGAACAAAAAATAGAAAATTAGAGAACGAAAAATTGAAAAAAGAAACTGAAAATTGAGAACAAAAACAGAAATTAAAGAATAGAAACTGAAAATTGAGAACAAAAATAGAAATTAGAAAACAAAAACTTAAAATTAAGTTGAATAGTGAAATATAATAAAATGAGGAAAGACATAGAATAGTGAAATATAATAAAACTTTATTATAGCCAACCAAGAAGAGAATGAAATAATAATCTTATAAGGGCAAAATAGAAATTTTACTATATTTCACTATTCCATTCTTTCTTTCATTCCATACTAACCAAACAAGAGAATGGAATAGTGATTCCATTCACAATTTCATTCCATTCCTTCTCTCATTCCATTACTTCTTCCATTACATTCCACCCTCATTCCATTCCGTCCAACCAAACATGCCGTAAGTGTATTGGTTCAGTGAGCTACCTAAGAGAGGAGTTGAACGTGACTTTTTTCACGTCTTAATGTACTTGTAAGTGAACAAGATCAAGTTTAAATATAGTGGACTTTTTGATCGAATATCGTCATCTGGGAAACATGTTTGATTAATTGAATACCGCAATTTACATAGTCTTATATTATCTCGACAGTTCAAGAAATATTTGAGTTTGAATAATTAAAAACTAAGTTAAACTAAAAACTATTGGGTTAATTCTAATTAAATGGATTATCTAGGATTGATTTCACTCACTTAATACATGTTTGACTTCGTTTAATTACCAATAATGGTGTTTATCCTATCTGACAATCTCGGTATCTTAAACTCGCTCACTACCTTCCTGAGTGTAAAGTGAGCGAATATGTGACTTCGCATCAATGCCAAAGTCCCCCTAAATGTCTATACGACCTTTAATCACATGAGTCTTGACCCAACCTCATGGATTGCACACTTTCTAACGCCCTCATGGGTTGTTACATTGTCATGATGTGTTTAACCCTAGTCCGAATTCGGGGTTACCTCTCCCGAGTGTCAAACCTCGTATTATTAGAACCAACCTCAATATATTAACAAGCATATCAAGATTGTAATAAAACAGAAAACACAATAGGATTTAGACAAACAACCGTTAAAGAAATATATAAGCATATATTTACATGAGTTACATCAATCCCTAGATAATATCTATCTAGACTACCATGATCTCAACTATTGAAACATTAAAACAAAAAGGATTCATTATTATTCACAATAAAACGTTAAGTTACAAAGACAAACAAATAAAGAAAGATCAAATCTTAGAGTGGAGTGGTCCACTGTTGCCAAAGATCGATCCGGAAGTGTTTCATCTTCTCCAAAATGTGAATCTCTCTTCAAGCTCTCCAAAAAATGATTTTGATCAAGTGTGGAACGTTTTTTGCAAATGGGAGAACAAGTGGTTTAAATATAAGGTTCAAAAATATCTAAAAATATCTAAAATCTATGCAGAGTGACCGCCGCAGTAGTGGATTCACCGCTGCGATGGTGGGTATGTCAGCTAACTTCACCGCTACGGCGGTGAGTTCACTGCTGCGGCGGTAAAGGTAGCCCTAAACTCTCTGGACTTTCACCACAGCGGTGGTGAGATTTTTGCTCTCCCAGTAGTTTCACCGCCGTGGCAGTGGGTTTGCTGCTTTGAAACTTTATTCTTTTCATTGTTTTTCCACCGCTTTCCCACGGTTTTGCTTGTTTACGTCCCTACACCTGATTTACATAAAAACAAACAAAAACGCAATAAAATATTAATAAAACACTCGAAAACTACCAAATTCGACTTAGAAGTAAATAAGTATTTTCAACCTATCAGGGGTGAATTGGGTAGTTCTAAAAATTTAAACAAATTTAAATCTTTCATCACTTAATTAATCAAATAATCAATTTATCCTAAATCAATTATTATCTTCATTATGCAGCGAATAAGTATATTTAATCTAAGTGCACACCCATACAAAATGTAAAGAAATTAAATAATGTAACACACCAAGATATATCCTGGTTATAGCAAGTTAGTTTTGCCTAATTCAGTCCCCTAAACTCCACAGAGATTCGCACCCTCTAAAACCCATATTCTTTTAAAGGTAGAAACCAAACCATTACAATGATTTTTTTCCCAGACTCAAAATCAATCTTTACAATTCCCTTTTCACAAGCTAAGGAAGAACTTTATATTTTTGCAAGTTAAAGACTAACCTAATTCTATTACATGAAGAATCAGAACCTAATATTTTTAACAAGCTTAAGATCAAACCTCACCAACACACACAAGTATTCTTTTCCCAGGTAAGCATTGAACATTTACAATTCACTTAAAAATAAATTCTACTCAGGAAGAATTCACATCTAATTATTTTCAAGAGAAAAGAATAACTTAACATTTTTATACCTTAGGTAAATATTAAACATCTACCTTTTTCCCGGAAAAGATTAAAACCCAAGCTATCCTGACTAAATACAGCCCCAACCATATCTAATCCGCACAAACTCACCAGTACAAAAAATAATGAGTTTCTTCTCACTTGGAGCTTCTACCACCTCAAACCAATTATACTCAATTAATGTCCCGAAAGTTACGACATGATAGAATTCTAAGTGAGGAATTTAATATCTGATTATAACAAGTATGGGTAACATAAACTTAAGCACGTAATTAGATAATCACAAAATCATTTTAAAAAGAATTTTTGTGCTCTTTAAGTTTGAAAACATTTTTTCTACAATCTTAAAACCAAGCAATCAATAATAATATAAAATCAAATATAAACACAATAACTTATAAAGATCTCACCAGGAAAATACTAAAGAATGTAAATTGAATCACTAAACAGCTCAAATCGGTGACGCCAAAAATAATAAGCGCTTTAAGATAAAGAACGCAATCACAATATCTCTCTCGAATAAATCTCAGAATAATATCTCTTAGAAAAGTTCAGGAACTTGATAGTTCTTGATAATGTGATGTATATGTGACTCAAATTCGCAGGTCTATTTAAACTAATTTGAAATAAGCCCTCCAACGGTTAGTTTTTATAAGATAAGACTTTAAAGTGCACCTATAGACCACATATATCATAACCATTCAATTCTGGTATAATTCACTCAAATATAGCTTTTAAAACTCTTAATTAAGTCCACAAATTATTTCTCAATTACTAATCGCATAGATAGAAAGTATTTAATGAACAAAATTGAGGAAATTCATTTAATATATGAACCAAATCAATATCTAATAAAAATGTATGGACCATATCTTCTGCAATTTCAAATCCCCCGAATCTCTCCCTTGGAACCAACAAAAACGGCTAGTTTTTTACCAAAAGTCCAAGTTCCTCGAGATCTCAATCGAAGCAGTTGGTTGACTGATCCCCTGCCTATCGGTTAACTGAATGATTCAGCATGTCAACCAAGACAAACCCTAAAGGCAGTCAATTGACCGATTGATTCAAGATCCACTTCCAAGCCAAATCACACCACGGTCAGTTGACCGATCAATTCAGAGAGTTACCATTTTCCAGCCTATACCCATTCGATTAACCTAACCCCTACTGGTCGATTGACTGATAATTACTGAATACTTTTCTTCTTCAACTTATTTTAACTCCAAACTTAATCGTTTGATCCCGTTAACCGATTGCTTTTCTCGGTTAACACAATTGACACTAATATTCAATTTTAAATACTAATTTTACTTAGGTCAGTTTTCATTTTTTAATTTCACATTTGAGCAAATATTTGAACACCAATTAGGATCCTAAACTTTATCAAATTAAACACACAAAAAATATAATTCATCAATTTGTGTCATGTGTGATCCTAATTCGGGATACATTAAGAGTAAAAGAGTATTTGAGTTGTTTTCACCTAATTTCTGCGGAATCTTCAATACTCTTCATTTCTTCAATATCCATTTTTACATCCTTGATAATTTTTTCATGATTCAATCTTTAATTGGAACTTTTATAATGAAACACTCAATAAACACATTAGTTCCACAAAAATCATCAACTCTTAATTGTCCATCAAAACCTCGGAATCAACAAAGTGTAAAAGCAAGTAAATTTTCCATGATAATATGGACATTTTCCTCATCAATTTTATCATTTCTACTAATACCACAAAAATCATTAATAACATTATCACACAAGGATCTATCACATTCAAGACTAGATACACACATAATATTATCTATAGTGTGTGACACATGATTGTTTTACCTAAAATGTTAAGCCTATCGAGCTAAAATCAGTTCTGATACCAATTGTTGGCCTACAGATCTATCCAAGAAGAGGTGAATTGGGTAGTTATAAAAATTTAAATGAATTAATTAACAATCAAACAATCATCAATTTCTCTAACCGACGATTATCTTGAGTTACGGCGGAAACATATTTAATTAGATGCACAACAAAACAAGTGGATATAGAGAAATTGAACACGTAGATTTATCCTAGTTCAACAAACTACTCTTATCTACATCTAGTCCCCTAAGCTCCTATATGGATTTCGCAATCCACTAACCCTGATTCCTTTCCCAAGTAGGAACTATACCCTTACAATTATTTTCACAGGTTTACGATCAACCTAATTCTTTTCCTAAGATCATAATCAAACTTTTACAATTTTATTTTTACTAGGCTCAGGAAGATTCTAATTCTTTTGCAGGTTAAGAATTAAATTTATCTATCTTTTTACCAGGTTAAAGACTAACCTAATATTTTTACAGACAATAATCAAACCTAATTTTTTTTATAGACTAAGAATCAAACCTAAACCCTGATTAGAGACAGGCCCAATATGTTTAATCCTCTCACAGTCACTAAATATAAAAAATATTATTTTTCTTCCTACATGATTTTCTACCACCTCAAATCATGATATACTCAATTAATGGCTCAATATACTACGCGATAGAATTACGTAAGAATACAAATATGATTATACTCAATTAAAGCACAGAGATTATAGAAATTAGATTTAACAAATAAAAAATAATTTCACGAGATATTTCAAGATATTCAAAATAGATAACAATTTTTCAAGGAAAAACTCAATTCACAAGATATTCAAGATGTTTAGTAATGAAAACAATATTTTAAATAAAAATTACTACAAGCTCAATCAAAAGATATTAATTGATTTAAGCACAATTAATTTGAGCAAGTAAACAAGAACAATCTCATTGAAATTGTTTTAGGAAGATCAAACGTTAGACTTAAACCCGACATAGCAAGAACGACGTTTTCTTTGATCAAGAATATTTTGCAAAACATTTGCTCTCAAAAATATTTCAGAATATGATATAATATCTCTTTTTAGAACCCTGAAATAATCCAAAAGCAATGAAATTTGCAGGTCCATATATAGAATTCAAACAATGCCTGTAACGACTACTTTTTGAATGATATGTCAAAAAACAACATATATTGACCCCATATATCAAATAAATTTATAACAACTATATTTGACTAAAAATATGACTTTTAAAACTCTCAATTTAGTCTAAAAAATAACTTTATCTAAGTCAATCAAAGTACAAAAAGAATGTTATAAAAAATACCACAAAATCAAAAAATATAATGACAGAGTTGTAAAATGAAATAAAATCACATAAATCTCTCTCATATCTTTGACCACAAATATTCTCTACCAAAATTCAACCAAAATTGTAATATTCAAATTCAAATCAATTCAAAATTTGCAGGTCTAATTATAGGAATTTCAAAGATATCCTATAACGGCTATTTTCCAAAAGATATTGCCAAAAAATTACTCTTTTAGACCACTTATTTTAATTTAGCTTACAATGACTATTTTGACTATGTATTAACTTTTTAAAATCTTCATATTAGTCCCAAAAAATATTTTGATTTAAAATTCAAAATGATAGAAAGAAGTTTTTCCAGTATAAATCACAAAAATAGAGAATATGTGAACTAAATCTTAAGATCTTCAAAATATATGATATATTTTTGAAATATAGTCAAAATCTATTAAAATATAATATTCAAATATTTAAATCCAAGAAAAATGGTCAGATGATCTTCCGAAACCTTTTTGGTCAAAATTCAAAATTACTCCATCAGCCGACTGGTCAGCCTAAAACGCCAAAATAGACATCCTGATTCTTTCGATTGACCAATTCACTTGGTGGCCAATTGTTCAGGTCGAAAAATAATTTTTTTTCCAATTTTCACAATATTTTCTTGATCAAATTTTTAGGAAAAATATTTTGATACTTAAATTTATCACTTCTAATCATAATTTAAATTATTCAAATTAATTCAAAGTATTGTGATCTTAATCGGGTTGCATTAATAGTATAAAAAGAATTGAGTTGTTTTTAACTATAAATAGAAAAAATATTTTCTGCTAAAAAATTCTTCAACGTCTTCATTACAAGCACTTTGATCTTTCAACAAAAATCATCTTGAAATTCTATTCTTTTTCGCATTTGCTCAATTGGAACTATATTCTGAAATATTCAATAAAATCATTAATTTCGTAAAACATCAATGTTAATTTGTTCGTCAAAATATCTAAAGTCATCTTTAAGTACTTAATAAAAATAATTTTGTTTGATAAGTATAATAGTACTTAATTAATTAACTGCCACTTAAAAAAATTAAATTAACAGGCCTAAATTTTTTAGTTGTTGGGCCTTAACTTAATTTTTGAGTACTTAATGGCTCAATCTTTTTTGTTTTTAATTTTTTTTAACATTTTTACCCCTCAGCAGACCTAGGGTTAGGCCTAAAATTAATTCCACGATTTAATTTTTTTGGTTGAACTATGTGTTATAGCTGATTTCTAATCATTCATATATTTAAAAATTTTAGTATATTATTAGTATTTTTATTTTATTATTTTATTCTCGAATTTTTGCTTGTATTATCTTGATTTAGTTTAAATTTAAGAATAATAATATAAATTAAATATTTTTTAATTTATCAAAATTTTAATTTTATCAATCAACATTATCATATTTTTAACACTTAAAATTCAAATTTATTAAAAAGTTTAGATAATTCACACAGATTGCGTAGGAGTCCACGTGATCATGAATCCAACGGTTCGTTATTGGCTAAGGAATTGGTCCCACATAAGAGAGATACTGAAGGCTCCTCCAAATTCAAAACGGACGACAAACCGCGAAACTGAAGCGGAATGTACAATATTAAATTTTGCGCTCTCTCTCTCTCGACTTCCACTACTACGGCTACGGGTAAGATTTTCTTGAACTTCGTTTTCATCTTTTCAGCGCCGAGATTCGCTCCTTGGAAATTACTGTCTTTCAATTCAAAAAAGTTTCAAATTCATAAATTTCGGATTTAAATATCATTAATCTTAAATGTCTTGTTTTCAGCACTTTAATGTTAGGGTTTTCACTTCGAAGCTCTATTTTCCGTTTCCATCCAAATGTTAAAACTTGCAATTCCTTCTGCTAGATCTTGGATGCCATTTTCTTGCTCAGTAAGCGCCCATTTGTTAGTCTGAAGACTGTGAACAAGCTCTCTCTCTCTCTCTCTCTCTCTCTCTCTCTCTCTCTCTCTCTCTCTCTCTCTCTCTCTCATTTCCTAGGCATTTTCTTTTGTTCATTTCAGATATCCGCAGATGCAGCGAGTATCAGTAAATAATTTGATAGTATGCCGTTTCAAATCTTGCCTTCATTTCATATTTGAGTCATAATCCGGTTAGTGCCATTCCTCAATCTGTTTGAACATGTGAATTTTGAGACAAACGAGTAAAGAAAACAATACTAGATTTCTTGTCAATATGCTGTATAGTTTTTTTTTTTTGGGATCTGGAACATCTTTCTGTATGAGTTTTGGAAGTTGAGATCTACTGTGTATTTTTTTTACAGATATGCAAAGGAGACGTCGATTAGGAAGCAAGGTTTAATAATTTTATTTTGGAAGCATGTTTCTTTTTAGAAAATAAATTGTCTACAAATTGCAATTTCTGTCTAATTTTGCCCAATGGAAATGGAACTGGGCATTCATATTGTACATCAAAGTTCCAATTCCGTACTTGAATTTCTAATTAGGCCCAATAGCTTTTGCGTCATGTCATAAGGCGGTAAGCATTTGATTACTCTACTGCTTCCAGCCTCCCGCTTATTTATTTTTCTCCCAAATACATCCCTTGCAGTTTTAACTACTTTTATTATCTTAACAATGAAAAGAAGTAAACCACATTCTTAATTTCCTGTTTCCAATTGAAGGGCATAGTCATGGAAGAATCAATTCAGTGACTTTCAGTAGAAGTTCCAGAGGTAACACATAAGATCTCTTCTAGAAAGGTTCATAAGATGAAGACTCATGTGCATTCAAAAGCAAGAGGAACCAACCGAGTTAACAATCAACAAGTGGTTTTTGAGCTAAAGCACCGTGTAGTTCTTGCATTAAATAAACTGGCAGATCGAGACACTTGCCAAATAGGGGTTGAAGAACTGGATAAAACAATTGAATGTTTAACTCCAGATGGGATTGCCCCATTTATTTCTTGCATATTGGATACTGATTCTGAGCAGAAGAGTACAGTTCGTAAGGAATGTGTTAGAATGATGGGTACACTAGCAAGTTTTCATGATGGTCTTCTTGGTCCTCACCTAGGAAAAATGGTTGCTAGCATTGTCAAACGACTCAAAGACCCAGATTCTGTTGTCCGAGATGCATGTGTGGAAGCCATGGGTGTTTTGGCATCTAAAATGTGCAGTGCTGAGGGCCAAAGTGAAGCAATTTTTGTTGCTCTAGTGAGACCACTTTTTGAAGCCTTGGGTGAACAGAACAAACAATTACAGTCTGGTTCAGCATTGTGTTTAGCCCGGGTGATTGACAATGCTCATGATCCTCCATTATCAGTTTTACAACGTATATTGTCAAAAACCATTAAGTTTCTTAAGAATTCACATTTCATGGCAAAACCAGCTGTCATCGAGTTGAATAGAAGTATAATTCAGGTCAGTTTTTCCAAAATTGTTTTCAAAACTGCATAATTTCTTGTTAAAAAATATTACGATTTCTCCATTTTCTTGTTTATTAAGTTCAATCGTTTTCTTCTATAATTGCTCTCTCTCTCTCTCTCTCTCTCTCTCTCTCTTGTTTTTTAATGTATAATACATGTTCAATTTCTTTCAAATTGTTTCAGGCTGGAGGTGCCCCGACACAAGCCTTTTTGTCTGCAGCAATAACCAGTATACAGGAAACACTCAAAAGTAGTGATTGGACTACACGTAAAGCTGCTTCCGCCGCACTTGGGGAAATTGCTTCAAGTGGTGGATCCTTCTTTGGTTCTTTCAAGTCTTCTTGCATCCATTCTCTTGAATCTTGTCGTTTTGACAAGGTTAGTGTTGGATTATTTATCGAATTGTGACAAATATTTTATGTTTGTAAATGTTTAAGTTGGACTCAATTAATATTTCTATTTTACTCAGGTGAAACCAGTCAGGGACACAGTACTACACGCCTTATATATATGGAGGAATCTTCCAGGGATTGGTACACCTGAACCTTCGGAAGCTGGTTCTTGTATTAAAGGTTTGATTACTGCTGAACTGGTCTTCCTTTTTTTGGGTTTAAAGGTGAAATATTTTCCCTTCTGTCTTGTTCCATTTTCCTATGCACTACATGCTATGCACACTTCTTTTTCTGTAAGTCACAACTTATCTTTTAAAGTGGTTATATATTGCTCATATATGTTATCTGCATTAAGACTATGGCAGCAGTTTCTATTAGCCTGGGTAAATCATTTCTTGCAAAAAATAGCCCATGAAACCTAAGCAACTGCATTGGGAATTTGAGAAAGAATAAGGTAGGAAGGCACCAAGTCAATGTGGATTCAATAATGATGACAGTTTATTTGAGAGGCATTTACTATCTGTTTTTCTCATTTTGGAATGTCATTAGATACTTCCTCTATTTTTTGCTCAAAAAAGATTCGACCTTCATGCTGCTTAGTATTGTTTGTTGAATGAATTTACTTACTGAATTTATAAATTATAACAAACGTGAAGTGCAATAGAGTACCAAGAACAAAGTGAAATGGAAATAGAGCATGGTTCAATGTTGTAGTCTCTAGTGCACCATAATTTAAGATATAAATAAATACTTTTTGGTTACCTATAGTTCGGCATGATTATTTTAATCATTTTTGTTTCTTGCAGAGAATTTCTGTGGAGTTGACTATGGAGATAGTACGAGTGTTAATGGGTCTACGTCAAAGGGATCCAGGCTTGGAAAAGCTGGTACAGAACGGGTCAAAAGGAGTCCTCTTTCTGCTACAAAAGTTGGCCAAAATTTTGTGGACAAGCTTCTGCATCGGAAAGGAAATGACTGGCACATAGAAGTTGCTGTTCAAAAAACCCAAAATGCTCCTGTGGCAGATGTTCCCAATGAAGAATCTGATGGTAGCTCTGTTACAAAAACTGGTGAAAGAACACCTGCTGATGTTACAAGTAATAACATTCCTTATGAGTTTGTGCCAATGGACAACAAACAGGAATGTTCTTCTGTTTGTAATATTTTCAGTGATAATTTCGGCACCAAGGTAATGACAAATTGTCATGGCAATATTGAGGATGGATTGGTAAAGCAAATAGAAACCAGACACAGGTTTCCAGTAGAAGAAATTAACATTGAAGAACAAAGATACCTGGGAAAAGTGCGAGATAGTAGGAGTTCAGATTCTACCATGACAGAAGCAAGTACACAAGTCATGCACGGATACTGTTTGCAAACACCAAACGAAATCATTTCCATTAGAAAGCAGCTTGTGGAGATTGAAAATAAACAGTCAAACTTAATGGATCTGTTAACGGTAATTACTTTGAGTTTATTGGACGAATTTATATCATGAAATTGCTCACCCATATCAAGCACCTGCATTATGGGTTGTGTATCTATTAAGCATTTGAAGGCATTCTGTTTTGATAACTCAGTGGAAATATTTGTCATCACAATGAGAAGGTCATGAATTAGCAAAAAAATTGCGAATAGGACATCATGCTTCCTGTGGTGCTACTTCACTTTGTCAAAAGAGAAGTTAAACTGAATTACCAATGCTCTTCATTTGACATCTATTTGGATGAATTTCCATTTGGCCTAATTATCTTCGGTTGTAACTGTAAATCCTATTTTCTCAAAACAAGAAAGGCATAGCATGATCAAATTTTGCTAGTGGCATAGCATTATGAAATAGTTTTGAAATAGGAGAGAAATTGCAATTTTCCTTCTTTTTCTTTCCGAGCATTTTAAACCTTTTTAACCATTATATTGTAGGTTTGCTCCTCATGTAGTTATTCTTTTTCAGGATTTCACAAGCAGAACGATGTGTAGCTTGTCTACGATACAGTTGAAAGTGTCAAGTCTAGAATATATGGTTGACAGCATGGCACACGACCTTTCTCAGGGAGGAAGATATTCTGAACTACCAACTAACAAAGTTTTGAGAAGAAGTCCAAGTCTCGCTACTCCTAGACTGTTGACATGCACACACAGACCTTCTGTAGATATACACAACAGGCAGCCTCCTCCAACATTGCCCACCAAAGGTAATGAGATTTGGGAGGAAAAGATATTTGCCAGTAGCAGGACAAGCAGTTCCTCTAAACAAGGTGCAGACATGTGGATGGATTCCACAGCTAGGCAAAATAGAGATTTTCTTAGCAAGGGTCCCATGAGAAACTCCACACAGAGAACCAATGTTTGTCAAACAAGAAAAACTGATGCAGGCATTGTTAGGAGTTCTACCACTAGGGCCATACAGAACAGTCCGAAAATGAAGAATACCTTGTGGAAACTTGTAAAAGGTTATCTATCAGCAGGGGATCTTGACACTGCATATATGGAAGCTTTATGTTCTGGTGATGAACTTGTTTTGATTGATCTGCTTGATAGAACAGGTCCAGTTCTGGAATCTTTATCACACAAGACCACAAGTGATCTTCTTAGTACTTTGGCGTCATACTTACTGGACCAAAGATTTATGAATTCTATAATCCCTTGGCTGCAGCAGGCAAGTTACGTGGTTATATTTCACTATTAACTTTTTGAATGTACTAATTTCCTTTTTCCAATTGTCCTTATGCATTATTGAGTTAGTATTTGTGGAAGTGGTTAAAAATACAAGGGAGGTTGGATCAACAATTGCACTTCATGCATTATGACCTTGCTACAAGGAGAAAAAATAAAATAGAAGGAATGAAATGACCTTGGCACGTAGGTTTATGCTTGATTTCTTGCAATGGTATACTAGTCTGCACTTCTGCTAAATGTTTGACTATACTTTGTTTCAGCTTAATTAAATTTTAGGGAGAATTCTTCTAATAGCTTTATGTGTTTTGAAGTTATGGAGAGGGAGGGGGTTGGAGTAAGTTACTAATATTCCTATACCTGTATCTAAAATCCAAAAGTTATTAGATCCTTTCTTTGGACTTAATGGGCTATTGTGAATTGCAATACTGCCATATTGAAATGGGTTTCGGGCAATGTCCACCTTTTGATTTGGGTGTTCATATTTTCACATTTAGGTGGTCAGACACTTGCCTTTACTGGGGTATCTTTATAATATCATAAGCTTGATATCATCTTCCAAATTCTCCATAACTAATTATATTTGTTCTTTTGTGTTATTTCATATTATAGCAGCATGCATAGATGATTAGTTTAAAGCACGGCTAAAGAAAATGCTTTTTATGTGTATTATCCCTTAGGTTGTAGATCTGAGTATTGCCCATGGACCACATTATCTCATTCTTTCTGCAAAAACAAGGAACGAGTTCTTGTCTGCAATTCAGGAAGCTGTGAACATGGAATTTTCTATCCCATCAGAAAGAAGATCTGTCACACAGCTAGCAATGAAATTACGTCAAATCTGGGGTAAGGCATCTTCTGCAAGTTGAAGCATTTCAATTAAAAAGACATGGACCCTTTCTTTATTTCTGTTCTGTCACTAATTTTATTTCCAGTCAACATAAAAGCATTCAAGTATTTACAAAGTGAATCAGAAATTTTGAAATTGTAATTTGTTAGAATTAGAACATTCTTGCATCTTATTCTTGATTAATTTGTACAATGTATCTAAATGTTCTATTTTTCAGTTGAAGCTAGAGGAGAAAAAGATTTGCAAGTAACAAAACTATTATCATGTCTTGCCCAGATGAACTCTTACTTTTTCTTTTGACCTGGGATATTCATTTTAATGCATCTTATAGTTGATTAGAGCTGCCACTGTTCCGTTCATAGTAATCATGTTCAAGAGTCAGAAGTACAAAAAATCTTTCTGTTTAACGTGAGATGACAGAACCATGCAATGATAAATTAGTATTGTTCTTTATAACTGATTCCGATTGTTCAAAAATTTAGTCATTGTTCATTATGTGCTTTCTATTTTGCAACAAAGTGATCAGTTCATATTGGAAAAAGGACCTATATTGGACTAAGCTGAACTGGCAGAGGACTAGGGAATTCTTAATTATTATTGCAGTAAAATGATTCTGATGTGAAGCTAACAGAAAAGCCAGTACTTAGAGGGATTGGGATCACAAACATTTACAAGAGATTTGTATTACTGATTGCAAATTGATTGCATGCAACTTTGTGGTGATGAAAAAAGCCTCATGCTTCTCGAAATACACGCTATTTTTTGTGCTAGATATATAATGTGGTTGTGTTGCTAAAACCCTTTGAGTTTTTTGAACTGTCCATTCTCTTGTGATCATTTGGTGGAAAAAGAAGGAACTTTGTTGGACTAAGGACTTTTAATTTATTTTTGCAGGAAAATGATTCGTGATGTGAAGCTAATAGAATCATGTTATGGCAATGGTTCGAGAAAGCTTGACATTTAAGCGTGTCCTCAAAGTCAAAGTTGTATCTTAGATGTATAAGAGGATAACAGTGAAATTTGTGCTAAAATTAGAGTTGAGCATTGGTTTTACATTTGTCATCTCAACATCCATTGTGGAGAGAATATTTCCACTTTCGAGTTTTATATGTTCAGCAGCGTGTGCTGTTACAGTTATGCAGTAGGTAAATACCAAGCTTTCTGGCCTTTATGGTTCCAATATTGAGGCCTTTATTGTACAGCTGAACATTAGAATGGCAACACAAAGCTTTTATATGCATACGTTGGGTCCATTGTGCTTGTTTGTCCTTCTATAATTGTTTAGTTTGTGAGGTGGTAAACAGTTATGAATATTTTGTTGTACTACAGATGAAAGGTTCTTGGAAAATCTTTCCTTGCACGTAACATGCAACTAATGCCATAGATAAAATCATACTGCATTTTGCTGGCAGTAGTTTGGATAGAGATAAAGAGGAGGGGCAGAATATATATCCCTCCCCTTGTTTATCCATTGTTTGGAGAGGGGGGGAGGGGAGGAATAGATCTCTCCCGTTGTTTGGTTGAAAGGAAAGGGGGGTATCCTTCCCTTTTTTGGCCAGAAATGAGGGGGAGGGGTAGCGGAAGGAGGATAGAAGGGATTCACCTAGGGATGGAAAAAAAAAGAAGGAAACCGACGGTAACCGAGAGAAACTGAACCGAATGATTTGGTTTTGAAATCAACTAAATGCTTTGGTTGCGGTTTTTTATTAGCAATTGAAATGTTAAAAAAAAAGAAAAAAAAGAAAAAAGAAAAAAGAAAAAACAAACAAACTAAGGGTTCAATACTCTCGCATTTACATGTATATAAATTATGTAAAATATTTGTTAGATGTAATAAATATTATACAGATGCCATGTAATAAATATTACACAAATATATGTAATATAGTCACATGTGATTTATAATCATTAACTTGTAACTAATTTTAATTATATGTAACTAATATTTATTATGATATGAATTTATTCACCAAACTTTCTCTATCCTCTACACACAATGTATGAGCACGTGTGAGACTAAATACTAAATAAAAAACCAGTTTAAGAGTATGTTTGGCTGGAAGGATGGAAAAGAAAAAGGAAAAAGGAAATGAAAAAAATAAATAAAAATCTTTATCCTTTGTAGAAGAAAAATCATTTTCGTTAGTATGTTTGGTTGAATAGATATAAAAAGAGGAAAAATTAATATTTTGTGTATTAGAGAAAGAAAAATAAAAGAAAATAAATAAATAATATGCACTATTTTAATTTACTATTTTATCCTTACTACATATTAATGGTAAAGGAAAAATATAATATGCACTTAAAACAAATGGGTATAATGGTAATTTTGGATAATTTTTCCCACCATCCCTTCATTTTTCCCACCACCATCCATCGCTATCGTCATCGTTTTCACCGCCATCGCCGTTGTCGTCTAACTACCATATGTGTAAACTTTCTCTCTCTCTCTCTCTATTCTCGATTACAATTTTCGAATTTGACTTTTGTTTTCGATTTTGATTTCATTGTTGCAGAAATCGGTTTTAGGGTTTTAGGGATTAAATCATTGACGAAATTGCAACAATCAATTTTAGGGTTTTAGGGATGAAATCATTGACGAAATTTAATGATTTCAGACATGTCACATTCAAAATGAAATTGCTCGATTTTCAGACAATGTCACTTTCAAAATGAAGTTGTTCGATTCCACAATCTCACATGAAATTGAATTTGTTCGTTTTGCCAAATTGAACAAATCCTCTAGAGGTTGCTAGAATTTGTATCCCTCCTTACGACGATGGTGCAAAGAGGTCGGCAGTGAATCGAAGGACAAGGGCTGAAGGTCTGCAATTAACTTACGACAAATGTGCAAAGGTGATTAATCGTTTGATTTTTTGTATGGCGATTGCGGATTTGAAGTTCTGGTAATCATATTTATAGATAATTTTTTACTGTTTTGAAGTTCATGTGTGATCATTTCGTGTTTGATGCGGTATTTAGTTTGTGTTTTCGTGTTTTTGATCAATACTGTTGATCAATTTCGTGCTCGATTACATTCAACACGCATTTGCTAGATTCGATTTTTGGTTGATTTCAACGATTTTCTTGAAATGTTTTGCTAGATCTGATCTTGAACGTTACATTCAACACACACTTTAAATTTTGTTACATTCAACACCCATTTGAAATTCTAAAGTCATTTGTTATGGTTTGGATTGATGAGAAGTTATCTACGATGTTTTTAGTTAGACAATGTTACATTTTCAACATGAATGTTTTGATATTATTCCAAAACAAATTGGTTTAATCAGATTACGTTCTCTTGAACGTTACATTCAACACACTTTGAATTTTGTTACATTCAACACATACTTTGATTTTTTGAAGTTATCTGGTATGATTTGGATTTGATGAGAAGTTATCTATGATATTTTAGTTAGACAATGTTACATTTTTGGATATGAATGTTTGATATTATTCCGAAATAAATTGGTTCAATTAGATTACGCTCAATGTTACATTTTCAACATGAATTTTGTTGTCGAAGCCCTAGAAGTGTAACATTCAATCAGACACTTTGCAATTTGAATTTTGGCAATTTTAGAAGTGTTACATTCAACACACACTGAAATAATGGGGTTCAATTGTTGAATTTTCTAAAAAATTGATTTTTGAGAATATTAGACAGTGTTACATTCAACACGTATATAGTGTTACATTCAACACGTATATAGTGTTACATTCAACACGCACTTTTGAATTTTGGATTTCTCTTTTCCCCCATGTTTGGATTGAGTGTTATATTCAACAAGCATGTTACATTCAACATGCATGTAAATATTATTCCGAAACAAATTGGTTCAATCAGATTACATTCAACAACATTCTAAAAACTGATTTTGATAATAGTAGACAATTTTTACATTCAAAATGCATAATGTTTTTGAATATTTTGGCAAATTAATTCAATTAGACAGTGCTACATTTATAAGTGTAGCATTCAACAATTTAGAAGTGTAACATTCAATTACTTTGCAATTTGAATTTTAACAATTTTAGAAGTGTTATATTCAATATACACACTGAAACAATGGGGTTCAATTGTTGAATTTTCTAAAAAAAATTGATTTTTGAGAATATTAGATAATGTTACATTCAACACGTAGGCAATGTTATATTCAACACGCACTTTGAATTTTGAATTTTGGCAATATCAGGAAGTGTCAATATCAGTTAGTTCTAATCAATTCAAGTTTATGATGTTTTGGATTTATATTTGGTTGAGTTTAGTTCGGTTAAAGTTTTTGGATCGATGAGAAGATATCTCCTATGGTTGGATTGATAATTCATTATCTCCTATGTGTAGTTCAGGCAGTGCTACATTCAACATGCATGTAAATATTATTCCGAAATAAATTGGTTCAATCAGATTACATTCAACAATATTCTAAAAACTGATTATGATAATAGTAGACAATTTTTACATTCAAAACGCATAATTTTTTGAATATTTGGTAGATTGATTCAATCAGAGAGTGTTATATTTAGAAGTGTAACATTCAATCAAACACTTTGCAATTTGAATTTTGGCAATTTTAGAAGTATTATATTCAACACACACACTGAAATAATAGGGTTCAACTGTTGAATTTTCTAAAAAATTAATTTTTGAGAATATTAGATAGTGTTACATTCAACACGTAGATAGTATTACATTCAACATGCACTTTGAATTTATCAATATCAGGAAGTGTTACATTTAACACACATATTTGTTTTTAAATATGTGACAAGATCAGATGGTGTTACATTTAACACGCATTTGAGTTTTGAATTTTTGGCAATTTTAGAAGTATTATATTCAACACACACATTGAAACAATGGGGTTCAATTTGTTGAATTTTCTAAAAAAATGATTTTCGAAAAACCATAAAACATGCTTAAACAGTTGTGAAGGTTCAGGGAGGAAAGTGTTAAAAAAAAAAAAAAAAGAGTAAAATTTGAATCTAAAATAAAATATGGGGTAAAAAATGTAATTAATGTTACTGATTTGAAAACCCTAGCCTCATGTAATCGTGAACCATCATCTTTCTTGCAGCTGTGGAGCTTCGGCAGCTGTCAACGATGAAAAGCAAAGGACTAACGATGAAGGCGAATGGAGAAGGATGAACGGCGACGACGAACGACGAAGGCGAAAGGCAAAGCGAACGAAGACGGCGAAGGCATAGGTGACGACAAGGACGGTGAATGCAATTAGAAACAGTGAAGACAACGGTGAGTGAACGGCGACCGACAAAGTGATTAGCGACGGCGAAGTAAGCTGAGAAGATGATGCGCTGTGAAATGGAGATGGAATTAGGCGTGAATCATAAATGAGGGGTATTTTAGTGAGGAAAAATACAATAGGAGTTATTGGTGCAATAAAAAAAAAATGGGTTTGGTTGGAACATGAAAACCCAAAAATGGATCTCCTGGTACATGCCCCTTAAATTTAACTTACAATTTAAATAGGACAAATAATAGATTTATACTCACTATTTAGAACTAATTGCCAATTATTCATAAAAATAATGGTTTAAATTAATTATATAGCATCTCCAGTTTCTTCCCAATCCATCCTAATTGTAATGTCCTTTCTTTTTTCCCTTGATTCATTTTTGGTCCTCATCGTCCTTCCCATCCAAGCAACACAAGGGCCCTTCCCTCTCCTCCTCCTAATTTTCCCTTGGTTTGTTTGCAAGATTAGTGGGAGGGATTTGATGGGATTGAGTTCCCCTTGTTTGTTTCGTAGGAGGAAGAATTTGAAACTTTCCATTTTTTCCCTTATGCAATTGATGAAACTAGCCTACTCCTAACTCCAAGTAGCGGGGGACGCAACCTTTAAACGGCTTCCCAATTAATCCAAATTGGACTGATTTATAGGGGAAAGAATGATCAACTGTTGTATTTTCATCGTCTGTTACACGTGTCATTGTGGTTACTATATACAATATATTTATTCACAACATTCTTCGAAGGGCCTCTACTACCCACACCAATATGCCTTGGTCATCATGGTGGTAATTGCGAACTACCGGGTCAAGCAAATCCTGGTGAATAATGGAAGTTCGACTGACATACTCTTCAGCGGATGATCAAGATCAATTCGAGGAAGCTCCTTTCAATAACAGTACCATTGGTAGGTTCGAAGGGGTTACGGTCCATCCATCGGGGTGGATCAACCTCTTATATGGTTGGGAATTGAGCCAGAGAGGACCACAATATGGTCAAGATTTTTGGTAGTATATATACATTCTGGGTACAACGCAATTCTTGGTCGCCTTATGATGAGTTCCTTGAAGGCATTCTACTCAACATACTACTTGCCCTCAAGTTCCCCAAGGATACGGGGGGTTAGGGTTGTAAGAGGGGATCAGACGGTTGTCTTGGAATGTTTCATGGCGTCATTAAGAACTATGCCCCCCTTGATCCGCAATAGCAATTAGAGCAGGTGACAGAACTTGGCTCACTAGGGGACGAGCTCGGTCACTTGGCTGTAGATAACCTGATGGGGGGATAAAGTTGGTCCGATACCCCATGAGGCCCTCTTGTAAGTCCAAATCCACCCTACTGATCGATAGAAGGTAGTTAGAATTGAGTTCAAAATGCCTCCGGCGCTTCACAACTTCTTAACGACTCTATTGTATGGGCATATAGATGTCTTTGTTTGGCTGCACTCAGAGCTCTCTGGAATTGATATAAGGAAACTTGAATCTCTCCACCAATATAAGGAAAGTGTATGTAATTACCTTGGGTGTCTGTAATTAATTTGATTGGGAAATGATTTACTTTGATTAGGAATTAATTAGGATTTGATTATATGTATTTTTGGTATTTCTCATATTCTAGCCTAGGTCTTTCTCTAAGCATCTTATATATATATATATATATATATATATATATTTACACTTCTAATATGAATAAAGGTGTGGGATTACCTTCTCTGTTATGGTAATCAGAGCCTAAGCCTCACGATAACCCTGATTTCAGCAGCAACCCTATTTGTTTTTTCGCCATAGCCTCCTTCTGCAGGATCTCCGTGGTTTGGATCTCCTAATATCAAATCCTTGAGTTATTGTAGTTCCCTTTTTCATGCCATAGTTTTTTTGTTTTTTTTTTCATACCAGAAACACAACCCCAAAGTTGGAACCCTCTCCCTCCTACTGTTCTCACTTTACATTACCTTTGGTTGAAGCTTATGTACCACCTATACAAATTCCGAAACAATTATGTCGAATCTGACTACCACATCAGATCTAGGCATTACACTTGTTTACTCACATTCGAAAATCTGAATTTTTTATCTGTTCGTGACCGAATCTGGTGTTCGAACTTTCAAATTTGTGCTTATTTACACAGAATCCATAGCAGCCCCTGATTCACTGGCCTTGTTGCTGCTGTTCTGATACTGTTCTGGCCATATCCAAATCTATTCTCAGATCTTGCCTAATCACTACCCTCTCGTCTCTGTTTTGATTGAATCTCGGTTGGTCCAGTATTCTCCACCGTCATTGCAACTTCACCGATTGTCAACGATCATCCCCTATGGAGCATTTAACTACCCTACCAACAGCTACACCAATAACAACCAGTAACAACTCAGTTTCCGATCTGCCAGAGACACCAACAATGTTGGCGGCGGCTGTCCCTTTGCCGCCGCAACCCACCACGCCCACCCTCATCACCACCCTTTCATTCCTTCATTCCATCCCAAATACCCACTCCACTACTATACTATCCATACCATTCACAAACCCCATTATACCAGAAAATGACCATCAGCTTATTTCCATTAACACCAATGCTCAAGCTCCTATAAAACTCTCCTCCTTCAACTACCAACTTTGGTACTCTCAATGGTGATCTTTCTTGATTGGATACAACTTCACTTCGTACGTTGTTACTCCACCCACGAAATTGCAACTAAGCTCGTTGTGTGGGTTCAACAAGACCAATTTCTTTGGAGCGCACTCATCGCCTCTCTCACCGAAGAGGTAGACTCCTATGTGTTATCCAATGCAACTTCCTATACCGTGTAGACTACCCTCCATAATCGTTATACTCGACCTGTCACAAGCTCGTCTCCTCACTCTCAAGGAATCTCTTGTACGAATTAACAAAGGCACCAAACCCATGGCTACCTATCTTCAACATGAGAAACAACTTGTCACAACTTTGAATGCGTCTAGTGCAAATCTTACCATAGATGATGTTGTTATCCATGTTTTTAATAGCCAGCCCTCTGAATATAACATGATCTCAACTACGATACACACTCGAGAAACTTCTCTCTCCTTTGATGAACTCTATGAAAATCTTTGTGATCATGAGAGTAGTATTACTCAGGACATCTCTTTCGAATCTATTCCAATAACGGCAAACTACACTTCTCGCAATGGTGGATCTCACAATCGCACCAACCGCACAAAACGTCAATTGGCCTCCCAAGGTCAAGCGTTCTCAAATCCGCGGTACCTTCACTCAGGCTCCACATATAATCATAAAGATGGTTCCGGTGTGATTTCCCAATACGGTGATAAACCTGGACACACAGTGAAACAGTGGTAGAAGTTGTTTCCTTGGTCTAAGCCGTCCTCCATGAGTGGCTTGGGTGACTCCCATGCCACCAACATAATGGCTCCACCAAGAGCCAATTTTGCTCAAATCGCCACCACCAATACTTCTAATTGGTTGGTCGAATCGGGTGCGTCTCATCATGTGACTGCCGATCTTCAAAACCTTTCTCTTCATTCTAACTATGATGATGGTGAAGATGTGATACTGGGTGATGGTAAAAATTTAGCAGTGACACATTCTGTCTCCCTCGAATGCAAAAGAAACTTGTTTCTGTTTATCAATTATGCTCTACAAATAATGTCATTGTTGAATTCTCACATTTCTCTTTTATTGTGAAGGATTATAGCATGGGGGAGCCTCTGGTAAAAAGGAAACCTAAGGATGATGTTTATGAGTGGCCATTACCGCAAGCATCATCTACTACCTCTACACTAACTATCAACTCCACTGAACTCTCTACTATTTCACAATGGCATTGTCATCTTGGTCACTCTTTTTCTTCTATTTTGTGTCGCACTTTACTTTTACTTGGCGTCTCTATTCCATCAAACACTTCAAAAAATTTATGTAATTTCTGTAAGTGTAATAAAATGCACAAGACTCATTTTCAAGTTTCTTCAATAACATTGACGCGACCTCTAGAATTCATTTATTTCGATGTGTGGGGTCTCTTTCCTATCAATTTTGTTGATGGCTTTAAATATTATCTCATTTTTGTGGATCACTATACAAAATATATCTGGTTCTATCATATGAAACAAAAATATGTGGTTTCTCACATCTTTCCAAAATTTAAGGCACTAGTGGAAAAATTCTTTCACCACACCATTGTTTCCTTCTATTCTGACAATGGTGGTAAATGTATTCATTTGAAAGAATTCTTTGCCCCTAATAGAATCTCACATTTTTTTACTCCACCCCACTCACCTGATCACAATGGCACAGCTGAAAGACGACATAGACATATTGTTGAAACAGGTATCACCCTTCTTCATATCGCAAATCTTCCATTATCGTTTTGGTCATATTCATTCCAAACTGCCACATATCTAATAAACAGAATGCCCACCCCTTTGTTGGATAATGACTCTCCCTATCTTTGAATTTTTGGATCTCTTTCAAACTATAATAAGCTTCGTGTTTTTGGTTGTCTGTGTTATTCTTGGTTGCGACCATATACACAACACAAACTAGAACCTTGTTCTGCTCTATGTGTGTTTCTTGGGTATTCTCTCAATCACAATGCGTATAAATGCTATGATCCAACCACCTCGAAGATTTTTATTTCTAGGCATGTGGCTTTTGTAGAGTATGAGTTTCCATTTAAAACCATACACCTTTGATGATAGTGTTTTTAGGCTTCTCCGAGTCAGCACCTGGGCCCCGGCCCCGTGTCTACTATCACCAATATTTTTACCACATGCCTAATAAAGGCACATGGGCTTCACCAAACGGGCCCAAAAGCCCAAGCCCAACGATTATCTCCTAAAACGCTCCGGATTATCGGTTAAACACAGGGTTTCGACTACTTAACCGTGTTTAGGCTTGACTAATCATCTCCAACGCCTATATATCGGGGGCTATATAAGCTCGAGGTATGCTGGAATACACTTAGATTACGCGCGAGTTCATTTGTTTATTTATTGCATTACTGTACCTTTTTCCTCTAAGTACTGATTACCACGCCGGAGGGGCTTCACCAGGACAAACCCCGGTCTAAGCCTTCTGCAGGTGCACTCCCTGAGAAGCAGGACTCTGGGCATAAAATCTCGGTCCCTCCAGGACCAAGCACATCTCACCTGAAGAATTTCCAATCGACGACTCTACCTCAGCAATGGGACCCACCTTTCATCCGACTAGATCGTACTCGAGGTGTGTACCAGTTTTACGCACCAACAACCTTAATACTACTTGGGTCCATGATGCTACTGTTGATAAGTGGACTCCTCATTTCATTATTCCATCTTCATCCACTTTAAGAACCCCAGTCTGTCCCTCCTCCACTGACGGCCAACCTATCATTTCTGGTTCCAATTTGGTCACTCATGGATTATCTTCCTCAAGTACAGCTACTCCAGTGGTTATCCCCGACTGTAACCCGTCCTCCACTGAACCCTTCAGTTCATCAGTATTTGATTCAGGTTTGAGCTCCTCACCAAATTTATCCACTACCTCTCTACCTTCTAACCTCGACAGGGATCCTCCAAGAAACTCTCATCACATGATCACTCAGGCGAAGAATAATATCTATAAACCAATTCAAAAGTTATGCCTAAACACCTCCACTACCCATCATGCTCTACTGCCTAGGCCAACATCATTGCCCGCCATCAAATCTGAGCCAAAATCTATGTCCAAAGCACTCAATGATCTCGATTAGAAAGCAACTAGGAATGAAAAAATTCAAGCCTTATAGAAACAAGGCATATGGGAGCTCGTTCTATCCACTGCGAAATAGAAAGTAGTTGGCTCCAAATGGATTTTTCGAGTCAATCTTAATTCGGATAGATCCTTAAATAAATATAAAGCACGTCTTGTTGCTCAAGGATTTGCCCAACACCCAAAAATTGATTATATTGAGACCTTCTCTCCCGTTGCCAAGCATACTACCGTTAGAGTTGTTCTCACTATTGTAGTCACACGAGGTTGGCCTTTACGACAGTTGGATGTCAATAATGCCTTCTTACATAGACATCTGACCAAGAAGGTTTATATGGCTCAACCCAGAGGGTTTGTTGATCCTACAAAGTCTACATATGTTTGCAAACTCAAGAAGGTAATTTATGGTCTAAAATAGGCCCCATCGGCTTGGTATTCGGAATTACAAAACTATTTTCTTACCTTGAGCTTTAAAGTCTCTCACGTTGATCATTGCCTCTTCATTTATAGTCAATCGGGCATTATTATTTACTTGGTAGTCTATGTTGATAACTTGATTGTCACTGGGAGCAATCCAAATGTAGTAAATTAGTTCATTTTAAAACTTGGGTAGCGCTTCTCTATTAAAGATCTTGGTTCTCTTAACTATTTTCTTGGTGTTCAGGTTGTGAAAACCTCTAATAGACTCTTCTTATTGCAAGATAAGTATATCCAAGACATCTTTGAGAAAACACATATGGCAGGTGCGAAGGTAGTCAATACTCCTATGTCCACGGGAAATTCATTGCGCTTGGAGGAGAGCACCCATATTGATGATGCCAAACTCTATCGCACTATTGTGGGCACATTACAGTATTTGGAATTAACTAGACTAGATATTGCCTTTGTCATTAACAAGCTTGCCCAATTTGCTCACCGTCCAATGAAGAATCATTGGTCTACAGCCAAGCGTGTTATTCGTTACCTAGTTGGCACGGTAAACTATGGCCTCCTTATTCATCGTAAGTCTCCACTTGATCTTCATGCATTTCTGATGCAGATTGGGTAGGTAACAAGGATGATCATTCTTCCACAAATGCATTTATTTTTTATCTTGGTAAAAATTTGATCTCTTGGAGTTCAAATAAACAAAGGAGTGTAGTGAGATCATCAACTGAAGAGGAATATCGTTTTGTAGCCTCCGCCACTGCTAAAATTCAATGGGTCAAGAACTTACTTCATGAGCTTGAAATCTCATTACTAAAGCATCCGGTGGTCTATTGTGATAATTTGAGGGCCACATATCTTGCAGCTAACCCTCTCTTTTATTCATGAATGAAGCATCTTGAGGTTGATTATTATTTTGTCCGTACTCTAGTTCAAAATGGTCAACTTCAGGTGTCTCATATTTCTGGGAAAGAACAACTCACAAATTTACTCATGAAACTTCTTCCCCGCTCTACGTTTGACAATCTTTGGCGCAAGATTAGCGTTTGCGATCACCCACCATCTTGAGTGCCGTATAAGGAAACTTGAATCTCTCCACTGATATAAGGAAAGTGTCTGTAATTACTTTGGTTGTCTGTAATTAATTTGATTGGGAAATGATTTACTTTGATTAGGAATTAATTAGGATTTGATTATATATATTTTTGGTATTTTCCATATTCTAGCCTAGGTCTTTCTCTAAGCATCTTGTATATATATTACACTTCTAATATGAATAAAGGTGTAGGATTACCTTCTCTGTTAGGAATGTCCATGCATCAGCTCTTTATCAACCCGATATATTCGCATGTATAACATAAATGACGGAATTCACCTAGAAAACAAGCAATCATAGTGGAAGAAAACCAAAAGTTGATAGATGTGGGTGTTTAAAATGAGATTACCTTCCCCGCATGGCTAGCTAATGTTGTTCTCGACAAGAAGGCGGAGAGAAAGTAGTATAATGTGCACTGATTACAAAGACCTTAACAAGGCATGCTTGAATGACTTCTTCCTTTTGTTGTCGATCAACATCTTAATAGACTCAATCGTGGCATATGAGCTCCTTAGCTTCGTGGACTTATTTCTTAGCTATAACCAAATTTCCCTATACCCTCTAGATTGACGAAAGAAATATTTTATCATGGATAAGGCAACATATTGCTACAAGGTAGCATCATTTGGGTTGAAGAACATGGCTACTACCTACCAGAGATTAATTAACAAAATATTCAAAGTAGAAATCGTTAAGTCGATAGACGTGTACGTAAATGATATGTTGGTAAAGAGCCTCGTCATCGTACGACATGTAAGGACCTCCAAAGGTGCTTCGACATCCTTTAGAGCCACAATATGAATCTCAACCCTTTGAAGTGGATATTTTGGGGGTGGAATTAGAAAGTTTTTGGGTTTCATGGTTCTGAAGAGGAGAATCGACGCTAATCCGGACTATATTAAGTGATGAATATGATGTCCTCCCCACAGAACATAAACAAAGTCCTAACTCATTTCTCATCCAGCCAGGCTCTCAATGTTGTTTTGGTGCTCGAGTGAACCGATCATGGGTCATTTATCGTTGCAACTTTTGCCACTTACATGTCGCTTAGGTTCTCTTCCGAATTTGACAACACCTATTCAGAAAGTCATTAATTATTCTGTGGTGTGGACTACCCAACGGAAGATAGCAACCAATATCTACCTAGATTGTGATGACTCGCCCCTGATTTCCTTACTTGGCCTTTAGGGTTGTGCTCCCTACATTTTCCTTCGCGTTCTCCGCTACTTCGGGAGGACTCAACATATTTCTGCTATAAATAACAAGGCTTCCTCGCGCTATACTTTTTAGTTTGGGGACGAGGCATGGGAGGCTGATGCCTACTCTTAGTTGCAGCAGCACTGACGCACGATTCTCGAGAACAACACCTTTTGTGCCGTGTCATTCGAATCCAGATCATTTTGAAAACAAACTTATCATTTTCTTTGAAATGCTTTTGGACAAGTTTCAATTTTTCAAAATCTTCTTAAAATAGGTTTAGGGGTTCTTTTAGGCATTGATTTTGAACATTTTTTACTTGGGCTGAATTTTTGTGAAATTTTGGAGTCACTACCTAGCATGGGTTTTGAAAAGGTGTGCTAGGACACTGAATTTTGAAAAAAAAAAACTTTTAAAATGACCCAAATTTTGACTAAAAACCATAGGTCTTAACTAGAGTATCCTTTTAAGTCTGAGGATCGATTATGCTCGGAGAAGATGTTAGGCACCCTGAGACACCAGTTGAAAAATGGTACCTGATAGGTGTAAAATACTTACGTATTTTCCAATCGGTTTTGTTAGTTTTCAACTACGTTTATAGTTATTTTTATGTGTTTTAATATATTTTTATTCTTTTTGTATTAAAATAGGTGCGTGGGGTGAAAAAGTATGAAATTGGAGCGAAAACGATGTGATCAAACCAAAGCAGACCAAGTTACGGTGGATAAATGAGCAAGGAGGCAACATTATAAAAGAAGCCCACCGCCTAGGCATCTAGACCTCCGCCTAGGTTGTGAAGATGCTAAGAACATTTCTAAGTCCACCGCCTACTTCTTTGCCTAGGCAGTCACCAAACCTACAAAGCCGGTACAGGTGCTGTAACTTCAAGGCTATTTTGGACTATGATGCAATCCAATTTTGGAAACACTCAAAACATGGAAGTTGTATATATTTTTCTTAGATTTCCATAGGTTTTTAAATCACCTCAATCGGAGTTCGGATAAATAAGTTACAATCAAAACAAAATTGCAAACCTGCAGTAACTTCGCCTAGGCGAAAATCCGACAAAATGTTAACCAACCTAACTTCTCCTAGGTGAATTTTTCTTCACCTAGGAGAATTCCCCTTGGCAAAATAGATATTTTGGAGATAATTTTTGGCCTATTTAAGCTCTTCTCTCCTCCTCTCTTCCCTCATCTTCAGCCCTTAAGGCCTTAGGCCATATTTTAGGAGTAGGATTAGGTATTTTTGAGGGAGAGCGCTCAACCAAAGGTGGAGGATAAAGAGGGAAGCGATTGTTTGACGGTTCTAGCGTTAATTCTTCGGATATAGGCTAAGTCACTCGTTTCTTCTCTTTGTTTTCTTTATTTTGGTAGTTGTTGATCATGTTTAGCTCATTTTACATTGTATAAACGGTTAGGGCCATGAGTTAAACATGGATTGTAATAGGGATTAACGTATTATTTATGAAAATGTAGTTTTGGTTGAATTTGTGTTTCGTTCTTGGTTGTTCTTCGTATGTTGATTGTGTTGCTATGTTTTCTATGATTATATGCTAGTTTAGATATGTTGATAATACGGGATTTGACACTCGAGAAATGTAACCCCGGATTTAGACTAGGGTTAACACAACACGACAATCTAACGACCTGGGAGGGCATTAGAAAGTGTGCAATCGATGACGTTAGGGCGAGACTGACGTGACCTTGAGTCGTTAAGACATTGAGGGGCACTTCGACGTTGAAATGAAGTCACGTATTCCCCCGTCTTACACTCGGAAGAGGTGGCGAGAGAGTTTACGAACCGAGATTGTCGGATACACCGAATGCCATTAATGTTAACTAAAACGAAATTAAACGTATTTAAGTAAATAAGGTTAATCCCTAGGCAATCTACTCCCCTAAACAATCTCAAATTAGTATTTATAGTATAGTTAACTTAATTAGTATTTTAGTTTAGTATTAGTATTAAATTAAATTCCATTTTTGTCTCCTAGATAAAGTCAGGTTATGACAATCGTGATACTTGATAGTAACAACACCAATCCTTGTGGATACGATACCCGACCGAAAGGTCCATTATACTAAAACTTGATCCGTACGCTTGCGGTGAAAGTGACAGCGCTTATTTAGCGGGCACCAAGTTTTTAGCGCCGTTGCCAGGGATTGTTTTGATGTTATTATCGGAGAAACGCGGTAACAACTCAGAACTTAAGTTTTAGATAGGAGAAGCAAGTGTACGTATTCTAGTCCTGTCAACGCACCAAGTTTTTGGCGCCGTTGCAGGGGATTGGAAGGAGTGTTACTATTTATATTGGGAGTAAATAGCTTGATTTTAATCAAGGCATTTTTACTGTATATAATTTTTCTTGGTAGTTTTGTTTTTGTTTTCCTACAGGATGCTTGAAGATGTTAGATCGACAGGTACTCTTGTGTTTCGTTCATTGAAAAATCTCGCTAGTCTTGAGGACATGTGTCGGGCTAAGGACATTAAACCAAGCACTTCTTGGGAGGCAACCTAGGGTCACAAATAAGTTAGATACATCTCCATCGATTTGAGTCAGAGGCGAGATCCTCTCGCCTCTCAGGTACGTGTTCTAAACCCCTGTCTTCAATATCGTGCTATATACTATCATTGGGATCACTGACGGCTCGTTTAGGACATCACCTGTGTTGAGTTGGTAGTGATGTGTAGTATGTTTTAGTATGTGTTTATGTTTTTAGTTAAATTTTACTGTCTTTATCGTATACATACTCGTTTAGGATTAGTTTGTTAGTTTAGATAGTGTTTTGTGCTACGTTTTGACGTCATCTGGGCCTATACCCGATGATGACTCTATCCCCTGATTGTTTTAAGGTCGAGCGTAAAGCTCATTCATGTGTGTTATGTGTGCTTGACGTATCGTCTTAGTAAAAGTTATTGTGGATCCTAAATGCACGAGCACGTAAACTCAGTATAGCACTATCTAATTGATTTGAAACCGATTATCCTTCACTCAATTTTATGACAATAAGGATTCTAGAACTTGATTTGGGGAAAATTCGAGGCGAAATCCTAGGCGAGGTTGTTTAGGAGATATGATTTAGGCATTCATTTGATCACTTGAGCCTTTTAAGCTTACCTTGATGAATCATTACCCTTTGTTACCCTGTTGAAGCTTAAAAACCGTTTCAATTCTGAATACTTAACAAATACCATAGCCAATTGAACTTTTTCTAAACCTATATCACTAAACTGAAGGCACAATTTGAGTGAATCAAGTTAGCATTTCGCTACTTGATGTGATCGATTGGGTTTAGGCCGAAATTCTAATTGGTTCGGTATTCGAGTACTCGTTTGTCGTTTGTCGTTCATATTGTTTGCACATTCCTAAGGTTATAAGAATTCGAATACGTTTTGGGGTGTGTTACTTAATCATTTTTGCACACTCTTAAAATTGTAGAAATTCGAATGATTTTGGGGGTGTGTTAAAAAAAATAAAAAAAAAAATAAAAAAAAAATAGTTTCTTTTTTACATAACAAGTGAGTACAACGTTCTTAAATGTTTGTTCAGGGTTGTTTCTAATTAAACTATGGGGTTTCAAGTGTGAGAGTGCCAAGTGATGTGCCTCGGGTAACGTTAAGTTAATGACGTTAACCTATTTTCTATTCCAAAATACCCTCGGCCATTATTCTAAAACTGAACCAAACCCTACTGATCTTCATGAACCTCCAAACCTATATTAGTGGAGAATAGATCCCAGGTCAGACGTATGGATTCCCTATACCTTCAAGGTTTTAGTCATGATCTTTATTTAGGGATAATCCCATCTAATCAATGGATAGTAGTATATTTGAGTTTAATCACACACACTTAAACAAGATCTAGAATGACGCTTACTATTTTTGAACGTTGAAATTCTAGAACACCACATAGTGTGATTTATGCTTGAACTTGACAGGTTTAAGGGCCGATGAGGGGAAAATCCTTCGGCTGGTAGATGATATTCAAAACTTCCACATTTTTGTTTTTAGTGTTTCTCGTTTGTAGTTTTTAATTTCATAATTAGTTTTTATATTTTCTTGTATTGTGTGAGTGTTTTGCTCAAGAACTAGTAAAATTCTGAGTTTGGGGGTATTTGATAGATGTAAAATACTTACGTATTTTCAAATTGGTTTCATTAGTTTTTGAGTACATTTATAGTTATTTTTATGTGTTTTAATATATTTTTATTCTTTTTGTATTAAAATAGGTGCATGAGGTGAAAATGTATGAAATCGGAGCGAAAACGATGTGATCAAACCAAAGGCGGACGAAGTTACGGTGGATAAATTAGCAAGGAGGCAACATTGTGAAAGAAGCCCACCACCTAGGCTGTGAAGATGCTGAGAACATTTCCAAGTCCACCACCTACTTCTTCGCGTAGGCAGTCATCAAACCTGCAAAGCTAGTACAGGTGCTGCAACTTCAAGCCTATTTTGGACTATGATGCAATCTGATTTTGGAAACACTCAAAACATGGAAGTTGTATATCTTTTTCTTAGCTTTCCATAGGTTTTTTATTCACCTAAATCGGAGTTTGTATGAATAAGTTACAATCAAAACAAAATTGAAAACCTGTAGTAACTTCTCCTAGGTGAATTCCTCTGTGCAGAATAGATATTTTGGAGATATTTTTTGGCCTATTTAAGCTCTTCTCTCCTCCTCTCTTCCCTTCTCTTCAGCCCTTAAGGACTTAGGCCATATTTTAGGAGTATGATTAGGGATTTTTGAGGGAGAGCTCTCAACCCAAGGTGGAGGATGAAGAGGGAAGCGATCGTTTGACGGTTCTAGCGCCAATTCTTCGGATATAGGCTAAGTTACTCGTTTCTTCTCTTTGTTTTCTTCATTTTGGTAGTTTTTGAGCATGTTTAGCTCATTTTACATCGTATAAAAGGTTAGGGCCATGAGTTAAACATGGATTGTAATAGGGATTAACGTATTATTTATGAAAATGTAGTTTTAGTTGAATTTGTGTTTCATTCTTGGTTGTTCTTCGTATGTTGATTGTGTTGCCGTGTTTTCTATATTATATTCTAGTTTAGATATATTGAGAATACGGGGTTTGACACTCGGGAGAGGTAACCCCGAATTCGGACTAGGGTTAACACAATACGACAATCTAACGACCCGGGAGAGCGTCAGAAAGTGTGCAATCGATGACGTTGGGACGAGACACACGTGACCTATAGTCGTTAAGACGTTGAGGGGACTTCAGCATTGACACGAAGTCACGTATTCCCCCGTCTTACACTCGAAAGAGGTGGCGAGGGAGTTTACGAACCGAGATTGTCGGATACACCAAACACCGTTAATGTTAACTAAAACGAAATCAAATGCATTTAAGTAAATAAGGTTAATCCCTAAGAAATCTACTCCCCTAAACAATCTCAAATTAGTATTTATAGTATAATTAACTTAATTAGTATTTTAGTTTAGTATTAGTATTAAATTAAATTCTATTTTTGTCGCCTAGATAAAGTCAGGTTATGACAATCGCGATACTCAATAGTAACAACACCAATCCCTGTGGATACGATACCCAGCCGAAAGGTCCATTATACTAAAACTTTATCCGTACGCTTGCGGTGAAAGTGACAGCGCTTATTTAGCCGCCACCAGTACCTAGTGTCTAAATATTTTAAATTAAACCAATTTCAAGTGTTGTCTGATTTGATTGATTGACATAATATTTTTTCCATTTTCCTTTTTATTTATGCAAATGAAGTAAATCTAATAAACAAATAAGTAGCAAAACAAGTAATAAAACAAGTAAACTAAAATATAAAATGTCCCCCTTTTAAACAACTGATCAATTATGGATGAACCAACAAGCTTGGTCCTCGGGGGTTGTTTGATTTTAGTTTAAATTATGATGGAAAAAACTTATGTATGAAAAAGAAAAGAAATAAAATTTTAAGACTTGTCCACCAAGACAAAATTTTATTAAAAAAGGTGTTACCTTTGTTAAGAAAACAATTTAAAGACTAAGGGCATATTTGATAAAAAAAAAATAAAAAATTAAGTGTTTAAAACAGATTATATTAAGTACTTAATTAATTAAGTTTGTTTGATAAATGTAATTAGTATCACTTAATTAATTAAGTTAACTTAAAAATTAAGTCAAAATGTGAGTAAAAAATTAAGTCAAAGTCCCTTCACTTATTTTTTTTTTTTACTTAATGCACTTCATTATTTTCCACTTAAAAAAAAATATGTTTTAACTATTTTACCCTTGATTCCTTGTGAGGGTTAAATTTGAACTAGGATTAATGAGAATTGAATTAATTTTGGATTATTTTATAGTTTTAATTTTATTTTATATTTAAATTATTGTTATAATTTAATTTAAGCAATCAAATTACATAAAAAATACATAATATTTACATATTTTTAAGTTAATTTCTACTTTTAATTTTAATATAATTTTTTTTTTAAAATGGCACCCTAATTTTATTGTTTCGTTTTCAATTTTTTTTTTCTTTACATTATCTTGATTCAAAAGTAGTTATGTAAATTAAACAATTTTCAGCATACAAATTTTGTACTTATCAAACAAATAAAAAAAATTCAGCACTTAAATTTTCAGCACAATTTTATCAAACAACCTTCTTAAATTTTCAGCACTTAAAATTTCAGCACTTAAAAATTAAGTCGTTATCAAACAAGCCCTAAGAAAATATTTTTTATTGTTTTTCCTTAATGATGAAATGATTTTGAGAAAAAAAAAAAAAAAAAAAAAAAAAGAAGAATTTAAAAAAAACATTTAAACATTTTTTTTAGTTTTACCTTATGAAAAAAAATATATTTTAAAGCAATAAAAAGTTTGGCTTTTTATGAAAAAAAAACGTTTAAAAAACTTTTATTTAGACTTTTCTTATGACGGAAAAAATATTTTTTTAGTGAGTAAAGAAAGGAGTTTGTTTTCTTATGAACAAAACAAACCTATTAAATAAATTAAAAATAGAGTTTAGGTTATGAAGGAAACACATTTTAAATTTACTCGTTTAATTTTTCTAGAAATGTTCTAAGCAAAAGGTTTGGTTTTCTTAAAAAGAAAAATACATTTTTAGGGTAAAAAAAAATCTTTATATGAAAATACATTTTTTGAAAAATATTTTTAAAGTAGAGAAAACCATTTCCAACATTTAAAGAACCCGTTTTGGTTTTATTTGTACCATTTTTAGATTAACATGAAAAGAACATTAAAATTTTATTAAGAACTTTCTTATAAAAAACATCTTCTTGGTTTTCTTAGATGAAGGAAACTATTTTCTTAAAATCAAAATTATCTTTTATGGAAAGAACTTTTTAGATTAAAAAAACAAAAGAACATTTTTTGAAATTTTTTGTTTTAAAATAAAACAAAGAAACTTAGGGCTTGTTTGATAAAAAAAAATTAAGTACTTAAAACTGATTAAATTAAGTATTTAATGAATTAAGTGTGTTTGACAAATGTAATAAAAATTACTTAATTAATTAAGTTTGCTTAAAAATTAAGTGAAATATTAAGTTAAAAATTCAGTAAAACCCCCATTGCTTATTTTTTTTTTTACAGAATGCGCTCAGAATTTTTTAAATTAAAAAAAAAAAAAAGTAGAATTGACCATTTTGCCCTTAGGGAACTAGGGTTCTTCTGCTGATTTTCATTTGATCGATCGATCTCATTTCGTCGCTATGTAGAGAGCCATTTTGGCGGTCTGAGAAGAGACACGATATGAGAAGAGAGACGACGCCGGCGAGCTTCGAAGAGGAGCGGCGGTGGAGAGCTTAAAAGAGGAGCGGCAGTGGCGGCGACGAGCTTAGAAGAGGAACGACAGCGGCGGCGACGAGCTTAGAAGAAAGGCGGTGAATAGGGAAAGCAACAAGGTATGTTCTTCGAATCTATAGTTTAGGGTTTAGGCTTTCTTCATATATATGTTTTTCTATTTCGAAATCTGAAATTTTTGCTTGATATATGAGATTTCTGTTCTTTTATTTTGATTTCAAACTAGTACACATTGATTTTGGTTTTGGTTTTTATAATGTTTATGATTATGGGTGAAGGATTACCTGATCTTAAATTCCAGTTTCGGTTCTCTAATATCTGAGAACAAAAACTGTAATCAAGAACAGAAACATGGCCTATTTGAGTCAAGAACAGAAACAGGGCCTATTTCCAGTTTCGGTTCTCTGATATCTGAGAACAAAAACTGTAATCAAGAATAGAAACATGGCCTATTTGAGTCAAGAACAGAAACAGGGCCTATTTCCAGTTTCCTCGGCTCTTTGATATCTAAGAACAAAAACAGTAATCAAGAACAGAAACATGGCCTATTTGAGTCAAGAACAGAAACAGAGCCTATTGTTCTCTAATATCTGAGAACAAAAATAGTAATTAAGAACAAAAACAGTAATTAAGAACAAAAATTGCAGCTTTAAAACCCTGCACCTCTCAACCTTATAGGACTTGTGATAGCTACACTTGGGAAGAAAGTGGCCTGCTAAAGCTCCCAAAATTTCTGCACATTAACAACCCCACCATCTGCACACTATCCTTCACAGTAGCAAGCTCCTCAATTTACATTCTAACACCCAGCCATGGAGACCAAGACACTGTCAATCTGCAACGAATGAAGGGTAGCAAGCTATTTCCTAACTTGAATACACAACAGCAAATAATCAACAACACCACCTATCGCCTTTTTTTCTTTTTCTTTTTCTTTTTTTAACAGCATACCCTTAATTCAGTAGACCATCATCTTTATTTGATTGACGAATGACTATTTCACACTAAACCATATGATCTGTCATAGAAATTAAAATATATGGTGTATGTGCTGCTTAGAATAACCAATAGTTGTACTTCATCAAGTGTTCTTGTGCGTGTGAATTTTTTCTTTGGATATGTTGGTGACGGTCATATATTTTACATATATTTGAATACATATTCTTCCAAGTCGATCAACATATAATAATTTGATCATTGCGTGCAAATAAGCTACTATGTTTTTTAATTTACACTTGTATTATGTTTTTTCAATCAAACCGGTATAGGTATGTCGACTAATGATGCTAGACCTAATTGGAAAGATCCAGATCAATATAAACTTTTTCTAGATTTATGTCTTGAAGAGGCGAATCATAACAAGAAATCTAGTGGAACTCTTAGGAAAGAAGCGTGAAATAATATAGCAGAGAAGATTGCCGAGAAAAAAAATATTATCTTAACTCAAAATCAAATGAAAAATCAATGGGACTATATGAAGAAACAATATCAAACATGGACCAAACTAATGAAAAATACCGGTCATGGAGATAATCCATTGACAAACATGAAGAATTGGAGTGCCGAGCAATGGAACGCATACTTAAAGGTAACACGAAATACGATATTATTTATCAAATATATATTTAAATTACATAATAAAATAATAACTTATAAATGAAAAATATGATGCCTTACAGGACAATCCCGATGCTAAACAATTTCGATATGTTGGTCTGCAATATGTTGATGAAATGAAGGCGTTGTTTGATGGTATAACAGCGACAGGGGAAGCATCATGGGGTCCTTCTAGGACAGGATTACCTTCCGATGATGTCCAGTACTCATCAACGTCTCAATCTATCGGACGCGTACAAATTGACCTAGAGGGTGATTCTGTACTTTCATCTTCAAAAGCTAAGCGTCAAAAGAAGATAAAAAGTGATGACATCGATAAACAGCTACAAGCTATTTTGCAAAGCTTAGAGAAATCGGATGGACCTACCATGGAGGAGTGTAATGGAGCTTTGGATAGTATGATAATGCTCCAAATGGATGACCCTTTATATATTGCGGCGCTAAGTATCTTTTGTGAGAGTCAATCACATCGAGAGCAAAGGATGACATTAGTTCGAAAACCCGAAGAAGTTAGAATCAATTGGCTAAAAATGAATGCGAAGAAATTAGGATTTCTTTAAATGTAACGGATTTTGAATTATCTTTTGTTGAACTTCAATTATGAATTTTTATGTTAATGTAGTATTTGGATTTATAAGTATTTAAGTATTCGCTTAGTGGTTTTAATATGTGACTCATTATGTATTTTTTTTTTTTTAAGGTTTTATATATATGTGATATTTGACTTTTTATTTCAATGAAATATTTTTAGCCGGTGATTAAAGTATTTTATTTTTGTTGTAGAATGAAAGTAAAGAATTCAAATATCGTCTTAAAGAAACTTGCAGTTCTTTTGTTAATGAAAAAAATAAGGAGAAATAGAAGAAGACCCGATACCGATTCCTCTCTTAGTGGAAAATTATATGTAGAATAAATTGTTAACGAAAATGATTCTCATTGTCTCGAAATGTTGAGGATGAAGATTGACCCATTCATAAGGTTGTGTACTTATTTCGAAAACAAAGGATAGTTAAAAGATAGTCGTTATATTTCCGTTAAAGAGAAAATGACAATATTTCTCTTAATTTTAAGTCACAATTCAAGAATTCGTTATGTGAAGAGAAGATTCAACCATTCAACTCAAACTATACATAAAATTTTCCATGAAGTATTGGATGCAATGATATATTTTTCTAAAGAAATGATCATCCCGACAACAAGCAATGAGAGTTCAAATCAACACCATCAATGCCTTAGGCAAATATTTCAGGTAAAATATCTAAATTGTTTGTTTAGTAGTTGATTTTGGTGTTTTGTTTGAATTAACCGATTCTTTTTAAAGGGTGCTGTAGGGGCACTTGATGGAACTCTTATTCATGCGGTTATTTCTCCTGATAAGCAAGTTCCATTTAGAGGAAGAGGGAGAGGACAGTGTTATCAAAATGTGCTTGCGATATGTGACTTCGATATGTGACTTTGATATGATTTTTACATTTTTATGGGCTGGTTGGGAAGGTGTTGCACATGATGCAAGAGTGTTGTCAGAAACTATGAATGATCCAGCGAACAATTTTCCATTTCCTTTGCCAGGTAAGTTCTTTTTATATTATTTTTCATATTAATTTAATTGTATAATACAATTTAATATATTTATGAGTTATGCGATTGAATAATATTTCTACATATTAATTATACAGATAACTATTATTTATGCGATGCTGCATATACGCATACAAGGGGATTTATGGCGCTCTATCGTAATGTACGATATTGGTTGTCTGACTTTAGGAGCAACGGTCCTAGAACGAAAGAAGAACTTTTCAACCATGCTTATGCCAAATTACGGAATGTAATTGAACGAGCTTTTGGGGTTTTGAAGATGCGTTTTCCAATCTTGAAATTGATGTTATCATATACATTTGGAGTGCAGAGAAATATTGTTATTGCTTGTGTAGCTATTCATAACTATCTTCGGAAAACAATTGTGACTGATATTTTTTTTGATCAATTTACTGAAGGTTATGAAGTAAATGAATCATCTGATGATAAAATAATTACTTCAGAAATTGAAACTAGAAGGGGAAGCAAGGAAGCAGATCAAGCATATATGATTAACTTGAGAGAAAGAATTGCAATTGAATTGTTTAATTCCCGAATTTAATTTTTGTTTTTGTTGAATTCTATATTATTGTTGACTTGTGATAATTTATTTATTTGAACCTCTTAGTATATTATTGGTGTTTTTATTTTATTATTTTATTCTCTATTTTTATTTATTTATTTTTATTTTATTTTTTGTATTATCTTGATTCAAGGGCAATTATGTAAATTAAACAATTTTCAGCAATTCAAATTTTGCACTTATCAAACAAACAAAAAAAAATTCAGCACTTAAATTTTCAGTACAATTTATCAAATAATTCTAAATTTTTCAGCACTTAAAATTTAAACACTTAATTTTTAGCACTTAAAAATTAAGTCGTTATCAAACAAACCCTTAGTTTTTCTTATTTTTTAGCAAAGTGAAAAATAGTAAAATGTTTACATGTATTTTTGTTACAATAACTTTAACTAAAAGCACTTGAGGGAAAGATCATTTAAAGTTTCTCACATAATTGAAAAACTTAAAAATGAGATATGGAGAACTCTTCTTTTATAGTTTTTGGTTTAAGAGTATATATATATATACTCCTAACCATGGCTAAAAAAGACAACATTTTTGGAGAGGGTTGCCCTTATCCCCGCCATTTTCTGTTTCACAAAAGTCTTTTCATATTATTTTTTTCTTCCTTTTTTTTTTTTTTTTTTTTTTTTTCTTTTTTCTTTTTCTCTTTCTTTGTTTATTTCCTCATCAGATCTATCTCCCCTCTCTCTTATCCTCCCTCCATCTCTCTCTCCATAGCCACAACCTCTTATTCTTCTTCTTTAGCTTCACTTTTGGTGTGTAATAGAATTCCCACAACTTCCGATTTCACCTCAGAAACCAAAACCCAAATCATCCCTCAAAATGAAATTCGATTTCCTTTCGATTTTTCTTTTTTATTTTCATACCTCTGCGACAATCTGTTGGCTCTTGATTTCAGTTTCAAAATCGTTTTTTTTGCTGAAATGGAAGATTATCTCCCGTAAAGGCTTGTCGCTGGCGAAAGTCACCGCCGGTCCACCTGGCGAAAACTGGAGAACCGCTGGCGAATTAAACAGAGTATCACGGCTGAAATCTGACAACTTCAAAATCTTCTTCGCTCCGTTACAGACTTCAGCAAACATGTCGAAGAAATTCGAGAAGGATGTTCCGTCGACCACAATGTAGTTCACCGTGCACCCAACAAACAACCCGTCACTGAGTTCCATCACCTAGACAGCAACCAGCGGCTTGTAGTGGCTGGCATAGCTGAGAGTGCTGTCGAAGTGGAAAAATTCCCTGAAACAACTGGGTACATCAGTCGGAGCCAATATTTTGTCAATTAACAGGTGGGGAGCTCGGGAATGAACAAAATCAATGCTGGCATCATTACAGAGGATGTGGATATGCCCATTTTGGTCGGTGGAGAGCCGGCAGGCGAGAGCAAGGAAGTGAGTTAGCGTTTTAGAGAGAGAAATCTCGAGGAGAAAGAAGAGGGAGGAAGGATGAGAGAGAGAGAAGATACATATGATGAAAAAAAATATATTAAAAGACTATTTTACTCCTAAAAAATGCATGTAGAGTGCATATTATGATTTTCTATTGGATGAAAAATCTAACAGAATAACTAATTAAAATCACCTACATACTTAGAAAGTTTAAATTGAAACGTTACAAATTTTTTGAATTACATAGAAATGTCAAAAATTAGAAAGTTTAAAATTTATTTTGCCCAAAATAAAAATCGTGGCAAGGCGCAGAGCGAAACAAATAAATAATTGTAAAATAAATGATAGTAAATAAAGTGCGGGAAAATAAACTTATATTTAGCGTTCACTTGGGAGCGGATTTTTTAGGTTATGATCGGTTTTATTTGTCCTCCTTTAGATAGGTAAAAAAAAAAAGGAAAAAAATATATATTTTTAGAAGGTTTAGGGAACTTACCTTATGAATGGAGGAAGTTCTTCCTTTGTATTTCCATTTTCTTTTTCTTCTTCTTTTCTTCCGTTGTTTTTTATCTTTTTTTTTTTTTTTTTTTTTTTTGTAGATATTTTCTAAGACTCCAAAACTAAGTAGATATTTTCTATGACTTCTAAACTAACTTTCTAATTTTTTGAGAGAATTTTTTTAGAGAGAAAAAGTGTTCCTGCAAGTGTTTTGAGAGCATACAAACAAGAATGAGCACTAACATGTGGATGAGCACTTGAAATGGTGGGGAGGGCACCTATATTTATAGACAACGAAAATCACGCACTCACCAGGGAACAGGCCCTGGTGAGTGCGCAACCCCTCTGATGGGCGCTGGTCTTTTCATAGACAACTACTCATATTTCATGTAAATGTGCAATTTACACCCCCTATTTCGGGAAGTGAGTAGTTGACTTTGTTTTTCATCTTCCTTAAGTCTTACCATTAGGGTTAATGAATTGGGGAGCTCTCATTATGACTATTGGCACTCCAATTTGGAATCTCAATGCTCCGTCTTATTCTTGGGAGGTGAAATTAGTGTTTTGAGCACTTTTTAAACAATTAATATAATTTTTTTTTTTTGTGAAATTAAAATTCTAATCATGAAATTAAACTATAAAATTGATAACGTAATGTTTAATTTCAAAAATTAACACTCAATTGGTCGTCAATTTGATGAATCAGGTGAAAAAACACAGTTTTTGTGCTAAAATGAAAAGTAGTTGAAATTGGTAAAAATTCTTAAAATTAAAGGGTGAAAACTGAAATTAGCTATACCAAAAGTGATATTTTCATAAATACACTTTCAGATTAATCAATTTGGTCCCAAACTAACTTTTAGAAATTTCAATTTTAGTTCGAAATTTTATTTCTTGCCGAATTCAATCAAATTGTAGAATTTTTTTTATTTTTATTTTTTTTGTATTTTTATTAATTAAAACATTGGACAATAATTTAAAATAAGAATCTAAGGCATAAATTCGTCTCTTTAAACTTGTTTTAAAGTTAGTCCAAATTTCCACTTTAGACTATGTACTTCTATGAAATGCAAAAATAGGCAGGACAAAATATGATGTCTGTAGGTATCGATTGACATCTGATTGTGCTACTTTCTCCACTCACCCTTCTATAGATCCAGAGTATCTAGATTGGATCGATTCTCAGCTTCGACTAGCGGCCTTAATGCTAGGGACATTGTCTATTACAGAGGCTACTTCTATTTTCTCTTCCATAGTTGTAGATTTGCCTTCCTTTCCTCCTCCATGGATTAAGGATGTTATCATAACTGAGATGCAGGAGTGGATCAGATCTATTGAAAGATAATTTGCTCTCCTTAAAGGACTTCTTTATTCATATTTGCCAGATTCCCTAGGTATTCCTTTCCCACCTCTTCCGAAAGATCTGGCCTTTATGACATAGGAGTTTTCCTAAGTCAGGTCTTTCCTTGAGGAATGATAATGTCGAGTTTTGGGTATGCTAGTCTTCTCGGGACAGGTGAGCTGAATTTGGAGAAATGAGTGTATCCCGGTGTTTGAGCCCAAGATTATCTAGTTTTTTTCTTCTTTTCCTTCGGTCTTTGCTGTAGGTGTTAGTAGTTTTGGAAAACAATATGTATTAATTGACGAGTATGTATCTTAAGTAAATAGTATGCTCTTGTATATTATTATATTTTTTTTTGTTATGAAAACGACTTTTCTCTTAGCGAACGTTGATTCTCTTTCCATGCTGATGACTTATTATGAGCATGTGATGCATGAGAATTAAGTACAATCACGATAATGCACTATGCTATAATGGTTAAATGCTTTCGTAGAGGATGTTGGATCTACATGACGTCATTTGACTTCTTATGGAACATTGTTATTACTTTTTATTTCTATCTTGCTTGTCTTGGGTGCCCTTAACTATCAGCCATCTTTTTTTTCATGACAATTCTTTCTTGAGTACTCACACTTTCTCCATGGAACATTAACTAAAGTTTCTGATGTTTTTTCGATTTTTCAAGGATTCATTTCCTTTGCTTATGTCTTGGTGCAATTAGGATTCACGCCTGAGCCCGGGATTTTCCTTTTTGCAGGGGAGGTCAAAATATTAGGGGATTTTCATTACACTGCTATATTGAGTTTGGCATGGAAGAAATTGTTTTGGGGTTATAAAAATTGGTTTTGGTAGACCAGGCTTCGTCTTATTTTTTCCTTCTCTCTTTAGGTTCATTCCTAATGCTTCAGGCATTGTACCTACCCTTGCTTTGCATATTTCCCTTTCATTTTCTTGCAAGATTATTCTAGTTATAATATACTTAAGCAATCATATTCATATATTCAAGTATCTCATTGTTCATCATGAAATTTACATCAGATTTATTTAAATTGTCATAAATATGATTTCAATAGTATTTTGGATCAAGTATCCGCAATCTTCGTTTGTAGACTCTGTCTTACCCAACTCCATCAAGTTCTAACATCTAACCCTTCCTCACTTCGTTATTAAGTATACCTTTGCCCTGTATGCTTCCTGGTTATTCTTGCATCCTTTACCTTCCTTCTTCTGTCTTGAGAGTGATTTGAGCAACTTTTCTCGAGATGACCAAAGTTTCACAAACCAAGATGATTGATAAAAAAAGTATTTGCCCCCCTCCCAAAAACACTTTAGTAGTATTGAGAGTAATTTTTTTCCTTTTTTTTTTTTCTCTTTTTTTCCCACTTAGTTGACTAGCATCCTATGCTTTCCAAATAGTCCCATTTAGCGAGTTTTGGATAGTGATATTGATCCAGTTGGCTCAGTCACTAGGTGTTGAGATACTCCTACGACTTAATCACTCAGACAATAAAGATTGCTTGATTAACAAAAATCTCCTTTGTGGGACCACTCAGTGTTTTAAAACTTATTTGAGACCGGTCTTTCTTTTTACTATATTTATTTATTTATTCATATATATGTTTTCTCAGATACTAACCTTTTTTGGGTTATTATATAGCAGAGAATAGAGTATCTTCAATCATCTTGAGGTCTTCTTTCTGGACTTTTCTTTATTCTGTTGATGATTTTTTCTGCTGATGATTTTTTTTTTTTTCCTATCATTTGCTAGTTTTTTTTTTTTTTTTTGAAGTAAACGCTGCGCCTTTTGGCTATTCAATTGCTTACGAGGCCATTATTTGTTGTTGGTCTTCGAGGCCACTTGCTTTCCTTTCCTTTTGAGTGCCTGGCCAATGCCAATGCCAAGTCATTGTATTGCTTATAAGGTCTTCTTACTGTGAGAAAGATGCTTCAGTCATTCTCTTTTTTGCTTCACATTATTTTTTTTATTCCCAGGTTGGAACATATATAGTGATTCCGCATCAAGGTTTGGGTTTTCCCCTCTAACTTTCTCGGATGCTTGAACGTGTCTCACCATTGTATGGTTGGGACAAGATATCTCTATGAGGGTTTCCTTTGGATAACAGTCCAACTTGGTATTTAAATTGTATTATTATTCATGGAATGTAGATCATGATAAGTAAATTGAGTCCTTAATAATAAGAACTTAAGTGTTTGAGTCGAGTCTATACAAAATAACTATATAATTCCATTGAAATGAAGAACTATTACATAGCTGAGAAACTAAATGCCAGATTCACCATAAAGTACTTAAGACATAAAAGGAAAGCTAAATGTTGAAATAGATATTGTCTTCCTAGACCTCCTGATTAGCCATGATGTTCAAATGACCCTCTAGGAAGCTTACAATCTTTGCTTGGATGAGGTACTCGATGTGAAGCTTGAGGTTGTAGTACTGGATAGTGTGATGGTCGGCTCCTCTAGAGTGGTATTCGCAGGAGGTGAAGGGGTTAAACTTCAGAGCTTGGGGATTGGCTCAGTGAGGAGGTATTGGCACAAATAACTTATGCTTGAGGCAGCCTCGGAATTGGGATTAATTGCCACTCTTAGGATACTCGGGTTGGTTTAGTAATATAGTGCATCTAGTTAGGAGGCTATTGGACCAAGAACTATCGAGCGTGAGTAGAACTGCTCGAGAATTGGAAAGGGACAAACGGCCTGCGTTTTGGGTAGATAGGGGTTCCAAAGAGCGGGGCCACTTCCAGGTTTCTTCCTCTTGGGGAAAGACGCCTATTGTAAGGCTGGAAAACTGGTAAGGATTGCCCGATCATCTTAATAGATTGATTCATGTGCCCAATTTGCTTCTAAATTTTGGAAATCTCTCATTGAATCGAGTTCTTCTAAAGCTCGAGGTGCTCTGCTGTGGGTGGATTCATTGTGAGGATTTCTTTTTCATAGTTAGTGGATAATGCTCTTTTGGTATTATTTGAGGTTCCTTTTCTTCGCTTGTAGTGGTAGCGCAGGTGTCAGCTGATTCAGGTTTATCCCGACCATTGGTTTTCTCTTGATCACCATCCTCCTCCCATTTGGCAAGGTTGTTGCTTGTCTTATTCATTGGTGTTGAGTATGTCACCTAGTAGGACTTTTCATAGTTTTCTATGGCAATCCATTCTCAATGAGGGGCTTCGGGTCATGCTTTTAGATTTTCTTTCAATCTTGCAGCTTTTCTAAATCTTCTATTTAAAGCATATTCGTCTTCCTATACTGGTGGTGGTGATTGGGCTTCTTGTTTTATCCCTTGGGACAGCAGTCTTGGGTTTATCTAGCCAAATGCTTGCTTTAGTGAGGTGACACTTTCTTGTAGTAGAGAAATCTCAGAGGCCCTCTACCCACTTCTATCAATGGGAGAAATTTGATCCATCTTGCGAGCGAGTCTTGGACGTTTGTTATCAAAGGACATCTTTAGAAAAGCAAGTTTCTTATTTAAGACTTAGATTCTAATTAAGAAGGCATAATGGTCTTTTATTGGCATACTAATATGTCTTAGTGTATGCACTAATCTATTTTGTAAATTCTTGTAAACAAATGCAATCTACAAGATGCATCGTGATATAAGACTAACGCTACTAAATATAGTTTTTATCAAACCTGGATGAAGGGATCTCATCATCTGGGTGATATGAGTTCTTTATTTGTTCATTATCTTAGCTTGGAAAATTTTAGCATTATTTTTCCTAAAAGTTTCTTGGATTCAAACAAAATGATGTCCCTTAGCCCGATGAAGTGTTATATAGACAAAAATAGGGATTTTCATCAACTCCCTATGGCCTGTTCATAGTCATTTTTTTTTTATAAAATGATTTTTTTTTTTTTTTACTTTGAACAAGCTCATGAAAATACGGGAGAAAATAAAAATCTATGTATTGTTTATTTCGCTCTTTATTGGTCCTAGGGATTTCGTTTTTGTCTAATTCCAAGGTATAAGCATTTAAACAGAATATTTAAAAACTGAGCTCTCTCTCCATTTCCTAATAGTGTCCTAAGAAGGTTTGCACAATACTCTATCCTAGGATCACTACATGAGGTTCACGTTTTTTACTAATGTACCCTAAAAAGGCTCCGTTCCCAAATCTTCAAACCTCCGGCCTCCCGAGAGAACATCTATCCTTGGTTGATGATCTAGTTGGGGTGAGTTTAAGAACCGGTCCCGACTGATGAACCGCATGGCTTAACTCCTGCTATCGGCTCTTTCTAGTCTTAAAGGGTTTTCTTGGGGTTTTTGTGGTGTAAGAAATGCTCAGCGCTCGTGACTTGGAGAGAGTCACAATTTGGATGCGATAAAGAATGCAATAAAAAAAAAATATGAGAAATAAAAGAATGTGAAAATGCAAAGCAGAAAATAAACACACACCCTTACATGGATATTTTTTTTTTTTTAATGAATGAACAAGATTAAAAAGTTTTTTTTATTATTATTATTATTATTATTATTATTATTATTATTATTATTATTATTATTATTATTATTATTATTTTGAATAAAGGGGATTAACCAAACGAGAATTTTTTCTTAGATTTAATTTTAATTCAAGAGTTATTTAAACAAATCTAATTCTGACCCTCTAAAAGTCCCTAGAGGAATCGCCAGCTGACGCGCCTTAGAAAAAACACGTATTTATTTAAAGGCATTAGTCCATTCATTTTTAAAGTAAACTTATCCTTTTGAAATGCGTTTGGATAAGCTTTATTTATGAAATTCTTTATTTTTTGTAAAAAGGTTTAAGGGGACTTTTCTAGGCGTCGGTTTTGAAAATAGTTTTTTTTGGTCGATATTTTCCCTTCAAAAATAAAATCGTCGCCTAGTATTGAGTTTAAATAGTGTGCCTGGTCACCAAAATTTTTAAAAATGTTTAATTTTGAAATGACCCAAATTTGACTCGAAAATATTTGGTTTAACTAGAGTATTCTTAATATTCGGGGGTTAATTATGCTCAGAGAAAGTGTTAAGCATCCCAAGACACCTGTCTGAAAAATGTACCTTTGTCTAAATAATCTTTGAATTAAATTGTCTAAAAGATATTTTCTTCGGTTAAAATTATTCTCCTTAGCCATTTCTTTTGTTTAAAAGAAAAAATAATAAAGGACAAAATGTCCCCTTTTTTAGACCGCGTATCGATTATAAACATAATCGACAAGTTTGGTCCCCAGGAGGGGAAGGGTTTATTTGATTTTTTTAGTTCAAGTTATTTTGGCAATTTGAAATATGAAAATGCATGCAAAACTTCCCTTGAAAAAGATGGTTTTATGGGGATCCTTGAAATCCTCAGGAAAGTAAAACAACATTTTTTAAGGAAAAATCTTACTGAAGAAGTCCCTGGTATTTAAAGTAGAAACTATTGGCCTAGTGAGCTACCTCAGAAGGGAGGTGAATTGAGTAGTTATAAAAATTAAAGCAAATTATTATCTTTCAACACTTAAATATTCAAATAATTAATTTGATCATAAATTAATTATTATCTTCATATAGCAGCAGATAAGTGTATAAATCTAGGTGCACACCCAAACAATAAGAAATAAAGAAAATAAATAATGCAGTACACACCGATATATCCTGGTTCACCAAGCTAATTTTGGTTAATCCGGTCATCCGAGCCCCACGGAGATTCACATCCACTAAACCACTAGATTCCTTTAAAAGGTAAGAACCAAACATTTACACAATGATTATTTTACAAACTCATAATCAACCTTTACAAAAAAAAAAAAATTCACAGGCTAAGGAAGAACATCTATCTTTTTAACAAACTAAAGACTAACTTAATTCTTTTATACCTTGGGAAAATAATCAAACCTTACTAAAAACACTTCAAGTATCCTTTTCACTAGTAAGGATGAAACTGTTACAATTCACACAATTTTAATTATAATCAGGAAGAATCACGCCTAACTCTTTTCAAGGGAAAAAAGTAAACTATCATTTTTGTATTTTAGGTAAAGATTAAACCTCAATCTCTTCATCGGAAGAGATTGAAACCCTTGCTACCCCTAACTAAATACTCCCCAACAGTATCTAATCTGCACAAACTCACCAATCACAAAAATCAATAAGTTTCTTCCCACTCGGAGTTTCTACCACCTCAAATCAATTTAAACTTAATTAATGTCCCGAATTTACTAGTAATAGAATTTTACGTGAGGAAATAAAAATCTGATTATAAAAATAATGCGGGTAGCACAAAATTGAGCACATAATCAGATTATCACACAAAGCATTTTAAAATAACAAAAGCTTGGAACGATCTCACCAGGAAAATACCAAAAGATTGAAAACGAATCGTAAGACAGCTTAGATTGATGACACCAAATCACTTAGCGCTTTAACTCAAGAACTTCAAACACAGAATGATCTCACAATAATCACTCGATATAATCTCAGAAAAATCACTCTTAGAAAGCTCACGAACTGAAAGTTCTTGATAGATATGATATGTTGATATGTGAAAAACGCAGGTTTATATAAACTGATTTGAAACAAATCTTCTAACGGCTAGTTCCTGAAAGATATTACACTTAAATGCACATATAGACCCCATATATCAATACCATTTAATCCTGGTCAATTTCACTTAAATATGGCTTTTAAATCATTCAATTTAGTCCCCAAATTATTTCTCATTCTCAAATCAAAAAGTAGGAAGTATTAAATAGACTAAATTGAGAAACACTTAAAATAAATGTACATATCCATAGAGATATTAAAATAAGTGTATCACATCATTAATATACCCAAATCCCTACAATATCTCGCTCAGATATCCCAAAAATGACTAGTTTTTTAATAGTTCCTCGAAATCCTCAAAATCTAAAACAACATAGTCGGTTAACCGATCCCTATGGGTCGATTGACCGATTGATATAGGATGCAAACTCAGGCCAAATTTTGGCCCTAGTTGGCTGACTGATCATCGATGATCAATTGACCGATCGATACAGAGAGTTCAGCTATCGACCATCGGTTGACCGATCTCCCTTGATCGGTTGACCGATCGATTCAAAGACTTTCCAATTCTCTAGCCCTTGCCTATTGGTTGACTGGTCATTCATGGTCGGTTGATCGATGACTATTGGAACTCATTTTCTCAAATTATTTTAACTCCAGAACTTCAATGTTTTCGACCCTTTAACCAAATTGTTTTCTCAGTTAACTAAATTGACACTATTAATCAATTTTAAACACTAATCTTACTTAGGTCAATTTTTCTTTTTTAATTTCACATTGAAGCAAATAATTAAACTTAATTAGGATCCTATTTTAAACACACATAAATATCAATCATCTAATTTGTGTCGTGTGTGATCCTAATCAGGATATATTAAGGGTAAAAAAGAATTTGAATTGTTTTCACCTAGATTCTTCAGAATTTTCAATCTCTTAATGTCTGTCTCTGCATCCTTCACAATTTCTTCATGATGTTATCTTGATTAGAACTCTTTAAACTGAAACATTCAATAAACTCATTAGTTCCACCAAAAATATCAACACTTAATTGTCCATCAAAATCTCGGGATCAACAGAAACAATATTTTTATAAGGATCCTTGAAATCCACAGGAAAATAAAATAGATTTTCAGGAAAGTCTTACTGAATAAATTTTCGAGATTGAAGTAAAATATTTTTTAGGATCCTTGAAATCTTCAGGAAAGTAAAAACAGAGTTAAGGAACAACTTACTGAACAAATTCCCGAGATTGAACTTAACATTAATTTTTTAGGACACTTGAAATCCTCAGGAAAGTAAAAACATGATCTTTAGTTGTAACCCCAACATGAAGTTAAATAGCTTATCTTCATCATACATGTTTTTAATGTCTAACATCATTAAAGTAAAACTCTTTAATCGTACTAGTGTGCTTCAAATTTTTAGGGATTCCCAAGCAACCCATGACGTGTTACTGTGACAAAATTGTGCTTTCAATCCGTTCTTCAGATCATTCCACTCTTTGATTAGGGATATGCCTAAATCAAATTCACATGTTTGCCATCAAAACTTCACATTGCCACTAAAATGCATGTGGTTTAAAGTCACATGGTTAGTGTCTAATAGGTATGATGCCTTGAAATATTGTTGAACACCCCACAAAAAATGCTTGAGTTCTTTGGCGTATCTCGCTCCAGGGAGCGATTTTGATTCTTGTACTCTTACTTGCGTTAGGCAATTTTGCATCCCTTGTCTAGTGACGACTTTCTTCAACACAGAAATATGTTCCTAAACAAGCTTGAGGTTAATCTTCCAAATGATGACTAGCACCAGCACGCCTTCCAAATAAAAACTTGAATCTTATTATGGTGTTGGTGCAGAATTCCTCCAACGACATTCTGAGATTTGCAATGTCTACACGAATCTTTGTGTGAGAAGGTCTCCTCGCTGTTGTTTGTAGGCACACTAACATAGTCTTCCAACACTTCTAATCTATAGTTCACATGATACAATGACCATTTCGCAGTCCTGTTCTTATAACCACTATCATAGGATCAGATTTTTCTCCTAAAAATAAGATCGAGTGATGGCCTAAACGATACCAATCAATTAGCCAATTTCTTCTTGCAAAATACACACCAACACAGTAACAAGAAATGTATGAACAGTAAGCACACAAAGTCACACACAGTTACAGGCAAAGCCAAACCTTGTGATAAAACTTAGTAAATAACTACATACGCTCAATTCCTGATCAAGGTTGCAAAAAAAAATAAAAAAAATAAAACTCTCTCCGATAATATTGAGACATGTAACCACAAATTTAAAGAATAACGGTGAAGTTAACATCTCCAACGCTAGGAAAAACTAACAGACACCTGTCTTGACAAGTGTCAAGACATAGTCCAACTACCATGTAGCAGTTACCAAGCCTCGTCTGCCAAGTACCCACAACTGCCAACACATTCGTGCACATGCACCCTATTTTCCCAGCACTTGGCTTCTCACGAACCAAGCAATCAGGTGCTACATTACTAGCAACTCGATCCCATGAGCACACATTAGCCGTTTTGTTTTCTAGTTCAATGATCATGCCAATGTTCGTCAATGCCTTGTCATATCACTCCCATGACCTAATTGTGTCATGCCCCCATATTTTACCTTCATTAACTTGGCCCCATGCCAAAACTTGCCTCGAGTTCATGCTAGGAACATGAGTAACGATCCTAGGATTACGCCTATGATTACCTCGTGCCTTGCATTAACGATGATTGATGCCCACTAGCAGCGCAAGCACGTCGAAGCATGTTGTGCCTTGGTTACTTTCCTTAACGAGTCTCTTGGGTAAGTCGTGCCTCAAATCTTCCCTACATGTGTAGGGTATGCCTACACTATGCTCTTGTTGTGTTGTTGTGTCATCATCCCCTAGCACGACTAGGTTCATGCCACACCACAAGTCTCCAAGAAGAAGGGTTATCAATTCTTTTGATTTGTTGATTGTTGCAAGCTTGGACATGACTTCGTTAACTGTTCTTTTAGCCCAATTGAGATCGGCAAGGGCTTGAGATTTATTGGTTTCGGTGTTCTTCAAGTGAAGCCATGTCTCTTTTGTAAGAGAGTTGAACGTCAGCTCCTTTCCTGGCAACAATCACTGTCTTTCTATGCCCAGATATGATGACAAGTAAAATAATTGAATTGATAGCAATTGGCATGGGTTTGCTTAAGAAGTCATTATGGGTCTCGGTAGTAGGGTTCACCTCACAATACCTCATGAAAAATAACCCAATTGGTAGGAATGAACATCAATATGCTTGAGAAGCCATAATGAAACTAACAAACCATTATTGACTAGCCGAATTATCCAATTCTTGAGCTTGATTTCAATCAATCCCTTATCCATTAAGACTCCCAACCAATGCAACAATCTTCATTGTTGCAATATGGTGTCATTCTCGTACAACCAAGTTGATTGAGCTCAACTAACATGGCAAAGACCTTGGTATGGTCATGATAGCAAAACCCATGCCTCAGTCGTATCTCGTCTTTAATGGGCAAACACTAGGGGCATAATGAGAGAAATTGTGACAATACATATCTCACATAGTTAATGTAATATAGAGAACGGATATTTATGGGTACGTACTTATGAGGGTCCAAGCAGTCGGACATTACACCATTCCTTGATCATGAATGGCCGAAACTTAATGGCAAACAGCTTTAACTAGACGAAATCTAAAAATGTATGTTCAACTACTATTTTTGGGTGAGAGCCCATATTGTTAGATTATTGATTGCCCAAAATATGAAATTTATGCGGGGACCAAAGGGTACAAAAACAAGAGGACATGAAGCTTACCCAAAAAGATTAAAAAAGAAAGAATAGAAATAATAGCAAAGGAGGGATCCTAACATAACCTTGAAATCCACCATTGCATTGTCAATAATCCTACCATCAATAATCCTACCATCCAAGAATCGACTGCCATATTAGTCTCATGGATAGTATAAATGAAGAAAAAATTAACTAAAGAAATCAACCATCTAATATGATGAAAAAAGCTCCAAAGCCACCAAGGAATCCTTTTCTAATTCCTTTTTTTTTTTTTTTTTTTTTTTTTTTAAGGTATGGTGTTGTCCGGGTCAGCTTATGCGCATCTCAACTAATCAACCTCCTCAGGTGATCTTAAGGGCACACCTCTCCACATCCGCCTAATACATTCAAGATTTAATTACTGAAGTGAGAGAGTCAAACCCTAGTTAACAAGAAAATGGGACATCTCTCTTTGCCAACTAGACTAAAACCTCTTGGCTAATCCTTTTCTAATTGCTGATCATATGAATTAAAACATGAGACCAAGTTGAACTAGAATATTTCAGTACCCATTATTCACACATAAACCATATAACACATCATGCATCGTAGAAATTATGTTAAGAGGAAATATGGTAAAAACCACCTTTAGAATTTCTTAAAAATTCGTCCACCACCAGCATTACCAGGGGTTCATCTTGAAGCACTATCGGTATGATGCACAACTGCATTAGGGAAGGGAGAGACCAAACACAACTCCAGCTTTTCAGATGTCATCTAGCAAGATGGACTGCAAAAAACTTGACCAACAAATCATCTAGTAATTTCGAGGATTTCTGCATTCCGCTTTGTAAGAAAACCAGCACATTGAACAAATATTTTTATCTAAGATCAAAAATATGCACCCGCGTCTTCCTTTCCACAGTTCCCAACAAATCCAAATAGGTACAAGTACGGCGTGGCAAATATGTTGTCAAATTTTTGAATGAACATGAAAACTCCACTAAAATATCCGCTACTGAACTAAGGAACTAGCACGAAAAGGCCTTTCAGGAAAGTGTATCTTCAGTTTTCACTTGATGCCCACCATGATTGCAAAAGCATATAGAAATGTGAATCACACATTTCCTTTGGTAATTCCCGTTAGTAGGTAAGGAATTAAAATAAGAAGTCCACATGAAAATAAAGATCATCCTACCCCAGAACCTCTGGCACTTGCCTTCTCTGGCTCACAGCTCCCTTGTTGCATTGAAAATTGGCAATCATTAGAATGGATCCATACTGGATGATCATCATCCTCTTCTTCACTCAATCCTTAATGACCATGAATTTTCTGCACAATAACGATGGTTCTAAGAATTGATAGATTCCATTGGTTTCCAATTTCGGAATCCATCACATGTAGATGCTGAACATTCGAAAAATTAAATAAAAAAGGGAAAAAAAAGGAAAAAAAAGAAAAGGTAAATCGTTTGCCCACAAGAAGGAAATGTCTCCCTTGCATACCAACCACTGCTCGGTTCTTTCATATGGATCATCCCTCTCCAGATAAGAGAAGAGGTTGGGCCACAGGAAGCAGCAACTGTGCTTTTGTTCCTTGGAGTATTTGCATTTCATAAATCTAGCGCAAATAGACTACCCAATCAAATTTATACCAACTTACACTAAAGGCCTTTATAACATCATTGCATGCTTTCATCCCCCAAGTGACCTTCAGCGCTTCCATGTTAACTTCTTTCCTATATCAAATAGCCCACAAAAAGAAATTAGAGGAGATTTTTCACAGTTCCCAAACCTCTGTTTTGGAGGCACAATATATGAAAGCAAGTGTAAAGGGAGTCTATGTTTGACGAGACTAAGTTTTCCTCCTGCAGATAACCATTCCTCATGACAGCCACTTGTTTTATTACTAATTTTCTGGAATTCAACGAAATACAAAATTTTCTTGTACCAAAAACAAGTGTAGATTTATTTATATGCCAGATACATATATAGGATTCCACAACATGGATACTTCGACCTCCTCAAAGTGTTGGTGCTTCCAGCCGAATTGTTGTCAGAGGCACAACGCACAGTTCCGAAAAAACTGCTGCTGATGGTTCAAAAGTTGCTGCTGAAAACAAAGTGAAACAGAATTGAATATTGAGGAAGGCAAATGCAACACTTGAAGTTGCAGTTCTGAAAAATCAATACCATATAACTGAATCAGTTCTTATTACTAATAAAATTATTGCAATAGTCTGTAAATCTAAAGGGCTTATATTTTCATCATTCAACCATTGATTATGAAAAAAACAAAAAGGAAGAACAAGAGATACAAACACATACATGAGTTGGAAACATACATCAAAGTTTGGCGGAATGGAACGGAATCCCGCGGGAATGGAACATATAGCTTGAAGAAATGAAATGTTATAAAATAGAAACAAAAAGAGGGGAAAAAAAAAAAAAGAACGAAAAACAATGGTGAGAAGATATTTCAAAGACTTCAATAGGAAAGATCCGTGACAATTTGTAAATGATGGAATTGAATTACCAAGGAAACCTAAATTAGGGGAGGCTGAATATCAAAGCTACTGTTGCCTGACCAAACAGTAGTGCCATGGATAACAAACAGAAGATGACTGAACATTGGAGAAGAGAAGATTCATCAGAAGACATTTGTGAAAATATATTCCAGATCACGGGCTCAACCTTCGAAGATGTATGAGTCAAATCTTTAAGATAAAATGCAATTTGCGTACCAGAACCTAAAACAAATGCTTCAAAACGTGAATTTCTTACAAAACTGCAAACTTTTGAAATATAAGAATCTGCAAGAATCGAATTGAGAGGTTAGTTGCCTCAACTGATGTGTTAGGCTGACAAATAATACATATGCAAGCTGTTACGAGAAACCCTAGGAACAGCCTGATTTAGTTTTCAATCACACTTCCTCGTCCAAAAAGAACTTTTAAGCTTAGCTCGTTGCAACTGGCCAGCTTTGATATAATCTTTTCTGTTCAAAATAAATAAAGAAATTAAAATAAAATCATTCCTTTGTGTTCTTATTAGGATGACATCCCTAGGGAATTCCCAGATGGAGGATGCATCACATGGATTTAACTTCTAAATAAGTTCTAACATCAAAGAAATACGCAACAAAACAATTAATATATATATGTGTTCCAGACAAAGAGAGTTTGAATCGGTAGACTTTCTAGAAGTACATTACACATGGCATGATCAATTATCCCCGGAGATGGAAAAAAAAAATAAGAAACATAAGCCCATAAGATAAGAGGGATATCATAAAGTCATGACTCAACAATCTCCCCGATATGAGACGCAAGTCTTTGCAAGGATCCCTCATCAAAAGACTTGTCCACCCCCTTAATTTCCGATACAAATTCTAGGGCCTCTTTATATTTTCTTGCTTTACAGAAACCACTGACAACAATCTTGTAGGTTAGCTCATTGGGTCTGCAGTCATGCTCAATCATGTAACAGATCACGTCATTTGCCTCCACGAACATTCCCTTCCTTGCATAACCAGCCACAAACGTATTATAGGAGAAAATGCAAGGGCGAATCCCCCTGGTTGTCATATCTGAGAGAATTCTAAGACCCTCCTGCATGAGACCTTTCCTGCAGAAAGCTTTGATGACCGTGTTGTAAGATACAAGGTCTGGCTTTTCAACAGATTTTTGCATTCCATTGAGGATTTCTTCTGCTTTCCAGCACTCGCCAGTTCTAGCGTACATGTCCATTAAACTATTATAAGTGAGACGATTTGGCTGCAACCCATGCTCATGAATCAAGCGGAAAGTATCATGGGCATGGTCAATCATCTTGTTCCTGGCAAACATTGAAAGCATGATATTCAATAAAACAAGATCAGGTTTGTATCCATTATTTTCCAGTTCGTTGAATGCCCTTTCCATGCCCATTAATGACCTACACTTGAAATTTGCAATCACCAGGGCCCTCAAAACAACCCAACTAGGAAAGATATCACCGTCATAAATCTGTTTTGCGAGCGCTTCTATGCCCATGGTATTCCTTCTCTTTGAATAACAAAGGAGCATCAATGAGTATGAGGTTTCATTGGGCTTGAAACCTTTATTTTTCATGTCTAGAAGGACCGATTCTGCTGCTTTTGAATCCCCTCTATGAGCCAGAGCATTCAGAAGTGCGTTGTAGGTCGTCACACATGGAGTAAACCCTGCTTTAATCATCTCTTGGTACATCTTAGCTGCATCAATAGTTAAGCCACTCCTGCCATAAGCACTAATTAAAGTAGTGAACGTGAACCTATCAGGTTCAAAACCACAACTCCTCATCTCATGGAAAATCCGATTCACATATACATGCATGCCTTTATTACCACACACGGCAAGCATAGTGTTCCAGGTAATAAGATTCGGGGAACATCCATTTGTTTTCATGTCATGAAGAATTTCCATCATCTCGTCTAACCGTGACTTCTTTCCTAGCATCCCAAGGATAGCATTATATGTACACACATTAGGAACACAACCAGATTGTTTCATCTCCTTGAACAAACTTAATGCCTTACAATCCTTTCCAACTTTGCCATAGGCATCTATTAAAGTAGTATAGGTAATGGCAGTCGGCATTATGCCCTTATGGGCCATCGTATCTATAATTGCAGCTCCTTCCTCGTGGAAGCCGGCCCTCACATATGCAGCAATAAGTTCATTGTAAGTCACTACATCAGGCGGGCAGTTATTTTCTTCCATTTCATTCAGAACACTAACAGCTTCTGAGTAGATCCCTGCTTTCCCAAAAACTTGGAGTAAAGCATTGTAAGTAACAATTCCTGGAATGTAGCCGTTTGTTTTAAGTCCTGCAAAAAACTCCTTTGCTTCTTCCAATAATCCCTCTCTCCCACAAGCTGATATTACAGTGCTACAAGTAAACTCATCAATATCTAGCCTTCTGTATCTTATCTCATCCAAAAGGCTCAAAATTTTATCCCACGACCTACCCATCTTCCCATAAACATCCAGCATCACGTTGTAAGTAACCAAACTTGGAGAGAAACCCTTCTCCTTCATATTTTCAAACAGAGCTATTGCCCTTTTGTGCTTGCCTGTACGAGAATATATGTGAAGAATAGTTGTGCATAACCGAACATCAGGAAAATAGTCCTCAATAGAAATCAGATCAAACAACTGTGCTGCAATTGAATGCTGTGACTCTCTACAAAGAATTTTAGCCATTAGTTCTACAGCTTGGTTGTCTAGCCTGCCATTCCAAGTATTCAAATTCATCACAAACCATTCAAACAACCGAAGGGCTTTTTCCCAATTCCCGGAAAGATCTAACCCATGCAGGAGACTGAACAAATCAATTTCAAGTAGCTCAAACTTAATAGAATCCAAATAATCATTGAAACCCGAAATGGGTTGTTCCAAAATTAATTTGACCATGAACTTACATTTCATGGGAAGGCAATCGAGAGTTAAGTCAGCTGATTGAAAGACTTCTTCACGGTTGCTTTCAAGTATTGGGTCTGAAACTAAATTTGATTTCTTGACAAGGGCTTGTTGTAATTCTTGATTTCCGGAAAAAATCTGATGAGAAGTTACATGGGCGTCGCTAGAATGCGCTCTTTTGATGGGTTTCGATTTGTGAGTTGTGGTGGTGGGAGGGGGTGAGGACAGCTGAAGGAGACGTTGGAGGACGGGATTAAGAGGGAATTGCCGAGGCGATGAGGGTTGAGGAGGAGGAGGAGGAGGAGGTAGATGTAGAGTTGTCAAGTCCTTTGATGGCGCCGTTGGTTTTGTTGACTGAACTGGGAATGCAGGCCTATTTGGGAAGAGAGTCCCTTCCATTGTAGATAGGCAAGTTCAAGAAAGCGGGGAGCGAGTGATGTAGAATGTGTATTGAAGATGCCGTGGAAGATATAAATATATGGAAAACTTTTTCAAAAATCACAAGACCCATTTTAATAAAAAGTGATATGACCCTTACAAGCAGTGAGTTTATATTTTAGAATTTTTGAAAGAATTTGTCTAAATATTTTTTATTTTTGTTAAAAACGCGCGTCATTATATCGGAATCAGGCTGCCTTTTGCCAAATACCTCGACTCCTTTTCCTTGAATACATGGAGGATATTTTGAGTTTATACATCCAATTTGAAAAGATAAAAAAATTCATACGAATCTTAGCCTTTGATGTCCAATCCGTAGTTTATGTGGCCCAATTTTAACCATTCATGTTCCATCCACCAATCTTCAAAAAATCAAAATTTGCAATTCTTAACTGATTTTGCCCGGGCAAGTATTAGCTTGTTAACCAAGTTATAATTTTTTACACAAAAATGTTGATAGCACTACTGTGTTATTTGGTGATAATGGTATTATACGGTTAATTCGGTTTCTATTCCTCATTCATGTCAATATATAAGACTTATTTCAATCGCTAAGAAGATAATACTCTAGAGAGAGAAAATAGAAACGTAAAGAGAAATTGGTATGAAAATAAGGCATCAAAACTAGTAAGTGGGAATTGATTATGGATGTTCAATGCAGTTGTAGAAGAAGGGCTATCATGAAAACTTCATGGACAAGCTTGAATCTTTGTCGAAGATTTTTCACCCGTGCAAATTATAAGGCATGATCATTTTATAAGCTTTTACTTAAATATTTTATCTTGTATCACTAAACTTTGAAATAGAAGGTTGTGTACGATTATTATTTATTTATTTTTAATAAAATTTTGGTTGTAATAGAAGAGTTCAACTTCATGTGCGTTCTTTCTCTGAGATGATGATCCCCTAGATGTTAGAGCACGACATGTAATCTTTGAATTACTTAGGAGAAAAATCAAAATTGAATAGATGATAAAAAAAAATTGAAAAATAACGGAGGTCATTTGGGTGCTCCTTATTGTGTTTTGGTTAATTACTTGGATGGTCTACAAGGACAATAACATGCAACGCTATTGAAGAAATGTCCAAAAGAAAATCATCAATTTGTTAATTTGGATTTTATTTTGGGTAGGTATTGTTTGTAATCAGTTGGGTAGAAAGTGATTGATTTTATTGTCAAATCTTTTGTGCATTAACTATTTGTACAAATACCTCAATAAAATAGTACTTGAAAAGTCTATTTTGTATATTGATAGCACTGACATGTGGCAGGTGAGATAAAATGAATTAAAATTATTTTCAAAATATGAATTTATGTTCAAGCCGTGGAAATACAAATTTGATTAGTGATAACATTGATTTAGACAAAATAGTATCTTGAAGATACTGGTACATCAAACACATGGGTGTTAGTGATGAATAAGGGTTAAACATATACGTTTTGGTAGCACCGATATATAGTATGGAGACAAAGATATATATTGTGATGGAGCTATAATGTCAAATGATTGTAGGGTTTAGGGTATTATAATCTACTTTTTAACATTAGGATTTAGGGTATAGGTTGTAAGGCTATAGGATACTGGAAGTAGGATTTCAGGATCTCTTATCAAGCACAGCGTCACCGATGTTGGGTTTGTCCAGGATCTCTTATATACCATGGCTGTGAATTCTTTACCTAATAAATATTATTTTAATACTTATTTTCTAAAAACATGCGTGTGCAGATTTATTTAGAAAAATCAAGCATCCCGGCGTTGTGAACGCCGAGATAAAAAATTAAAAATTAAAAAAAATTAAAAAAAATAAAATTAAACTCAATGGTCCCGGCGTTGTGAACTCAGGGACCATTAAATATAGATATTTTTTTTTTTTTTTTTTCAAACAGCACACCACTGTCCGTTTGCAGCTGCTTTTGACCATCGGCTGCAGTGGTTTGGCCTATAATAGTTCCTCCTTCATTTCTTCTTCATTCATTTCTCATTTTCTCTGTATTCCTTCCTCATTTCTTATTCATACTGTCTGCATTTCGACTCTTCCTCTGCTCTTCCTAAGTATTTGGCCGATTTTCTTCTTCAAAATTCGATAAATTTCACTACTTCTTCCTCGTACTACAAAGAGGCAAGTCCATTTTAATTTTTTTGTTTAATTCATTTATTAGTTTAATTAGAAGTTTTTGACTTGTTTATTTGTTAGTTTAATTAATTTACTTGTTTTTTATACATTATAATATATTGTTTAAAAAAATAGTTAGTTAATTAATTAATTAGTTTAGTTGTAAATTTAGTTTTTTTAAAACATAAAAAAAGTAATAGAGGTTAGTTTAAATTTAATTAGTATATTTTTTACTTATTTAATTTGTTAATTAGTTTGCTTGTTTTGTTAGTTAGTTAATTTAATTTGTTGGTTTAGTTGTTTAATTTGTTAATTAATCGGTTAGTTTAATTTGTTAATCTAGTTGTTAAATAAAAAATTACACTTTGGCCCCTTTTACATGTGTAGGTAAAATATAAATTAATATAATATTTAAAAAAATGTTAGTTAGTTAGTTTAATTTTTAATTTAACTATTTAATTAAAAATATACATTTTGGCCCCTAAAATTTTGACAATTAGAAAAATATAAATTTTCAATATATTATTTTAAAATAAATTGTTAGTTAGTTTAATTTTTGAATTTAGTTATTTAATTAAAAAATACTTGTTTAATTTCTTAATTTAGTTGTTAAATTAGTAATTACACTTTGGCCTCTTTCACATGTGTAGGAAAATATAAATTAATATATTATTTAAAAAAATTGTTTGTTAATTAGTTTAATTTTTTAATTTAGCTATTTAATTAAAAACATATGCACTTTGACCCCTGAAAGTTTCACAATTAGAAAAATATAAATTCTTAATATATTGTTTTAAAATAAATTGTTAGTTAGTTTAATTTATGAATTTTGTTATTTAACTAAAAAAACATATTTCTTTAATTTGTTAATTTAGTTGGTAAATTAAAAATTACACTTTGGGCTCTTTCACATGTGTAGGAAAATATAAATTAATATATTATTTAAAAAAATTGTTAGTTAGTTAGTTCAATTTTTCAATTTAGCTATTTAATTAAAAATATGTAGTTTGGGCCCTGAAAGTTTGACAATTAAAAAAATATAAATTTTTAATATATTGTTTTAAAATAAATTGTTAGTTAGTTTAATTTTTGAATTTAGTTCTTTAATTAAAAAATATTTGTTTAATTTGTTAATTTAATTGTTAAATTTAAAATTACACTTTGGCCACATGTGCAGGAAAATATAAATTAATATATTATTTGAAAAAATTGTTAGTTAGATAGTTTAATTTTTTAATTTAGTTATTTAATTAAAAAAATATGGACTTTGATCCCAGAAAGTTTGACAATTAGAAAAATATAAATTTTTAATATATTGTTTTAAAATAAATTGTTAGTTAGTTTAATTTTTGAATTTAGTTCTTTAATTAAAAAATATTTGTTTAATTTGTTAATTTAGTTGTTAAATTTTAAAATTACACTTTGGCCTTTTTCACATATGTAAGAAAATATAAATTAATATATTATTTGAAAAAATTGTTAGTTGGTTAGTTTAATTTTTTAATTTAGCTATTTAATTAAAAATATACATTTTGGCTCCTAAAAGTTTGACAATTAGAAAAATATAAGTTTTTAATATATTGATTTAAAATAAATTGTTAGTTAGTTAAATTTTTGAATTTAGTTATTTAATGAAAAAATATTTGTTTAATTTGTTAATTTTGTTGTTAAATTAAAAATTACACTTTGGCCACTTTCACATGTGTAGAAAAATATAAATTAATATATTATTTGAAAAAATTGTTTGTTAATTAGTTTAATTTTTTAATTTAGCTATTTAATTAAAAAAATATGCACTTTGACCCCTGAAAGTTTCACAATTAGAAAAACATAAATTTTTAATATATTGTTTTAAAATAAATTGTTAGTTAGTTTAATTTTTGAATTTAGTTATTTAATTAACAAAACATATTTCTTTTATTTGCTAATTTATTTGTTAAATTAAAAATTACAATTTCATCCGTTTCACATGTGTAGGAAAATATAAATTAATATATTATTTGAAAAAATTGTTAGTTACTTAGTTTAATTTTTTATTTTTGCTATTTAATTAAAAATATACAGTTTGGGCTCTGAAAGTTTGAAAATTAGAAAAATATAAATTTTTAATATATTGTTTTAAAATAAATTGTTAGTTAGTTTAATTTTTGAATTTAGTTAAAATTGTTAATTAGTTAGTTTAATTGATGAATTTTATTATTTAATTAAAAAACATGTTTCTTTAATTTGTTAATTTAGTTGTTAAATTAAAATTTTACTTTGGTCCGTTACATATGTGTAGGAAAATATAAATTAATATATTATTTAAATAAAATTGTTAGTTAGTTGGTTTAATTTTTTAATTTAGCTATTTAATTAAAAATATGCATTTTGGGCCCTGAAAATTTGACAATTAGAAAAATATAAATTTTTAATATATTGTTTTAAAATAAATTGTTAGTTAGTTTAATTTTTTAATTTAGTTAAAATTGTTAATTAGTTATTTTAATTTATGAATTTTGTTATTTAATTAAAAAAACATGTTTTTTTAATTTGTTAATTTAGTTGTTAAATTAAAATTTTACATTGACCCGTTTCACATGTGTAGGAAAATATAAATTAATATATTACTTAAAAAATATTATTAGTTAGTTAGTTTAATTTTTTAATTTAACTATTTAATTAAAAATATGCACATTGGGCCCTGAAAGTTTGACATTTAGAAAAATATAATTTTTTAATGTATTGTTTTAAAATTAATTGTTAGTTAGTTTAATTTTTGAATTTAGTTAAAATTGTTAATTAGTTAGTTTAATTTTTGAATTTTTTTATTTAATTAAAAAACATGTTTCTATAATGTGTTAATTTACTTGTTAAATTAAAAATTACACTTTGACCTCTTTCACATGTGTAGGAAAACAACTAAATTAAAAAATTAAACTCAAATTAACTAACAATTCATTTTAAAACAATATCAAAATATAAATTTAATTTGTCAAGTATATATAACGAATTTAATTTGTTACAAATACATTTTTAAACTTCACCAATAATCGAATTTAATTTATCAAAATCAGGTTTGGAAATGTCTTATTTTTCATCTACAATAATATATTAATTGTTACAGATGAGAAAGAAAATATTTCTAAACCTGATTCTGAAAAAATAAAGTCAATTTTTTTTAATTAAATAACTAAATTAAAAAATTAAACTCAAATTAACTAACAATTAATTTTAAAATAATATATTAAAATTTATATTTAATGTTCAATGAAGTTGAGAAACCTACATCAGCTATTTGAGCAAATTGAAAAAATATAAATTTTAATATATTCTTTTAAAATAAATTGTAAGTTAATTTGAGTTTAATTTTCTAATTTAGTTGTTTAATTAAAAAATATGCATTTTGCCCCTAAAAGTTTGACAAATTAGAAAAATACAAAATATTAAACTTATATAAAATAATATTTTCAAAATATAAATTTATTTTGTCAAATATATAAATTTAATTTGTTACAAATATTATTTTATATAAGTTTAACTTATCAACTTTAACTTATCAGAATCATGCTTGGAAGTATCTTCTTTTTCATTTGCAACAATATATTGATTATTGCAGATGGGAAATAAAATATTTTCAAGCATGAATCTAATAAGTTAAAGTTGATTATTGATAAAGTTGATAAGTTAAACTTATATAAAATAATTTTTGTAACAAATTAAATTCGTTATATTTGTAAGCAAAATGTTAAGATTGAAAATAAATTACTGAAACCCATAAAAAATGAACACTATAAATATTGGAATATGACAATTAAAGAAATATAAATTTCAATATATTGTTTTAAAATAAATTGTTAGTTAGATTGTTTTTTTTAATTTACTTGTTTAATTAGAAAATGTGTAATAAAAAATTGTGTACTTTCATTCCTCAAATTAATTGAATCTATTCAGTTGATATTAACTTGACGTGGAGTTTATATTTGATTCAGAATTAAAGTTAAAATAATTATTGAATAAATTAAAAATAAGTAAAATTGTCACACTCTACCCTGGGCACCCGTCACTCAAGGCCCGGCGTGACGTCGACATGACGCTATCTGCCCAAATCAATTAATACATACAGATACGCATAAATACACGCGCTACTGTAATTTTTTTTTCCCAAAAATACCTAAACCTTCCATGGTTCACATCCGACCGGATCACCTCCAAAATGACACTACTACCAGACTCTACCTAGTGCCAGTAGTGGACCAACTCCTAGCCGCGGAACCTGAAACCAAAAATCTTTTATCGGTGTATTGTCTTCATAATAAAAATATTTAATAGATCAAGTACAATGGTTAAATACCAACTTCCAATAATATAATATTTTATAATTACATACCAGGTTGAAAATCTTGTCCCACTGTCACCAATGTAATGAGAAAACATAATTAACCCCCAGCTCAAATATTTTAAGTCAACCCCTTCAAGCATTTTAAATAAATCACACCCAAGCATTTTAAATCCACCAATTAAAATCTTTTAAATCTACTAATCCAAATATTTGAAACAAACCAATCCAAATGTTTTAAATCAACAAGACTAAATCTTTTAACGTATAATGAAATACACCACATCTCATCTCCTACTATCTATAGGATCGTTTTTTCCTCAGGACTTTGCCTAGCAGGTAATCCACATCTTGCAGGACATATCCTCCTGACGAGAAGAAAAATCCATATCTCGTAGGTCATACCCGCCTAACGAGAAGAAAATCTACATCTTGTAGGTCATACCCGCCTAACGAGAAGAAAATTCCCATCTCGTAAGTCATACCTGCCTAACGAGAAGAAAATCCGCATCTCTTAGGTCATACCCTTCTAACGAGAAGAAAATCCATATCTCGTAGGTCATACCCACCTAACGAGAAGAAAATCCACATCTCGTAGGTCATACCCGCCTAACGATAAAAAAATCCACATCTCGTAGGTCATACCCACCTAATGAGAAGAAACTATTGCATAGTCGGACAAAAATCACTCTCCACCTTAAAAACCGTCTTGATCCAAAATCATTTTCCCACCTTTAAAACCAACTTGATCCAAAAATCATTTTCTACTTTTAAAACCAACTTGATCCATATAAGTTGCAAAATCGTCCATTTAAAATAAGCATATTTTCTATAATTTATACGAAAATAAGATTTGTAAATTTACATAGAAGACAGTATACTCACCTCGATTTCTCGCACTGCAAAACTATCATCGTCCAAACCCTACTGGGACGCTGGCGCCTGCGAACCTAATAGCGATACAACCTAAATTAATACTTTATTTAAAATAACCTAACATGCAATGCAGGCTCTAAATTCAATAATTTTCCATTCCCCAAATTTCATTATGAAAAATTATTATTTCGTTCGTTTCGCTCCGTTAATATTTACTGTACGCAATTATTAATATTAACGGTTACAAAATTATTATCCCGGTTGCGAAAATTTTAATGCTAATAGTTTAATTTTTTAACGGAAATAATAGTCGACTAATTTTAATGAAAATAATAGTTAACGATTAAAATATTGACCAACGAAACCGTTACCTGTTCCGAGTCGCCCGTCGGTCACGAAATGGGTTTTTGGTTTTTGATTTGGGGTTGTTTGTGTAAATTAATTTTTTTTCTTTTTTCTTCTTCTTCTTTCTTTGTTCTTCCTTCCCGCTAAATTGTTTTGTCGTTGGATCCCCACCGCCACGACGACAGATCTCACTGCTGCGGCTAATGCCCTTCTTCCCTATTCTGGGTTTCGGCCACTAATTCTGCTCTCTCTCTTCCCTTACTGTCGCCGACCGCTGGAAACCTCACACCCACGCACCTATGCTACCACCGACCGAACAACAACACACCCACAACTCACCGGCTGATCACACAACACACGCCGGTACCACACACATATACACATACACGCTGAATCAGAACACAAATACACGATCGCACACACGTTGGCGACTGAACACCGGTGATCACACGCACACACACCCAATGCCTTAACACACACACACACACGCACGAAACGACACACAATCACATAGAAGTGTCACATACACACACGCACGATCACCGGATGATTGACGACGACGACACACGCACACCCACGCCAGAGTAACAACGACGATCAGAACCCACCATCGCCGGCCGATGCTCTCTCTCACCTCCAGCCACCCTACACAGATCACACACATACACAACGCTCACACACATATACACCGCCAGAGGAACACACCGTCGACCACCCCACGCCCAGCCTCTCTCTCTCTTCTTTATTCTTCATCTTCTAGTGTTTTGTGAAGCATAATGAAAGGTGTATATATTTATATATATGCATGAAATTAGTGGCTGAGTTTGATCCCCTAAGCTTGCCACTTTTTTTTTATTTTTTCGTATGCGTATATATATATATATATATATATATATATATATATATATATATTTATATTATTTTCTCAAATTGCATTAATCCCCCCTAATTTATCTTTAAATTATGATTTAACCCAAATCTAAAATTAATATTCCTAAAATTATGAATTTACCCCTAAAATTTTTAAAATCAATATTATTTAACATAATTTACCCTATTATTTTCTAAATGTTCTAAAATGCGGCTAAAATTTATGCGTATGCAAGAATTATGGTCTTACAAAATATTAAGGATTGAAAATAAATTACTCAAACTCATAAAAAATGAACACTATAAACCAACATATTTTTGTGATTGAGTTTTAGTTGACGATATAATTTTCTTGTTTTGTTTTGCCTTGTGAAATGACAGCCACTTGAAATAGATCACATTCAGTTTTTATTGTTTGGGGTGGTAGAATATTGGAAGATACCGAGTTCGGGGTTTGTTACAGTACATCAACTGTAAAATCTTTGGTTGTCCGAAATTTATGGTCATGTTGCAGCACTACAATTCAAGTACGATTATCGAGTGAAACACTGTGTCGACTAATATGCCTAGCTACAGGACGTTCGACATGGTATTTTGGGCATTCAAAGCTTCAGTTGACAGATGACGTTATTGTCGTCTTGTAATCACCATTGACAGGACCCACTTGTATAGTAAGTATGAGGGAAAAATTTTAATCTCCATTGGAATGACGCCGTCCAACAAGTGCTACCCATTGGCTTTCGCCATTGTACCGACGGAGGACTACCGCTGCTGGCGATGGTTCATCTACATGCTTAGGCGCCATATTGTCGGTGATCGTCTTAAGGTGACATTGATATCTGACAGACACGCTGGTATTATTAGTGTAGTTGATAGTATTTGGCTTAATCAACATAATGAGCCCCTCCGATATCATCGATTTTGTTTGCGGCACCTTTGCAACAATTTCAACAAGATTGCAAAAAATCAGTATCTAAAAAATCTTGCTTGGAAAGCGGGTGCTGCAACACAAATTCGAAAATATGATGTTATCATAGAAGATATCAAAACAATTGATCTTCAGCTGCATAAATGGTGGAACAATATTTGGTAGGGTGGGAAAAACACGCCACTACTTACACTCACAAGTATACGAGGTCTAAGTTTTAGTATAGTGTGATCATTAAGATCGGGTTATCGTATCCACAGGGATTGTTGTCGTTACTATCGAATACCACGTTTGTCGTGACCTAATTTTATCTAGGCGAAAATAAATGTATTTAATTAATTATACTAATACTAATCTAACCTAAATTAACTACACTAATATGCTAATATGTTTTAGGATGAAGAATCTCCTAGGGATTAACGTGTTTACAAATACGTGTTCGATTTCGATTTACTCGCGTTTACGTTGTTCGACCTATTTGACAACCTCGGTACGTAAACTCCACCACCACCTCTTCCGAGTGTAAGACGGGAGAATACATGACTTCGAGTTAACGAAAAAGTCCTCCTCAACGTCTTAACGACCCTAGGTAGCGTGTGTCTTGCCCAACGTCATCGATTGTCCATGATTCAAACCCCGACCGGGTTATAGAATCGTGGCATTTATTCACCTTAATCTGAATCCGGGGTTTGTCAAAACCCCGTATTCTCCATTTATTAATCCATGCATAATAAACAAACAATACGATAAATACAATCAAACCACGAAAAACAAACATGAATGCAACACCGAAATCATCCAAACAACGTATTTATAAATATAGTGTTAATCCCTACTACAATCCATATTTAACTCGAGGCCATAGCCGCATATACAAGAAAATAACGAGCTAAACATGCTCACATGATCCTAAGATAAATAAATAAGGAAAAACGATCGAAGAACTTAGCCTCGTCCGAAGATAAACCGCTAAGAATGGTCCACGATCGATTCGCCGTCTTCTCCACTTCAAGATGTGAGCTCCATGATAGGTGTGAAAAACCTATCTATTTCCAATCCTAATTGGTTAGTTTTCGAATATGTTTATAGTTATTTTTATTATGTTTTAATTAGTATTTATACTTTTTGTATAACTCAGGTGTGTGGGTCAAAAATATAGGAAACTGGAGCTAAAATGATAAGATTGAACCAAAGCGGTTCGAAGTTACGGTGGATAAATAAGCTCGGAGGCTAAAAGACGAAACAGGCCCACCGCTTAAGTGTCCAGACCACCGCTTAAGCAGTGAAGATGCAGAGAAGAGCAAAATGTTACTGACGGACGACCGCCTGAGCGAAATTTCTACCGCCTAGGCGAAAATCCAACATAATGTTCTCTAGTCCACCGCCTACTTCACCGCCCTGGCGATCAGACTTAACCGACCTAATTCCGCCTAGGCGGAAATTCCATCGCCTAGGCGGATTTACCCTGTACAGCCTTTAGATATTTTTAGGATATTTTTGCTATAAATATCTCCTCTCCTCCCCCTTTGGCCGGAGCTCTCTCATCTCTCTTTCATTTTTGAGCCCTTTAGGCTATACTTAAGCTAAGGGTTATGAATTTTAGTGGTGGAGCTCGCATCCCGAAGTGGGAAAGATGGCGAATCGATCGTGGAGCGTTCTTAGCGGTTTATCTTCGGACGAGGCTAAGTTCTTCGATCATTTTTCCTTATTTCTTTATCTTAGGAGCATGTGAGCATGTTTAGCTCATTATTTTCTTGTATATGCAGCTATGGCCCTGAGTTAAATATGAATTGTAGTAGGGATTAACACTATATTTATAAATACGTCGTTTAGGTGATTTCGGTGTTTCGTTTGTGATTGTTCTTCGTAGTTTGATTGTATTTATCATATTGTTTGTTTATTATGCTTGGATTGATAAATGGAGAATACGGGGTTTTGACAAACCCTGGATTCGGATTAAGGTAAACAAACGCCACGATTCTATAACCCGGTCGGGGTTCGAATCGTGGACAATCGATGACGTGGGGCAAGACACACGCTACCTAGGGTCGTAAAGACGTTGAGGGGGACCTCTTCATTGGCTCAAAGTTGCGTTATATTCCTCGTCTTACACTCGGAAGAGGTGGGGAGGGAGTTTTAGAACGGAGATTGTCGATAGGGTAAATACAACGCGACGATCCAATAACCCGGGAGGGAGTTGGATTGTGTGCAATCAATGACGCTGGGAGAGACTCACGTGACCTAGGGTCGTTAAGACGTTGAGGGGGACTTCTCCGTTGACTCGAAGTCATGTATTCCCCCGTCTTACACTCAGAAGAGATGGCGGTGGAGTTTACGTACCGAGGTTGTCAAATAGGTCGAACAACGTAAACGGGAGCAAATCATAATCGAACACGTATTTGTAAACACGTTAATGCCTATACAATTCTTCACCCTAAAACATATTAACATAATAGTGTAGTTAATTTAGGATATATTAGTATTAGTTTAATTAATTAAATACATTTGTTTTTCGCCTAGATAAAATTAGGTCACGACAAACGCGGTATTCGATAGTAACGACAACAATCCCTGTGGATACGATAACCCGATCTTAACGATCACACTATACTAAAACTTAGATCTCGTATACTTGCGAGTGTAAGTAGCGGCGTGTTATTCCGCACGCTACCAAGTTTTTGGCGCCGTTGCCGGGGATTGGTTGTTTGTCAAATTCTATTCCTGGCCTCGTCACCAAGTTTTTGGCGCCGTTTTCAGGGATTATTTTGATGTTATTTTCGGAAAAACGCAGTAACAGCTCCGGACTTAAGTTTTACATAGGAGAAGCAAGTGTTTCGTATTGTCGGGATTGGCGATGTCGTTCATTGTCAATATTGTGTGTAAATGACCTAATTTTACTTTAATCATTTCTTTGTATATAATTTTTGTTTGTAGTTTTGTTTTTTGTTTCTTATGCAGGGTACGTGCCGATGTTAGATCGACGGGTATTGATGCATCCCTTTCGACGGGATTCTAAGCCATTTATGTTGCTTGGCCAAGCACATAAGCCGGTGAGGCATTTCGTTGAGAGATTGAGCTATCCAAAGCAAAACCTCGCCTATCTTGAGGGCCTTCTGAAAATGTCGGGCCGAGGACATTAAACCACGCGCTTCTTGGGAGGTAGCCCAAGCAATTCTTTTTGTTCCATCCCATTTGACTTGAATCGGAGGCGAGACCTTCTCGCCTCCCAGGTAAGTGTTCTAAACACCCTTTGTCAGCATGCTTTAAATTTCATATGTTGAAGAATGATGATTGGGTTCGCTGAGGACACTGTCCACTTTGAGTTTGGGGGTGATGTGTAGTATGCAGTATGTTAGTTTATGTGTTACTGTTTTTCCGTATTGCATCTGTGTTTAGGTTAGAATGTGTTTATGTTTTTGTGTGTTGTTATTATATGTTGAGTTTTGCATCATCTGGGCCATCACTCAATGATGAAAATTACCCCTGGTTGTTTTCGAAGTCAAGGGTAATACCCATGCATGTGTGATTCTGTGTGCTTGATTATGCTTTTTGGTAAAAATTATTGTAGATCCTAATTTGCACGGGCACATAGACTCAATATATTGTTATTCAATTGATTTGAGGGCAATTATCAATTAACCAAATTCATGACACATTAAGGGTTCTAGAACTTGATTGAAGGGAAGCTTGAGGCGAAATCCTAGGTGAGGTAGTTCAGGAGACGTGATTTAGGCAGTCGTTTTGTCGCTTGAGCCTTTTTAAGCCTACCTTGATATATGTTTATCCCTCGTTACCCTTTCGAAGCCTAAATGCATATTTAATTCAGAACACATAAACCAACAATACCACGGCCAATTGAATTCCTTCCAGTCCTTAATCGCTGAATTTAAAGGCACATTTGAGTGAATCAAGTTAGCCGTTGCAAAGGCTTCTTGATGTGAGCGGTTGGGTTTAGGGAAAACTTCTAATTGGTTCGGTATTTGAGTACTCAATTGTCGTTTTTCATTTGTATTTCAGATACCCCTTCAATTGTAACAATCAAATAAGTTTGGGGGTGTGTTCGTTGAAAAGAAAAGAAAAAAATATAGAAAAAAAAAAGAAAGAATCAAATGTAAATACGATTTTTATTTCCATTTCTTTTGACAAGTGAGTACGTAGGTCTTCAATGCATGTTCGGGATTGTTTCCAATCTTTCTATGCGAATTCGAGAGTGAATGTGCAAAGCGTTGAGCCTTGGGTAACGTTAAGTTAACAACGTTAACCCGTTTTCTATTCCAAATTAACCTTAGCCAAATATACCAAAACTGAACCAAGCCCTAATGATCTTCATGAACTACTAAACCTACATTAGTGGAGAGTGGACCCCAATCCTGTTTATGGAAATCTTTAACTCATGAATTTTGTTGGTGGATAATCCAATCCAATCGTTGTATAGTTATATTATTGAGTATCGCACTAACACGTTTAAAGGATCTAGAATAGCGTTCACCATTATTTCATATCAAAGTTCTAGAACATTACATGCTGTGTGTTACCGCCTAAACTCGATATAACTGGCGGTTGTTGAGGGAAAAATAAATAGGCAGTTAGAAGAAGTCAAAACTCGCGTATTGTTATGTTTAGATTGTTTGTTATTCATTTCCGTTTGTGTATTTTTCACTCCACACCTAAAATTACTAAAGATACCCTTAGATATAGCCTAAGGGGCTCAAAAATCCATGGGGGCAAGAGAGTCACCGGCCAAGGGGGAGGAGAGGGGGTATTTATAGCCAAAATATCTCAAAAATATCTAAAAATATCTCAAGACTGTACAGGGAAAATCCTCCTAGGCGGTGGATTCTTCGCCTAAGCGGAGTTAGGTCGGTTCGGTTTGATCGCCTAGGCGGTGAAGTAGGCGGTAGACTGGGAGAACATTCTGTTGGATTTTTGCCTAGGCGAAGGAAACTTCGCCTAGGCGAGCGGCTATCAGTAGCCCATCTTCATTTTCTGCTGGATTTCTGCCTAGGCGATAGAATCTTCGCCTAGGCGGTCATCCGTCAGTAACATTTTGCTCTTCTTAGCATCTTCACCACTTAGGAGGTGGTCTGGACGCTTAAGCGGTGGGCCTGTTTCATCTTTTAGCCTCCGAGCTTGTTTATCCACCGTAACTTTGAACCGCTTTGGTTCGATCTCATCGTTTTAACTCTAGTTTCCTATCTTTTTACCCCATACACCTGATTTATACAAAAAGTATGAAAAATAATTAAAACATAATAAAAATAACTATAAACGTATTCGAAAACTAACAAATTTGGATTGGAAATAAATAGGTTTTTCACACCTATCAATACCCTCAAACTCAGAATTTGGCTAGTCCTCGAGCCAAACACACACACTAAAATGAAAAATATACAAATCGAAATAAACAACAAACAACCTAAAAACAATCTAAACCTAACAACATGCAAGTTTTGACTTCTTCTAATGGCCTATTTATTTTTTCCCTCAACAACCGCCAGTAGTATCGAGTTCAGGCGGTAACACACAGCATGTAATGTTCTAGATTTTCAACATGCAATAATGGTGAACACTATTCTAGATCCTGTAAACGTGTTAGTGCGAGACTTAATAATATAACTATACAACGATCGGATTGGATTATCCCCCAACAAAATTCATGACTTAGACCGTGAAGGACTAGGATTTCCATAGGCTTGATTGAGGTCCTCTCTCCACTAATGTAGGTTTACTAGCTCATGAAGATCATTAGGGCTTGGTTCGGTTAAGGTTAATTTGGCCAAGGGTATTTTGGAATAGAAATTGGGTTAACGTTGTTAACTTAACGTTACCCAAGGCTCAACGCTTGGCACATTCACTCTCGAACCCCCATAGAAATATTGGAAACAATCCCGAACATGCATTTAAGACCGACGTACTCACTTGTCAAAAGAAACGAAAATAAAAACCGTATTCACATTTTTTTTTTCTTTTCTATTTTTTTTATTTTCTTTTCAATGAACACACCCCCTAACTTATTTGATTGTTACAATTGAAGGGGTGTGTGAAATACAAATGAAAAACAACAAGTGAGTACTCAAATACCGAACCAATTAGAAGTTTTCCCTAAACCCAACCGCTCACATCAAGAAGCCTTTGCAATGGCTAACTTGATTCACTTAAATGTGCCTTTAAATTCAGCAATTTAAGTTTGGAAAAAGATCCACTAGCTATGGTATTAGTTTATGTGTTCTGAATTGAATTTGGATTTAGGCTTCGACAGGTTAACGAGGGATAAACATGTAACACTTAAAAAGGCTCAAGAAACAAAGAGAATGCCTAAATCACGTCTCCTGAACTACATCGCCTAGGATTTCGCCTCAAGTTTCCCCTTAGTCAAGTTCTAGAATCCTTAATGTGTTATGAATTTGGTTAATCGATAATCGTCCTCAAATCAATTGAATAATTATACATTGAGTCTATGTGCCCGTGCAAATTAGGATCTACAATAATTTTTACCAAAAAGTATAGTCAAGCACACAGAATCACATATGCATGGGTATTACCCTTGACTTCGAAAACAACTAGGGGTAATTTTCATCATCGGATGACGGCCCCGATGAACACAAAGCTCAACATGAAAACAACAACACAAAAACATAAACACATTCTAACCTAAACACACATGCAATACGGAAAACGATAACACATAAACTAACATACTACTAAATACTACACATCACCGCCAAACTCAAAGTGGACAGTGTCCTCAGTTATCCCAATCATCAATCTCAACATATGAAATTTAAAACATGCTAACGAAGGGTGTTTAGAACACTTACCTGGGAGGCGAGAGGATCTTGCCTCCGAATCAAGTCGGATGGGATGGATAAAAAAGAATTGTTTGGATTGCCTCCCAAGAAGCGCGTGGCTTAATGTCCTCGGCTCGACATTCAGAATGCCTTCAAGATTGGCGAGATTTTGCTTTGGATAGCTCGATCTTTCAATGAAACGCCTCACCGGCTTATGTGCTCGGCCAAGCATAGTAACCGGCTTGGAATTCCGTTGAAAGGGATGCATCAATACCCGTCGATCTAACATCGCCAAGTACCCTGCATTAAAAACAAAAACAAAACTACAAACAAAAATTATATACAAAATAAATGCCTAAACTAAAATTAAGTCATTTACACACAATATCAATAATAACAACTTTGCCAATCCCTAACAATACGAAACACTTGCTTCTCCTATCTAAAACTTAAGTCTCTAGAGCCGTTATCGCGTTTCTTCGACAATAACATCAAAACAATCCCCGGTAACGGCGCCAAAAACTTGGTAGGGCGGGAAAAACACGCCGCAACTTACACTCGCAAGTATACAAAGTCTAAGTTTTAATATAGTGTGATTGTTAAGATCGGGTTATCGTATCCACAGGGATTGTTGTCGTTACTATCGAATACCACGTTTGTCGTGACCTAATTTTATCTAGGCGAAAAACAAATGTATTTAATTAATTAAACTAATACTAATATATCCTAAATTAACTACACTATTATGTTAATATGTTTTAGGGTGAAGAATTGTATAGGGATTAACGTGTTTACAAATACGTGTTCGATTCTGATTTGCTCCCGTTTACGTTGTTCGACCTATTTGACAACCTCGGTACGTAAACTCCACCGCCACCTCTTCCGAGTGTAATACGGGAGAATACATGACTTTGAGTTAATGAAGAAGTCCCCCTTAACGTCTTAATGACTCTAGGTCACGTGAATCTTGCCCAGCGTTATTGATTGCACACAATCCAACTCCCTCCCGGGTTATTGAATCGTCGTGTTGTATTTACCCTATCGACAATCTCCGTTCTAAAACTCCCTCGCCACCTCTTCCGAGTGTAAGATGAGGGATATAACGCAACTTCGAGTCAACGAAGAAGTCCCCCTCAACGTCTTAACGACCCTAGGTAGCGTGTGTCTTGTCCAACGTCATCGATTGTCCATGATTCGAACCCCGACCGGGTTATAGAATCGTGGCGTTTGTTTACCTTAATCCGAATCCGGGGTTTGTCAAAACCCCGTATTCTCCATTTATCAATCCATGCATAATAAACAAATAATACGATAAATACAATCAAACTACGAAGAACAAACATGAACGCAACACCGAAATCATCCAAACAACGTATTTATAAATATAGTGTTAATCCCTACTACAATCCATATTTAACTCGAGGCAATAGCCGCATATACAAGAAGATAATGAGATAAACATGCTCACACGATCCTAAGATAAAGAAATAAGAAAAAACGATCAAAGAACTTAGCCTTGTCCGAAGATAAACCGCTAAGAATGCTCCACGATCGATTCGCCGTCTTCTCCATTTCGGGATGTGAGCTCCACACCTAAAATTACTAAAGATACCCTTAAATATAGCCTAAGAGGCTAAAAAATCCATGGGGCAAGAGAGTCACCGGCCAAGGGGGAGGAGAGGGGGTATTTATAGCCAAAATATCTAAAAATATCTCAAGACTGTGTAGGGAAAATCCGCCTAGGTAGAGTTAGGTCGGTTCGGTTTGATCACCTAGGCAGTGAAGTAGGAGGTGGACTGGGAGAACATTCTGTTGGATTTTCGCGTAGGCGAAGGAAACTTCGCCTAGGCGAGCGGCTGTCAGTAGCCCATCTTCGTCTTCTGCTGGATTTTCGCCTAAGTGATAGAATCTTTGCCTAGGCAGTCGTCCATCAGTAACATTTTGCTTTTCTCAGCATCGTCACCGCTTAGGCGGTGGTCTGGATGCCTAAGCGGTGGGCCTGTTTCATCTTTTAGCCTCCGAGCTTGTTTATCCACCGTAACTTCGAACCGCTTTGGTTCAATCTCATCGTTTTAGCTCCAGTTTCCTATCTTTTTGCCCCACACACCTAATTTATACAAAAAGTATGAAAACTAATTAAAACATAATAAAAATAACTATAAACGTACTCGAGAACTAACAAATTCGGATTGGAAATAGATAGATTTTTCATACCTATCAATATTCCAGCTTACAAATGGACTAGGGAACATGACAATAGTAAGCGTTGGGGAGTCATGAAGACCAATTACGTAAAGGTATTTAACAACTATTTGAAGGGTACAAGAAATATTCCAATAACTGCATCCGTCAAGATTACGTTCTACAGAATGGTTAAATACTTTGATATTGGTTGACAACAAGCTCTAAAGGACTCAGTCAACAGTTACGTATATGCTAAACACATCGTTGAAAAAATACAGAAATCTCAAGTCAAGTCTAAAACATACGAGATTCAAATATTCAATCGGTAATTTAGTATTTATTATTATTATTTTTACGTTACATATAATTGTTGCGACACATTTTAATAAAATATGATATTTTTTCTATTTTTTCTAGAGAGAATATGATCTATCACATGAAAACTAGAAAGACTCTCACTAGGGGCTTAATTCCTCACGAAGTTACACTAGGGGATAACTTTGATTGCACATGTGGCAAGTATAAAATTTAGTGATATCCGTGCTCTCATATACTTGCGGCCATCGAGTATAGTGGAGTTAATGCATTCCGCCATATTGCAACTGAGTACACAATGATAATCAATTAATGGTATGGGAGTCATAGTTTTGGCTAATTATTCACAAGGACTACTGGCCAGAGACCAATATTTTTAACCTGATTCCAGACTATAACAGACTTCGAGTTGTGCATCGTGGTCGACCAAACTCCACTCGCATTAAAAACGAGATGGATCAGTCACGAAGAACAATGACAAATCATTGCGGTTTATGTTCTCAGACTAGACATGATAGGCGGAAGTGTCCATCCCGACCCTGCCATACACCCAATTGATCTTGTTGGTTCATTGTAATGAATGTTTATACTACTTTATTTCTTTATTATGTCAAATTTTATGTATTATAAATTCCATTCACTTATCGCACATATTTTTTTGTAATGAATGTTATATTTTATTTATAAATGTGATTAAATTTTAATTTCGTACTAACAAATTTACCACAAGTGTTGCGGAATTTTTTTTTAGCTATACATCCTGGGCCCGAAGATACTTCAGTTCTACACCTGCAAGGAGAGCACAAGTCCGAACTAGTTTGGGCAACACAGGTAAATATTCAGGCTATTGCATTAATTTTTTTATTTTAGTTTTTTAAAATTTTAATGTTATTTATTGTGTCTTATTAAATGTTTCAGGATATTAGTACTTTTGACTGTGCTGGATATGATGTAGGGGAATGGAGAGAAAATGTCCCCCCTCAAGTTATACAATTGATTTGTATGGGCCATTCAGGTTGTGGCCGAAGAGATTAGATAGGGCCCTCATAACCGCGTTGGTAGAGAGATGGCATCCCGCACACTTTCCATCTACTTGTCAGGGATATGACTATTGGTAGGGCGTAAAATATACCACTACTTACACTCGCAAGTATACGAGGTCTAAGTTTTAGTATAATGTGATCGTTAAGATCTAGTTATCGTATCCACAGGGATTGGTGTCGTTACTATCGAATATCGCGTTTGTCATGACCTAACTTTATCTAGGCGAAAACAAATGTATTTAATTAATTAAACTAATACTAATATAAACTAAATTAACTACACTAATACACTAATATGTTTTAGGGTCAAGAATTTCCTAGGGATTAACGTGTTTACAAATACGTGTTCGATCTCAATTTATTCACGTTTACGGTGTTCGACCTATTTGACAATCTCGGTACGTAAACTCCACCGCTACCTCTCCCGAGTGTAAGACGGGAGAATACATGACTTCGTGTCAATGAAGAAGTTCCCCTCAACGTCTTAACAACCCTAGGTCACGTGAGTCTCGTCTAGCGTCATTGATTGCACACAATCCAACTCCCTCCTGGGTTATTGGATCATCGTGTTGTATTTACCCTATCGACAATCTCCCTTCTAAAACTCTCTCGCCACCTCTCCCGAGTGTAAGACGAGAGATATAACGCAACTTTGTGTCAACGAAGAAGTCTCCATCAACATCTTAACAACCCTAGGTAGTGTGTGTCTTGCCCCACATCATCGATTGTCCACAATTCAAACTCCGACCGGGTTATAGAATCGTGGCGTTTGTTTACCTTAATCCAAATCCGGGGTTTATCAAAACCCCGTATTCTCCATTTATCTAACTAAGAATAATAAACAAACAATACGATAAATACAATCAAACTACGAAGAACAATCACAAACGAAACACCGAAATCATCCAAACAAACATATTTATAAATATACCGTTAATCCCTACTACAATCCATATTTAGCTCGTGGTCATAACCATATAAAAATATAAATAAATCTAAACATGCTCACATAATCCTAAAATAAATAAATAAGGAAAAACAATCAAAGAACTTAGCCTCGTCTGAAGATAAACCGCTAAGAACACTCAACGATCGATTCGCCGTCTTCTCCACTTCGGGATGTGAGCTCCACCTCTAAAAGTCCTAAATATACCCTTAGATATAGCCTAAGGGGCTAAAAAATGCAAGATAGCAAGAGAGAGAGAAGAGAAGGGGGAGGAGAGGGGGTATTTATAGCCAAAATATCCAAAAAATATCTAAAAATATCTCAAGACTGTGCAGGGGAAATCTGTCTAGGCGAAGAAAACTTCGCCTAAGAAAAATTAGGTCGGTTCAGCTAATCGCCTAGGCGGTGAAGTAGGCGGTGGACTGGGAGAACATTCTGTTGGATTTTTTCCTAGGCAAAGAAAACTTCGCATAGGCGAGCGGCTGTCAGTAGCCCATCTTCGTTTTCTGCTGGATTCCCACCTAGACGAAGGAATCTTCGCCTAGGTGATCGTCCGTCAGTAACATTTTACTCTTTTCTCAGCTTCTTCACCGCCTAGGTGGTGGTTGGGATGCCTAGGTGGTGGGCCTGTTTAATCTTTTAGCCTCCGAGCTTCTTTATCCACCATAACTTCAAACCGCTTTGGTTCGATCTCATCGTTTTCTCTCCAGTTTCCTATCTTTTTGCCCTACACACCTGATTTATGCAAAAAGAATAAAAACATATTAAAACATTTAAAAATAACTATAAACGTACTCGAAAACTAACAAATTCAGATTGGAAATACGTAGGTAATTTACACCTATCAACTATCACACTACAGGACGTGGCCGCCTTGTTGGGGTTACCCTTGCATGGGTTTCCAGTTATCGCCTGGTGGCACGTAATTAACGCACGCCACTTTCACTGCAAGTGTACGGGTCAAGTTTTAGTATAGATGGGAAGAGTAAGGGTATCGTATCTATAAGGATTGGTTGAGATTATTATCGATTACCGTGATTATCATAACCTAATTTTATCTAAGCGGTAAAAAATATAATTTATAATTAATGAAAACTAATACTAAAATACTAATTAATCTAATTAAACTATAATACTATTTTGAGACGTTTAAGGGAAAAGATTGCTTAGGGATTAATTTCATTTACTTAAATGCATTTGATTTCGTTTTAGTTTACGTTAACGGCGTTCGACCTATCTGACAATCTCGGTTCGTAAACTCACTCGCCACCTCTCCCGAGTGTAATACGAGTGAATATGTGACTTCACGTCAACGAAGAAGTCCCCCTCAATGTATTAACAATGCTAGGTCATATGAGTCTCGCCCCAACGTCATTGATTGCACACTTTTCAACTCCCTCCTGGGTTATTGGATCATTGCGTTGTGTTTAACCTAGTCCGAATCCCAGGTTACCTCTCCTGAGTGTCAAACCCCATATTCTCACTATATCTATCTAAGCATAATATCATGAAAACATGGGAAACACAATCAAAATAACGAAGAACAACCGCTAACGAAACATAATTCAATCAAACAACATATTCATAAATTTATATTAATCTCTAAGACAATCCATGTTTAGCCAATGGCCATAACCATATATACAATGTAAAATAAGCTAAACATGCTCAACAACTACTGAAATTAAGAAAATAAAGAAAATAAATGAAAGACTAAGCCAATATCCGAAGATTTGGTACTAAAACCGTTGAACGATGGCTTCCTTCTTCTTCTTCTTCAACGGGTTGTGAGCTCTCCCTCAAAAACCTCTCAACCTAACCCTAAATATATTCTAACGGGCTTAGGGGGTGTTAAATGGCCGGAGGAGAGGAGAGGAGCAATATATAGGGAGAAAAATATTGAAATAAATATCTAATTCTATGTGCAGAGTGACCTCCACGGCAGTGGGTATGTCAGTTTGATCTTCGCCGCAACAGTGGAGTCAGTAGTGGGTGCATGAACCTTTCTGTAGTTTCACCACCTCGGCAATGAGCTTCCAGCAAGAATAAGGCCCTCTCTGCATATTGACCACCATGATAGTGGTCTGGACACCGTGGCGGTGGGCCAGTTTTTAGAATTATGCCTCTATGCTCGTTTTCCCACCGTTCTTCCACTGTTCTTAATCCGATTTGATCGTTTATGCTCCGCTTTTATACCATTTCACCCCACACACCTATTTTAATACAAAAAGAATAAAAACATATTAAAACATATAAAAATACCATAAAAATATTCTTAAACTAACAAAACCGATTTGGGAATAAATAGATAAATCATACCTATCAAATACCCCCAAACTTGGGATTTTGCTAGTCCTCAAGAAAAACACTCACACTAAAATGAAAAACACAACTAAATTAAATAACATGAACAACCTAAACACAAGAAATCTAAACAAAATGATATATGAGTTTTGAATTCTTCTATCGACCAAGTCATTTTCCCCTCAACAACCCCCAATCATTCCGAGTTCAGTTGGTAAAATGCACCATGTGATGTTCTAGAATTTTGACATTCAATAATGGTGAATGCCATTCTAGATCTTGTTAATGTGTTTGTGCGAGACTCAATAATATAGCTATCCAAGACCGGATTGGATTATCCACTAAAAAAACTCACGACTTAGACCGTAAAGGACAAGGATATCCATATGCCTGATTGGAATCCACTATCCACTAATGTAGGCTTGGAAGTTCATAAAGATCAGAAGGACTTGGTTCGGTTTTGGAATTTGGCCAAGGGTATTTCGGAATAGAAAACGGGTTAATGTTGTTAACTTAACATTATCAAGGCTCAATGCTTGGCACATTCACTCTTGAACCCCCATAGATAAATTGGAAACAATTCCGAACAAACATTTAAGACCGACGTACTCACTTGTCAAAAGAAACGTAAATTTAACGATATTTACATATGTATTTTTTTTTTCAACTTACTACACCCTAAACTTATTCGATTATTACAATTTTAAGGGTGTGGTTAAAACAAACGAAATACGACAAGTGAGTACTCGAATACCGAACCAATCTGAAGTTCGCCCTAAACCCAACCACTCACATCTAGCAGTATATTCGAATGCTAACTTGATTCACACAAATTGCGCCTTTAATTAAGTGATTTTGGTTTGGAAAAAGATCAACTGGCCAGGGTATTTGCTTATGTGTTCAGAATTGAATTGGCATTTAGGCTTCGACAAGGTAACGGGGGATAAACATATAACATGGTTAGCTTAAAAGGCTCAAGCGACAAAATGAATGCCTAAATCACGTATCTTAAACTACCTCGCCTAGGATTTCACCTCAATCAGGTTCTAGAGTCCTTATTGTCATGAGTTTGACTAATCGATAATCGTTCTCAAATCAATTGAATAGAAATAAATTGAGTCTATGTGCTATTAGGATCTACAATAATTTTCACTAAAACGCATTGTTAAGCACACAGAACACACATGCATGGGTATTACCCTTGACCTAAAAAACAATCAGGGGTAATATCATCATCGGGTAACGGCCCAAATGAACACAAAACTCAGTATGCACACAACAACAACACTAAAATATTCTACACTAAACAAACATGCAATACGGTAAAATAGTAAAACATACTAATATCCTACACATCACCGCCAAACTTGAAATGGATAGTGTCGTCAACGATCCAATCATCAATCTCAACATTTGAAATTAAAGCATGCTGACGAAGGGAGTTTAGAATATGTACCTAGGAGGCGAGAGAATCTCTCCTCCGAATCAAGTCTTCTGAGATGGATTTAACTTATTTTAGAACTTGGGTTGCCTCCCAAGAAGCATGTGATTTAAAGTCATTGGCCTGACATGGAGAACGACTCGTCAAAGAGCGGTTTCCGCCTGTAGTACGTGTCGTACAACACTACATACGGGTCTTGGTTCAGTACGCCCTCAAGACTGGAAAAATTTGGCTCTGATCGGCCCAAACTTTCAACGAGATTCTCCACTTGCTCATGTACTTGGTAGGCTTGGAAGAATGTTGCTAATGGCGGCGAAGGACAAATGAGCCACATCAGATCCTCGTAGATGTGATCATCTAGGATCGATGGTGGAATCACAATTTGGATCTTCAATGGTGGTGAATCACAATCGTCAATCTACGCTTAGGTTCCCGTCTCATTCAGATAAGCATAGTTGAACTTTCTCAAGCCCATTCCGCTCGTTTTCGGCTCCTCATCGTGGCTTTCATTGAATGTGGCTTATGAATCACCCAGTGCCACTGTATCTGACTCGGCCTCAATAAAGCAGATTAGATGACTGATTTTCATCTGAAGAGACGTTACAGTTGCATCGATTTTAGTGCAAATCGTCTCAATATTGTCAAGACGATCTTCATACTCAATGATCCGATCATTCGTCTCCCTCCAAAACGCTTGAGTCTCCCCAATAAAATTAGAGAATATTTCCTCCAGGGCGGGGGAAGACTCAACATATTGGTCCGGTGTGTCAATCTATGGCGCCGTGGTAGTGAAACTATCCTCCAAGCTTGGATAACTTGGTGAATAATTCCAATACAGAAAATCGAGCTCGGCCATGTCTTCCAACAACTGATAGGTTTCATCCGCAGTTAATTGGTCGAAAGAGGTGGTACCGTTTCCTCTTTCAACCTAATTTCTGGTTGCGGCTAGTAACCCATCGAGGAAGTTTAGTAGTTGACACTCCCTCGGGAAACGATGGTTCGGAAACCGGAACAACAACTCCTTGTATCGATCCCAAACACTATAAAATGGTTCGAAATCCCCTTGAAAGAAATACAAAAGTACTTGTTGATCTAACATCATCAAGCACCCTGTAGGAAAACAAAAACAAAAACTACAAAGAAAAAAATTATAAATAAAAGAAATGCCTAAAGTAAAATCAGGTCATTTACTCACAATATCTATAACAATCTAAAAACCAATCCCCAGCAACGGCGCCAAAAATTTGGTGGCACGTAATTAACGCACGTCACTTTCACGCAAGTATGCGGGTCAAGTTTTAGTATAGATGGGTAGAGTAAGGGTATCGAGTCCATAGGGCTTGGTTGAGATTATTATCGATTACCGTGATTATCATAACCTAATTTTATCTAGGAGGTAAAAAATGTAATTTATAATTAATAAAAACTAATACTAAAATACTAATTAATCTAATTAAACTATAATACTATTTTGAGATGTTTAAGGGAAAAGATTGCCTAGGGATTAATTTTATTTACTTAAATACGTTTGATTTCATTTTAGTTTACATTAACGAAATTCGACTTATCTGACAATTTCGGTTCGTAAACTCACTCGCCACATCTCCCGAGTGTAAGACGAGTGAATATGTGATTTCACGTCAACGAAGAAGTCCCCCTCAACTTCTTAACGACGTTAGGTCACATGAGTCTCGCCCTAACGTCATTGATTGCACACTTTCCAACTCTCTCCCGGGTTGTTGGATCGTTGCGTTGTGTTTAACCTAGTCCGAATCCGTGGTTACCTCTCCTGAGTGTCAAACCCGATATTCTCACTATATCTATCTAAGCATAATATTATGACAACACGGAAAACACAATCAAAATAACAAAGAACAGCCGCTAACGAAACATAATTCAATGAAATAACATATTCATAAATTTATATTAATCCCTAAGACAATCCATGTTTAGCCAATGGCCATAAACATATATACAATGTAAAATGAGCTAAACATACTCAACAACTACCGAAATTAAGAAAATTAAAAAAAGAAAAAGAAAAAAAGACTTAGCTGATATCCAAAGATTTGGCGCTAAAATCGTTGAACGATCGTTTCCTTCTTCTTCTTCTTCTTCTTCTTCTTCAGGTTGTGAGCTCTCCCTTAAAAACCTCTCAACCTAACCCCAAATATTTTCTAAGGGGATTAGGGGGTGTTAAATGGCCGGAGGAGAGGAGAAAAACAATATATAGGGAGCAAAATATCAAAATAAATATCTAATTCTGTGTGCAGAGTGACCGCCGCGGTGGTGGGTATGTCGATTTGATCTTTGCCGCAGCGGTGGAGTCAGCGGTGGGCGCAGTAACCTCTCTACAGTTTCATTGCCTCGGCGGTGAGCTTCCAGCAAGAATATGGCCCTCTCTGCATATTAACCGCCGTGGTGGTAGTCTGGACGCTGCGGCGGTGGGCCAACTTTTAGAATTATGCCTATATGCTCGTTTTCCCATCATTGTTCCACCGTTCTTGATCTGATAAGATCATTTATGCTCCGTTTTCATACCTTTTTCACCCCACACCCCTATTTTAATACAAAAAAGAATAAAAATATATTAAAACATATAAAAATGCTATAAAAATACTCTAAAACTAACAAAACCGGCTTGAAAATAAATGGATAAATCACACCTATCATCATCTCTGAGGACTCGTGACTGGTACGCGCCTGGCAGGAACTTTGCGTCGAGCTCCTCGGAGTGAAACCGCCAGTGGATAAGATTAGGAATGGGTGTTTGACACTCAAGTGGTTACGGAATACCTTTACTCAAGTTCCTGACGAGGTCGACGAAGAGGTTATGCATTGCTACGCACGTGCGTATTGCTTAATTATGCTTGGCCAGATGTTGTTGCCTAATAAATCGCACAACAGAGTCAAGCTAGCCTACTTCCTACTGTTTCGTGACTTGACACATTCCGTCAAGTATAGCTGGGTCAGTGCGACCCTAGCGATCCTCTACAACGAGCTATGTAAGGCGAAAAAGCCTTACACAAAAGACATAGCCGGCTGCCTATTTTTGTTAGAGTGTTAGGCTTAGGAGCGATTGTCGAGGCTTCGGCCTGAAGTTGTCCCCTTCCCCTAGTGTGATATATCATTCGGAGAGCTGGACTTCAGGGATGACTTGAAGTTCCCAACTGCTCCGAGAGGTTCTTGGTAAGTAATTAGTATTTTCTTTTTAATTTCATTTATCATCTAATGGATATTTATTTATGGATATTAAACTTATGGTTTATATTTTTGGTGTAGAAGTGGACCCTTGAGTTCAATTTGGAAATTTTGCCGATGCATGTTTTGGTGGTGTATCGTGATTAGTTAGATCGCTTGAAAAATGACGAGGTTAGTTATTTATTTACATCAAAATTTTAATTTTTTATTTGTTTGTTTATATTTTATTTTACAGGTCATTTGGATGCCCTATATCATGCCGACTTTGCCTCCATATACTAGAGATGGAGAAGATATATGGATGGCAAAGTTGCCCCTAATTTGCTATGAGATCGTCGAGTACATGTATCCCATGCGCATGCTTCGATAGTTTGGTTATCGCCAAGGGGTTCCTGAGTCGGTAATTATGGACAAGAACTTGCACAAAATTAATCAACGAGGATACTTCAGTATAAATTGGGCTGACTATCACCATGCACATATAGTTGTGTGGAATAATCGACAAGCACCAGATGTCGGCAACTTCAAGCGAGGGATGGGGGTTGACCAAGAATACATGGACTGGTATTGAAGAATCACACAAAGGTTATTGGTCAACCCGACGTACCGACCTCAGTTTGGGTATCTAGAAACAGAAGGACGAGTGGTATTAGAGGTATGATCACATTGAGTGTACAATCTGTTTAGTTATATGAGTTTGATTATGTTGTTATTATTCATGTATTAACTTAACGATTATATGTGTTTCGTAGGATCCGGAGGTATTGAACCTGATGCGCATGAGTCATCCAACTCTTCAGACGCGTACTACGGAATCATACGACGAGTTGGCTTATGCCGTCTATGATGTCACCACCGGGGCGGTGTATTGTGGGGTACCGCATCATGTGGAAATTGATGTTCCTCCATCTCCTCAGGCTGCTTCTTAGCCTTCTCCTTAGCCATGGACTTCTAATACCTACCATCCAGATAGTGTGGGTGATGCCGAACCTTCTACATCATATGACATGGGCGCTTATGCCAGATCATCTAGTATGTACGGTATGAGCACTTATGCTGGATCATCTAGTACGTACGACATGGGTAACGATGCTGGGCCATCTAACGTGTACCAAATGCATGACCCTTATTTGCATTACGCATCGCAGCTAGGTACACACCCATCATCGTCATTCATCACTCCGGAGATGGACAAAATTATTGCAATTTCTGACGTCATTCCTCCAGGGGCATTTGTCGAACCCATAAGATTGTAAAGACAAGTGTCACCGGTGCTATGGTTCGAGGACGACGTCGATGCCATCCCAGGGAGTATGGAATAGTCGTTCATGAACTTTGGAAAAGTTACACAAGTTCATGAGGAGGCTGAGGAACCTCCTATTGCACAATGACAAGGGATGAAGAATGTCCGACGTAGGGGTTGCAGTACATAGTTAGTTATGTAGTTGATAGTTTAGCTATAGGAATGTAAATACATTTTTTTTGTAAATATATAGTTGTATAGAAATTTATGTAGTTAGTAAATACATTTTTTTTGTAACGTTTGGAGATTTAGAAAGTTTTTGATCTACCGTATATATTGCTTCGCAAATAGATACAGAATTTGAATGGGAGATCGAGTAATGTGTCTAACATTCCAAAAAGATTCTTAAAAAGGAAAACAAAGTAAAAAGTGGTTGAGTATATATATATTCAACCACTTTATATTCTATATGTTTTTTAAGAATTTTTCGGGAATGTTTGACACATTGCTCCATCTCCTATTTAAATTCTGTATATATTTCTTAAACAATATACACGGTAGATCAACAACTTTCTATGGAAATACCTGTCGATGTACATTATTATACACGTTTCTTGTATTTTTTATTCCATCTTCGAGAGTTGTATATACATATTTATTCATCGTGATTTTGAAAGATTATTTTTCCAAGGCAGACATGATATAGAAATTAAAGGTGAAACAACTCCCAACAATATAATACTAATAGTACACTAATAGTGTACTGTTAGTATTCGATTAACCAAGTTGAGAGAATTTGAAAATCATAATATCCCATAACAATAATAATAGTATTGTCATTATCATCAGATAATAATAATTGAGCGAATCTTATGTGGGGCCAAATCACTCAATTATATAATTAATTGAGTATGCATGAATTATAATTTTTCACAAATCTGAATATTTAAATGTGATATAAAAGGATATCATGTATTCGGCATATCTTACTATTTAAATATAATTAGTATAATTGTCAATATCAAGGGTCAGATTATACTCCTTGATATAGTATAAAAGTAATGGATATTCGATTTTAGTATAACATTCTCCAAGGGGAGAAACAGTGTAATAGCCCTGGGAAATCGAGTCGTTATAGAAAGAGTGTAACATTAAAGAAGAAACAACTTAAAATAATCATAAATATCATATTAAAAAATTTTTACATAAATTAGAAACATGTTTAACGGTGTTTGTTACAAAACTCATAATAAATACAATACATAAGAAATACAGTACATAATATCACGAAAATAGTGACAATAAAAACACTTAAAAAGAAAATACCAGAGTAAAAAATTATTTATTCTTAATTGGACATGTACCCCTCAGACAAATATTCATTGTTATTTATCACGTTATGATATTCGTTTGGAGAGAACGCTCTGTTGCTTGCGGCAGCAATTTTATTGGCTAATTGTAGTAGATAATATCTATTCTTGTGCAACAACATTCGATTATTCTCCAGGCAAATTCGTGTAATAGCATCTTCAATCTCGGTTGTGTCATCAATTATACATCGTCTAGGCATCCGAAGACTTCGACGATGCGGAACTGGTGCATTAAGATTTCTTAAACAAGATACAAGGTTATCAGACTCATTCACCCTGTATTCCCATTCTTGGTATAGACCAACGCGATACTCTATCGGGTTGATCTCTTGATCACTCCAGTAATCATCATAATATGGTTTTAAAACCCACCATCTTTGGTGATCCCACGGTCCAAGCCAACCCCAAACACCATATAAGTTCTCCTCACTTGAAAATCCAAATGAGCTTTCTTCACTTGAATTAATATGTGAAGACATCACAAAAATTATAGGCTGAACAGTTTCTTTACAAATATTATACTGCAAATTACAAGTTTACAAAAAAATTAGTTTTTTCAAGACATAATTAATGAAAAATAATGTTTTATAACTTATGTACATGAGCCTTAACTAAAAAAAAAGCTAACCCAACACCACTTATCAATTAAAAGAGAAAAAGTCAGTTGTTTGGTAAAAGTAGCATTATTATAATTTAACGTAGAAATGATACATTAGATTTCAAAGGAAATACATAATTAAACTGCAATTTACTAACGCGAAAACATTAAATATTACTCTCATCATCTGACATTTTAATATCTGACTGATATTGAGGATTTTTTGTACATCTTATGTAAGTACGCGCTTCGGCGAACAAACCTTGTTTGAAATGCTCAAGTGCCATCGTTTCAAGCTCATGTCGAAAAGTTCGAATTTGCATTCGGTTATTGTCTTCGCGGTAGCAATGCAACGCCATTTGAAGGTTATGCGGCATATCTATTGGCATTGTTCTGGCCAATTAACGCACTATTAGAATATTATAATGCCTACATCCATCCATCATAACATCTGATTGGTTAACACGATAAATGTATTCCTCCTGCATCCTTGCACCCAACCGTGAAGAGTAACAAACTCTTGGATCTAAAGAGTATAAAAATTCGTCTTCCAAAAACCAGTGACGTCCCATTGAATGATACAAATCTCTCACCGTGTACATTTTTCAATCCTTTTCATTTTATTTGTTTTTAAATTAGTCAATAATTTTATTTTTTTCAAACACATTAAAAAATAAACTAAGTAACTAACATTGTTTTTTGAAAATAATCTATTTCAATTTTTATTTTTCCACATGTGTAATTTATCAATTTTGAGGGGCCAAAGTGCATATTTTTAAATTAAACAACTAAATTAAAATTTTAAACTAATTAACTAAATAATAATTTTTTTAAAAACAATATATTATAATTTATATTTTTCTCATGTATAATTTACTCAAATTGTTAGGGCCCAAAGTGCATAATTTTCAATTAAACAACTAAATTAACAAATTAAACTAACAAACTAACTAAGAAATTAAATAACTAAACTAAAAAATTAAATTAACGAATTAATTAACAAATTAAATAAGTAGGCTAACTAACAAACGGATTAACTAAATAATTAAACAAGCAAAAAATATAGTAATCAAACTAAGAAATAAATTAAACAAAATAAATAAATTAAACTTATTTTTATTTTTATATTTCTCACATGTGTAATTAATCAAACTTTGAGATGCCAAAGTGCACATTTTTAATTAAAAAGTTTTTAATTAAACAACTAATTCAAAAATTAAAGTGCACATTTTTAATTAAACAACTAATTCAAAAATTAAACTAACTAACAATTTATTTTAAAACAATAGGTTGAAAATTTTATATTTTTTTAATTGTCAAACTTTCAGGGGTCAAAGTGTATATTTTTAATTAAATAGCTAAATTAAAAAATTAAACTAACTAACTAACAATTTTTTTGAATAATATATTAATTTATATTTTTCTACACATGTAAAAGGGGCCAAAGTGTAATTTTTAATTTAACAACTAAATTAACAAAGTAAACAAATATATTTTAAATTAAATAACTAAATTCAAAAATGAAACTAACTAATAATTTATTTTAAAACAATATACTAAAAATTTATATTTTTCTAATTGTCAAACATTCAAGGGCCAAAGTTCATATTTTTAATTAAATAGCTAAATTAAAAAAATTAAACTAACTACCTAACATTTTTTTTAAAAAATATATTAATTTATATTTTCCTACACATGTGAAAGGGGCCAAAGTGTAATTTTAATTTAACAACTAAATTAACAAATTAAACAAATATTTTTTTAATTAAATAACTAAATTCATAAATTAAACTAACTAGCAATTTATTTTAAAATAATATATTAAAAATTTATATTTTCTAATTGTCAAACTTTCAGGGGCCAAAGTGTATATTTTTATTAAATAGTTAAATTAAAAAATTAAACTAACTAACTAACATTTTTTTTAAATAATATATTAATTTATATTTTTCTACACATGTGAAAGGGACCAAAGTATAATTTTTAATTTTACAAGTAAATTAGCAAATTAAACTAACCAACTAACTAACAAATTAAACAACTAAACCAACAAATTAAATTAACTAACTAACAAAACAAACTAACTAACTAATAAATTAAATAAATAACAAATTAAAATTAAACTATCCTCTAATGTTTTAAAAAAACAAAATTAACAACTAAACTAATTAACTAACTAACTAATTATTTTTTTAAACAGTATATTATAATGTTTAAAAAACAAGTAATCAATCAAACTAACAAACATGTAAATTAATCAAACTAACAAATGACAAGTATGAATGGAGGAAGCATCAGAGAGAAGGAAATGAGAAAGAGCGGAGCAACTCGGATTGGTAATGAGAAGTAAGGAGAAGGAGGGTAGATATTTGCTGATGGTTAAAAGCAGCTGCAAAATGCAGCCTTTGACCATCACAGCTATATTTTGCAGCTGGAAAATGTAGCTGCTTAAAACAACAAACGGCACACCACAAATAGACGGTGGTGTGCCGTTTGAAAATAATATATATATATATATATATATATATATATATATATATAATGGTCCCAACGTTCATAACACCAGGACCATTAAGTTTAAAAAAAAAAAAAATTATCTCGGCGTTGTGAACGTCGGGATCATTAAAATAAAATAAAAAAATTATGATCCCGACATTCACAACACCGAAATCTTAGAAATAAAAATAAAAAAAAATTGAAATGGTCCCGCCGTTCACAATGCCGGGACCATTTAGCTTAAAAAAAAAAAAATTTATCCCGGCATTATGAACGCCGGGATACTCAACTTTTGTAAAACAAATTGCACACTCGTGTTTTTAGAAAATAAGTATTAAAATAATATTTATTAGCTAAAGAACTCCCATAGATGTTGGTTGGAAGAAAACAAAATACAGGACACGAATTGAGGACTAAATACACCATTATGTCCTATTGATTGAAGTGTGGGGATCCCGTACATCTCCATGGATAATAGCGCCATCTCTCTCTCCACTTTCCAAAAGATAATTAAAAATAAAAATAAAATAAGCATATAATAAAGAGGAAGAGAGATGTGCAATGGTCCATAACTATACCAATCAAGTTCTTTACATATTTAGAGTTTAGAAGATGACAAATTCTCTGACTAATGTCTATTTTCACTTTATTTCTTTTCAAGAGCAAAACGGCCGAAACTCGCCGGTTTCTTCTGTGTAAATTAAAGGGCTCTTCCCCTTAATTAATTAAGGGGAGGAAGATGGCAGGGGGCTCAAGCCCCTCACCAACTCCGTGTCCACGCAAAAGGGAGGGGGCAAGTTTTTCCCCCCAACTTAAAGCCAACTTTTATTTTTTATATTTTCTTTTTCTATTTTTTTATTTTTTACATTCTTTAATTATAGTCGCAATCCTCTTAAAATGATTCTAAAGAAATAAAAATTGGATTACGCAAAATTAAAAAATTAAAAAGTTTATAAAAGGGATCAAAATAATTTTTTTTTTTTTTTTTTATAAAAACTATTTTTGAACTATATTGATCAAATTAAAATAAATCTTGAAAAGTTTACCATGTTTTATTTGGTCAATTTTTATTTCTAAAAAAAATCAATTGATATCAAAATTTTGAAAAAAAATCATTTCGACCCCCAAAAAATTGGATTTTTTTGGAAATTCTTGAAATTGATGAACAATGAGAAATTATTTTTTAATTTTGAATAATTCATTTTTATTTACATATAATCATTTAAGGAGAATTGAGATAATAATTAAATAATGTAAAATATAAAAGAAAAAAAAATATAAAAAGAAAAAAAAATTGTAAAATAAGTTAGCTTTAAGTTTGGGGGGGAAACTTCCCCCTTTTGCGTGGACAGGTGTCCATGCAGATGGAAATGAGCTTGATCTCCTTGCCATCTTCTTCCCCTTAATTAATTAAGGGGAGGGACCCCTTAATTTACACAGAACAAACTGAGTCCTTCAGGTGAAGATCAATAATTGATTTCTTCATTGTATTTTAAAAAATAATTACACTTTGAAAACGGGCGAGTTTCGGCCATTGTGCTCTAAAAACATAATAAAGTGTAAATGAAAATTAGTCAGGGAATTTTTCATCTTTTAAACCTTAAATATGTAAATAAATCACCCTAATCATCCTCATTCCTTTGGTGAAGATCTTGGGATCAGAGTTGCTCTCGACTAGCAGCGGAGCACGGAGCATTCCAAAAAAATGAGAAATCTTATGTATGACACCTCTTGATCTTGTAGTCAATGGGAAATGCCTGGCGATAAAAAGTTATGAATGCCTATGCCTTTTAATTGGGGTGATACTATCGTCTTCGTTGATTTCGTCGACATAAGAGCCTAGGTAGAGGATCAACATGTCAAAGGACTTATGGCCAAAACATATCTTTGACATGTCCAAAATCCTCTATCATTGCCTATGTGGTATCTCTTTGCAGGCGATAGTGGTCGCCTATAGAGCCTCTAGGGAGCGTCATGTTCTTCGTAAGTCCTCCTATACTGATCAGAGCTTAGATCTTTCATGCTCCCAATCCCTAAATATTCTCGCTTCATCAGTATGCATCACCCTTAATATCAATATTTCGGATACATCTTCTCGATTCGGGCCACCGCTTTCCTAAGACAATTTTTTGCCTGAATTCTTACCTGGGCCTCCTAGTTGGAAGGAGCACAGATAAAAGCAACCTTGTGGAAAAGCTGTACTGAGTGAGACACCGCGTGCCTGTTAACCACAAGAGGATCATCATTCTACATAGACTCCAAATAAAATTGGTAAAATGTTAAATCATTGCTACTATTTTCACAAAGCGGGGAGTTTAAAGTAAGAAACGTGCCTCAAACCTCTTACCCTGGTGTTAGCATCGTCGAAGGACCTTCACTTGGTCTGGGATTGTCGAGCCCCCTCTATTTATGCTTGTCTGGTTGGGGTTCTTTTGGCCCATCTGTTGGCGCTCTAAAAATTTAAGGGGACACTCTCATTCAAGGTTTGATCTTTTTCTCCTAATAAATAGTGAAAGAGAAGCAATTTCGAAAAGGTTTTGTCTCTAATAGTTGACTAAACAAGAAACCTGAAAACCTTGCATTTGAAAGTAAATGAAGTAAGGAAGGAAGTGAAGATATTGTAAGGAAGAGGCATCTGCAGCTAGACGTACGTGTCATTGTAAGGCAACAATAATAGGATCTCTCACTAAAAGGTTGTGCCATAGACTCACAAAGTCATGCAATCTAGACTTGGGAGTGGGGAAAATTGTTACTATCCCCTTGTCGTAAATGGCCCCCACGATCCATTAATGAGCCTAGGATCCGCCTTTTATCTGGGTCACATGCACCACAAATTAAAGTCACATGAATCTACTCATCACTTAAGCATGGCCCATGCTTCATGCATGAGGAGCTCTCCCAACGGCTGCAACGAACAGAATTCTACGTGAAAGGACTTTATTTTCGAGGCTACATCCAGAAATCTATCATCGGCCATATAAGTTTTTAAATAGTTATGGGTAAGATCATTCGCGGTTAGGCCCAAGTTTCCAAGAAAAATCCATAACAATTATCCCACATCAAGTTACTTATTGTCACGCTAGAGATTTTTCATCGGGAATCATCCATTGGTACAAAATTTTGTGTAGAAAATCTAACGATGAGCAACAGAGCAAGAAGTCTTTTCTCCTTACTTATCCTCTCTAAAATCAAGCATCATCAGTAATAAAATCTAAGCTTCTTTAATGTACTCTGCTCGAAGGAGATTCTAGAATCCTTAATGAGGTTTCAACCTTAAGCAGTTACTTTTCTCGAGGGAGAAAATAAAATAATTTGGAGTTTTCGAAGGTACAAATAGTGGAATTTCCATGTACGTACTTCTCTTTGGGGCTAATCATTGCAGGTTATGCTTGTAGAACAACTAGAATGACCAATATTTGGAAAGTATAGATTTTGGATTTGATATTCCATAATGGTCCATAGCATGTTAATTGTTTATCATAATCACTAGCTTTGTTGTATTTTAACATAACATTATTATAACTAGTTATTACAATTTTTACGATGTTATAAAAATGTCATTATAATTTTGAGTTATAGAGCTAAAATAGTTGATTACGATAGTTACAAACAAATATAACCCATGTTCTGATTTAAAGTGGTCACATAAAAATGTTTATCGTAAGCATTAATCACTAGCATGTTTATTTTTTAATGGAACAACGTCACAACTAATTATAACACACACACACACACACACACATATATATATTACAATGCTATAAAATATCATTATAATTTTCAGTCATGGAGTTGTAGCAATGTATATCGATTGTTACAAATAAATATGACCCAATTTGCAATTTGACATGGTTACATAAAACTGTTAGTTAAGCATTAATTACTAGTATAATAACATTTTAACATAACATTGTTACAATTACTTACAACAACTTTTACAATCCTATATAAATATTGTTGTAATTTGGATTATAATAGTGTACGACAGTTGTTACAAACAAATCTATTGCATATTAAAATTTTAAAATGGTCATATAAAAATGTTCATTATTAACTATTAACCATTGGCATATTTAGTTTTTAACAACTTTTACATTGTTATATATTATATGATGGTTATTATAAACAAATATGATGTTTCAATTTAAAATGGTTGCATGAAAGTATTAACTACTAAAAAATAATTACTACTATCACATTATTATAATTAATTACAATAATTTCTACAATGCTATATAAATATTATTATAATTTTGATTTGTAGTGTTATAACAGTGTATGATGATTGTCACCAACAAATATAACTCATATTACAATTAAAGTAATCATATAAAGTTATTAGAGATTTTTATTCTTTAACTCTATATTAAGAGTTACTATAGGCAATTAACAAAACAAATAGATATGTTGGTAGAAAATCCTTCATAGAAAGTGTTGAAAAAATAGTTATTGACAGTTGGATAAATGAATGATACAGACATTACTACCCTTCTGTAAATCACTGACAACTACAATGGAAAGTTCAGTCAATCTGTCCATTTTGGGCCATCAACATCTCTCTCTCATGGACACCTAGGGTTTCACACTGTCATGGATTCTCCTTAACACATATAATCAATCCCCCATCGCACACAATAGATTTTCTTGTCTTCAGAGGCCAATGGAATCAACACCTATCCAACCTTCGCCACTTGTCGGCTGTTATATCAATGCATGTCCATCGCATTGTCAAGACACCTAATTTATCAAAGGTTATTTCCATCCACATTCACTTCATTGATTTGTAGGCTAAGTCAGAAGCTAATTGATAGGTATCTCCACTGAACATACAAAAGTTTCTTACAATGTGGGTTGGGGGTGAATTCTAGTTTTGTGGTGGCGGCAGTGGATTCAGTTTCTTTGCAAAGGAGTTGGATGTAGTTGAAGATTCGTGGGTCGTCATTGTCACTTTGGGGGGGTTTCTATGGACTTGAATATGTGCGTCTACGTTCTTAGGAGCTTAGAGAACTTGTTACCTCCTTCGAATAGTCTCTCCGACATGGCTCTGCTATCGCCGATGATGACGATGACTCCGACGCTGTCGTCTCATGGGTTGTGTTTGTCCTGGACCTTCACAGGTCATCTAATCAAACGATATATTGATTTGCAAATTTCCTATGTTGTTGGATTTTGGGTTTATTTATGCTTTGTTCCTAATTTGTTAAAACAAATTGTGGGATCGAAATAATGTAAAATAAATGGGCAACGAAAAATAAATCTTATGGAAACAAACAAAAATAGGTGAAAAATGGATCTAATGAGAAATAACAACAAAATTCAGGGTAATTTTTTATTAAAAATGCTTTCTCAAACTGTTATATGAAGTTGTCATATATCATTTGACTTATTTATATTGAATCACTATTGCTTCCCAAATAGTGTGAACATTCACAACAATAAAACAACAATGTGAATGTTCACACTTAAAATTCAATTAAACCTGGTGCATTATGAGTTATTGTTTTAAAATAGCTTGAACATTCATACTGCGTAGCACTGTTAATGTTCACAATAAAATTAGACATTCATTTACATATACAAAACCTGACAATATCCCAAACATGATAGTGTATTTAAAACTTAATGTTGCAACAAAATATAACAAGATAATGTGAATGTTCACAATATAATTACGGTCGTTAAAATATAGTATTTGAATATTTCAAATTAACTTTTTGATAGTTGTTGTTAAGGGAAGTCACAAATGTGAATATTCTCATTAGGTATTGTGAATATTTACAGTAGTTTACAACAGTCATTGTAACCATTATATATTACATGTCAAAATAACAAAATAAAATATGAATGTTCAATGCATCTAAAACTTGACGTCGTAGCAAATTATAACAAGAGAATGTGAATGTTCATAATATAATTACGAGTGGTAAATGTATTGTAATATTTGAATGTTTCACATTAACAATTTGATATTTGTTGTTAAAGAAAGTCACAAATGTGAATATTCACATCAGGCATTTTGAACATTCACAATAGTTCGAAACAATTATTATAATCATTGTATTAAATATTAAAAATAATAAAATAAAGTGTGAATGTTCACAGTTAAAATGAGACATTCATTTGCTTATACAAAACCTAAATAATAACTCAAAATTGTAGTGCATCTAAAACCTAAGGAAAAGAATAAGTCTCAATATAGAAGAGAATATTGAGTGGGGAACGTGAGCTTTAAATATTTTAGAAAAACTTTATCTCTACCTAAACCGCAAAAATTTGATAGTAGTGCGAACATTCATAAGACTATAATTTTTTTTTTCCAAAAATATTCAATATGCATATTAAATAAAGAGCATGAATTGTACATTAAAATTGTATTTTTTTTTTAGGTTTTTTTTTTTTTTTTTTACATTGGAAACATTCATGATATGGGAGAAATTTTCGCCCATAATTAATATAATCTTGAAAGCTTTGATGGATCAGGTCAGGTTAATGATCCGACCCATAAACAGCAACCCAGTGACCTTACTGGGCTATATGCACCAGCCCATCGGGAAAGAGGCCATAACGGCCTCTTTATTTAAATAAGGGAAAGCCCGATAAGGAGGCCAAATCATGTATAACAAAACCCACAATGGAAAGGCCAAGAACAAGTCAACCCAATAACTCCCACGACCCCCATAACATGAGGAAAATCACAACCAACTAACTGATTGTGAGCGAGATCATCGCTAGATCCCATGCAATTAGGAGGAGATCATAGAGAGAAAGAGATCTCACCAATATAACGATACAAATAAAGAAGTTCATATAAAGGGAATGTATTAACATATTATTTTAAGAGTCAAGTACATGATCTTTCACCCCAAAAAGCAGACAAACTTATTCTCACGCCTGAGGTTCTTTGGCCAACACCACACCAGTGTCCCTTAGAGCTAATTGGTTTTGAAGGTTTTTGGCATGTGTTTAATCTCTTGCATGTGCTAGGGATTTTTGGCTACATTATTTGGCATCGTCTATGGAAAACTGAATAGAAAGCCTATCATCATAATGATGAGGCATTTACGAGCATATGGAGCAGGTCCGAGCCAAAGCAGCGACATTCCGCCGCCAGCCAATACTGAAGTGCCTATAGAAGCATTGGAAGAAGTTCATGCTAATCCTCCTCTAGAGGTGCAAACCACTGATTTATGGATTGATACTCTGACGGGAAAGATATCAAAAATAGTGGAAGTAATCATATGGTGGCGCAATGAATCACCAAAAATACACAACAGTCTGCTCCTGTTAACAAAAATTTAAGAGAAGAAGCGGAATCCCCAAAACCACCATCAAAGAGAGAAAGGGTTGTCCAAGGAGATGCGAGCGACTAACCAACAGAAAAAAGAGTGCTCGGTGGGACTGAGACCGTCAATCCCCATTAGTATCCTAGAAACAAGAAGGAGAGAAACCTACCCAAGATGAACTGAAAATGTTGCTGAAAGGAACTGAGGTGCCGTTCACCTCTGACATATTAGAGATACCACTGTCTGATAAGTTCGACCCAACAAAGTTAAAAACATATGATGGAAAGACAGAAGAACCATTTGACTATATTTTCCAATTCAAACATATTATGGTGTTGTATGGAGCAAGCAACTTTACGCTGTGCAGAGATTTTGCCACTACCTTGAAGGGATCTACTTTGGAATGGTTGCACAAGCTGCCGCCTAATTCTATCTTATGGTTCACAGACTTTGGGAAACAATTCATCAGTCGTTTCATAACATACCAAAGGTTGATAAAGGGCCCTGATTATACGCTAGCTCTATGACAAGAAAAATAGAAGTCCTTGTGCCAGTACATGAACTGCTTCAACGAAGAGCTGACGTGTATTGAGGGTTGCCACACTAACGTTATAACAAACGTGTTTACCTCAGGTTTACACCATGGATGATTCTACGACTCCCTCACCAAGAAAAATGCGAAGAGAATGACTGAGCTGATGGAGAGAGCTAAACCCTACTTGAAGTTGGAGGATGTTAGATTTACGAGAGAATGAAGGGTATTATCCAAAGATTACCCTAGACAAAGCGAGAAAGACAACAGCAGAACGAAGGGTAGCAGCTCGAACAGGCAGAAAGATCATCTAAGAAGCTCAAGATCGAGACCAGATGCATGTTAGGAACCAAACCTCCTAGGGCTATGGATGCCAATTTCCAGGATTCTGCATAAAATCTTTTGTCTGAGGTAGTTTAGTGGTCACCCAAGATCCACGCAAAGTTCAATAGGAAGAACAAGCTGAAGTATTGTGAATTCCACAAATATCATGGCCATAACACACTGGGATCTCAAAAAGGAGATTAAGCGGCTAATTAACATGGTTCAATTACGTGGCTATCTACAAGAACGAGCAAGGGATAGGAAGAGGTCCACGAGTGAAAGCCATCGCGAAAATCGTGATAAGGAGTGAAAAGATAATGGTCCAAACAGTAATCATGAAGTCATTTATATGATAAACACTATTGGACCTGCCACTGGAGAAACCAACCGTGAACGAAAGAGAAAAATCCGAGAAGCAACATTGGACGCAATTACGGAGAAGCAATGTAAGTAACCATAAATCCAGGGCCAGTCATCACCTTCACTGATGAAGATTGCAAGGGACTAGTGCATCCGCATGAAGATTCCCTAGTCATAACCCTTTGGATCTCCAGTTTTGAAATAAGAAAAATCCTAATTGATACGGGTAACTCTGCCAACATCATCTTCGTAAATGCACTGAGGGAAATAGAGGTGCCCAACTCAAATGTTGGCTCACCAAACGGTTATGGTAGAATTCAAGGAAGACCTCAACTCTCCCAAAAGGAAGATAACCTTATCAGTTACGATAAATAAGAATGAGAATGGGTACACCAAGGTAACATAATTCATGGTAATGGACTCCACATCCCCCTATAATATGATATTGGGATGACCATGATTGCATGCAATGAAAGTCATGGCATCGATATTCTGCCAGTGCATTAAGTATGCGAAAGATAGCGCAGTAGCGGTTATACGTAGAGACCAGGTAGCATTCACACAGTTCTTTGCAATAGCTATAAAAGGGAAGAAGAACAACTTGTAGCAATTAAAGACGGAGTAGGAAAAAACTCTACCAAATAGTTCAACTCAAGAGATAGACAACTTTAGAGAGCATCCCAGCGTTCTCGAACCTGCTGAGCAAGTACGGGAGATTACCTTCGAGGAAGGAGTGAAAAAACTAATCATAGGGGAATCCCTAAGCCAAATCGAGGCAGAAGAAATCAAGAGTTTACTGAAAGAAAACCTAGATGTGCTTACCTAGGCTCCTAAAGACATGAAAGGGATCAGCCTTGATGTGGCGGTCCGCCAACTCGATATCTCCAGGTCATACCCACTGGTCAGGCAAAAGAGGTGGACATTTAGCTTGGAGAAGAAAGAAGTGATCGAATCTAAGGTGCAGAGATTGCTCAGAATAAGCCATATAAGTGATGTGATATACCCAAAATGGTTAGCCAACGCGGTTCGTGTTAAAAGAAAAGAATGGGAAGTGGAGGATGTACATGGACTTTACTGACCTCAACAAAGCATGCCTGAAATACTACTACCCGATGCCAAGAATAAATCAAATGGTAGTTGCAACAGTAGGGCATAAACTGTTAACCATGATAGATGCTTATTCAAGCCGTAATCAAATCCGAATAGACAAGCAGGACGAAGAAGGAACGACGTTCATCACTCCAAGAGGTATGTACTGTTACAAAATAATGCCTTTTGGTTTGAGAAATACAAGAGCAACCTATCAACGATTGGTGAACCGCATGTTCTAACAGAAGATTAGAATGACCATGGAGGTCTATATAGATGATAGGTTGGTTAAAATTTCCAAAAAGAAAGATCACCTAGGGCATCTGGAAGAAACTTTTGCGATACTATAAAAGTTCAATATGAAGTTGAACCTAGAAAAATGCATCTTCAGTGTAACGTTAGGAAAATTCTTGGGCTTCATGGTAAACCAAGCAAGAATTATGGTGGATTCAGGTTAGATAGATGTCGTCTGAAACACGAAGTTCCCCAAAATCATAAGAGAAGTTCAAGTGCTGACAGGAAGGTTGGCGGCTTTAAACAGATTCATCTCCAAATTCACTAATAGCTGTGCCACTTTCTTTAAGATATTAAGAGGGAGCAAAAAATTTCAGTAGGACAAGGATAGATAACGGGCTTTGTACTCCATAAAAGACTACTTAGTCTCAATCGAAAATTCTAGCCAAGGTAAACCCTAGAAATGAGCTCTACTTGTACTTGGCAGTAACCACAATTGAAGTAAGTGTAGTGCTGTAAAAGATTACCCAAGAGGGAAAAGACCAATTTTTTACATAAGTAACTCACTAGTTTCAGCTAAGACTCGCTATACTGAACTGGAAAAGCTCGCCCTGACTTACGTAACTTCAGCTCAGAAGCTGAGGCCATACTTTCAAGCATAAGAAATCAACGTACTGGCCTCTTAGCCTCTTAGAGAAGTAAGTGGGCAGTATAAGTTGGGGAGTCTTCATCAAGTACAAGCCCATAATTACAATTAAAGAACAAGCTCTAGCAGACTTCATTGTTGAGCTGACTCTTTCAGGAGAAACAGTAGCAGAAGATGGCGAATACCCTGATCAGTCGACTGCGCTGTGGAAGTTGTAGGTCGATAGAGCCTCGAACATAAAGGGGTGTGGTGTAGGCATAGTCCTAGAAATACCCAAAGGAGATCACCTCGAAAGAGGTGTGCAACTTGGATTTTGAATCTCCAACAATGAAGCAGAGTATGAAGCAGTAATCATTGGGCTGACTCTTGCTAAAAGGTTAGGAGCTCAGAATCTGGAAGTAAGATCAGACTCACAACTGGTAGAGAACCAGATAAACGGAGTATACTCGGTGAATAAAGAAATGTTACACATTTATGTAGAAAAAGTAAAAGAGCTAACCACGTCACTTTGAAATTGCAAATTTGAAGTTGTTCCAAGAGCTGAAAACAAGAAAGCCGATGCATTTTCTATACTAGTATCTTCTTTCAGACCGAACCAACAATCCGAAATAGGGGAGTTCCTTGAGAAACCCTCAATAGCAACACCAATCAACCTTTGTGCATGCATAGGCGAACTGGATTAGGAAAAAGACTAGAGAACCCTTTTAGTTTCATATCTAAAAGAAAGAACTCTACCAGACGACAAGGAGTCGACCCAAAAGATCCTGTACAAAGTGTAGAGGTACATTATGACCGATGGAAAACTGTATAGGAGGTATTTTACTCACCCTCTATTGCTCTGTTGAGGACTGAAGAAAGCTACCTATGTCCTACAAAAGATCTATGAGAGAGTTTGTGGAAATCATCAAGGACGAAGAATCTTGGCACATAAGGCACTCAGAATTGGTTATTATTGGCCAAAGATGTTCAGTGATCGCAAGAATACATAAAAACAAAAAAAGTGACAAGTGCCAACGATTTTCAAATAACATCAAAGTTACAGTTCAAGAGCAAACACCGATCATCAGCCCATAGTCTTTTGCTCAATGGGGGATAGACATCCTAGGGCTATTCAACCCAGTACCAGGGAACAAGAAGTATTTTTTGGTGGTAATCGACTATTAAGTTGGTTGAAGTTGAAGGCTTTGTGACAGTAGGAGAAAATAAAATAAAAACCTTTCTCTAGAAAAACGGATCTATCATTTCGGCATTCTAGCAATACTAATATCAGATAATAGAACCCTATTTATTGGCGGAAAGGTTGTGTGGATGTAAGAAGAACTGAAGATTTAGCACCGGACGTCAAGCACTATATATCCACAAGCCAATGGACAAGCTGAGGTAACGAATCGTTCCATCAAGAAAGCACTTAAGAAATGACTAGATGATTCTAAAGGAAAGTGGGTGGAAGAACTGCTAGGAATCTTGTGGTCTTACCAAACGACACCAAGAACCATCACAGGGGAAACACCATATTCTATGACATATGGAACAGAAGTTGTAGTTCTAGTAGAGATTGGGCTGTCATCAAAATGAGATGGCACAGTTAACCTTGTGGAAAATGAAGAAGCCATACGTCAAGAGTTGGACCAACTGGAAGAGAAATGTAATAAGGCAACATTAAGAATGGCGGCCTATAAATCAAGAGTGGCGACGATAATTAACCATACAGTACGTCCAAGGCACTTCTTAATAGGGGAGCTGGTACTTAGAAGAGTAATGTCATATCACCTAGAGGAACGTTTGGGAAAATTAGCCCCTAATTGGGAGGGAACCTACCGGTTGACCAAAGTAAATAGGCCAGGGACCTACTAGCTAGAATATTTGGATGGCATAGTGATCCCAAGATTGTTGAACATCTCACACTTACTAAAGTATTTCGTTTAAGGTGTTTTGTCATTTTGAATTTCATGTCTTTATTGAACTTTGGAAATTTTTCTTTATTCACTCTATGTGAGATGTCCATTGAATGAAGCAAATAAATAAAGCTTTCTTTTCAAAAATCCAGTAGAAGTATTGAAAACCCTTATTTGGTCAAGCTCTGATTAAAGCAATTTTCTAAAAACCAATTCATCACACGAACCATTAGTAAAATTTCTAAGTGTAAAATTGAAAGGTGAGCTGAACATATCAGCTCATCGTTAAAAAATTTAGTGTTTCAAACTAAGTGTAAAATTGAAGGGTGTGTTGAACAGATCAGCTCGTTGTTGAAACATTTAGTGTTTGAAACTAAGTGTAAAATTGAATGGTGAGCTAAACAGATCAGCTCACCGTTGAAACATTTAGAATGCAAAACTAAGTGTTACATTGAAAGGTGAGCTTAAAAGATCAGCTCACCGTTGAAACATTTAGTGTTTAAAACTAAGTGTAAAATTGAAGAGTGAGCTAAACAGATCAGCTCACCGATGAAAACATTTAGTGTGTAAAGCTAAGTGTAAAATTGAAGAGTGAGCTAAACAGATTAGCTCATTGATTAAAACATTTAGTGTGTAAATCTAAGTGTAAAATTGAAAGGTAAACTAAACAAATCAGCTCACCATCGAAACATTTAGTGTGCAAAACTAAGTGCAACATTGAAGGGTAAGTTGAATAGATTAGCTCACTGTTGAAACATTTAGTGTTTGAAACTAAGTGTAAAATTGAAAGGTGAGACAAACAGAACAACTCACTATTGAAACATTTAGTGTGTAAAACTAAGTTTAAAATTGAAGAGTGAGCTTAACAGATCAGCTCACCGATTAAAACATTTAGTGTGTAAATCTAAGTGTAAAATTGAAAGCTAAGATGAACAAATTAGCTTACCATTGAAACATTTAGTGTGCAAAACTAAGTGCAACATGGAAGGGTGAGCTGAACAGATTAGCTCACCATTGAAACATTTAGTGTTTGAAAGGAAGTGTAAAATTGAAAGGTGAATGAAACAGATCAGCACACCATTGAAAATTTAGTGTGTAAAATTGAAGGGTGAGCTGAACATATCAGCTCACTGATTGAAACATTTAGTGTTTAAAACTAAGTGAAAAATTAAAAGACTGAGCTGAACAAATCAATTCATCTACGAAATATTTAGTTTTAAAACTCAATGTCAAAATGAAGGGTGAGACAAACAGATCATCTTACCACAAACATTTAGTGAACAAAACTAAGTGTGAAAATCTAGCAACCAACTCAACGCAAAACATTGGGTAATAAACACTTGGTGTAAAATACCTAATAAGTTGAACTATTACATCAACAAAAACTTTGCGATGAAAAGTCACCAAGTGAAATGGTGAATTATAAACTGAGTTAATTAGTAAAAATACTTTAAGATAAAATTATCAAGTGAAAGATAAAGAAAAGAATTTACTGATCAAAAGTAAAAACTCAAAAATAGTTCTGGAATAAAAATCCTTGAGTGTTGTGAATATGAGTTAATTCATTAAGTGAAATGCAAAGCAATTCTACAAGACATCTATTCATGATCTAGTTTACTGTGAATAAAGTTCATATTCAAACATCTTCTTTACTCTAGATAAAATCCTATGTTGATTCATAACTAGCTTCATGTACTACCAAGTTATGAAGGAGGACAAGCAAAAGAAGAACAAATAAACAAACACAACAGCAATGAAAACAAGACAGATACCAAAACCCATTTGTTTTAATAAAAAAAAAGAAGGGGTACATCATTACAAATTAAAAGAAAAATAGAATAGAAAATTGTTCACGTACCCCAAAAAAAGAGGAAGAACAAAAAACTATTCACATAAAAAAAATTCTAAAAAACTTCTTTTATGAAACCGGGGCTGATTTGGGTGGCGTCAATCCGACCTAGGAGAAGGGAGGGGACCTAACTCCTTAGAGTTTGAGTTGAAATGGTAGAAGTCATTCTCTTCATACCAGTTGATCGCATGGACCAACTCTCGGATCTTCTCATTCTTTTCCTCGTTTTCACCCAGAGCTTATCTAGCATCTCCTTTATCAGGTCTCCATACTCCTTATGGAGATACACTTAGCCCTCTAGCTCACAAATCTCCTTGTCCGCCCTCTTCAGATGATCCCTAAGTTCCTGGTGCTGGGAGACGGCGCGAAAGTAAGCAGGCTTAATGGAATAGAAGATAGCGCAGGTGTTGCGATAATTATGTGCTACGTGTACTCGCAAGTGCACAAGGTCAAACAAGTAATAAAGTAATCCGAAGATTGAGTATCACCCTCTAGGATTGTAGTTAGAAACATCTAAGTACCACTGTTAGAATAACTCAATTTTATCTAGACTAACAAAAATTTAGTAAAGAAAATTAAACTAACAACTAAATTAATAATTAACGAAGAAAGTAAATAGCTAATGGAAAATTTTCTTTAAGGAAATATAATGGAATAAGGGCTCTAGGGGGGTTTTACATCACTTTGCTAAACTATGCTAATCTACCTCAAGCTTGTTAATTAAATTCATGCGCAATCATTAACCATGGTACTCTATAGTAACCTTGCTCCCTCTGTCGAATGCTGAGTAGGCTAGTTTGTATAATCACTTGACCTAATATGTTTATTTAATTCAACTAATTATCCAATCTTTAAGTCTTTCCTATCAAATGGCTACCCAAACTAAACAACCTTTTGCACTAGTATACTTAGGGATGTGTTTCTCCGCTCTCAATGTGCAAAATTACCTCTATCGAGTGCCTAATCCCACACATCTATGATATCCAATTTATCTTTTGCACAAATTGGAGAATAAGCATAAAGAAAGCACAAATGATTGAGACATGAAATTCAATTAACAAAATCTTAGAGTCTCAAAACATAGTTCATGTAAAGCTATTCAAATCCTCCTAGATAGTAAAGATCGAGTCGAGCATGTTCATATTATTTGACAAAATATTCATCACTAAATCCGAACATAAATTCATGATTCGCAAACAATCAACCATCAAAGATCTCAAGTTTAGTATGCGAAGGAAGTAAAAGAGAAGAGATGAATGAAAAACTAGAATCGGAGGCGTTCCAAGAATCTTTAATCCTCTCCTCCAATCTTCTCAAACTAGCCTCCAAATATGTAATTTCTTCTTGGGATCTCTGAAATTCAACTCTCAAAAGGTCCCCCTTCAATCTCATCTCGCCTCCCTTTTATATCGTCTCCAAAACGTCACATTTCCAGCTAAAGACATTCTTCTTATGTGAGAAAGGGCATTGGAGCCAATTAAAGGCATGCTCCAACATCGCCACAACATCTAAGGTTTCAATATAGGCATACTAGAGTGGGTTACAAGCACGTTGGGTGCGTTTTCGGCAAAATGTCTGGTCTGGGGGCTCGTTAGGGAGCGCTTCAGGCAGAATGTTTGGTTTGGGCATGATGGAGCGGGATAATGGTGCGTTGGAGTAGGGTTTAGACAACGCCTGGCTTTGAAAGTGCACTAGAGCGCATTTGGACGCGTTGTAGCAAAAATCAAGAAGTGTTCTAGTTATGAAGTGTGCTGGAACGGGTCTAATCTCTGCTACAGCGCATGTTGATCTTTAATTCCTTCTAAAAGCCTTGATTTTTAACTAATTCCACCCAATTCACCTCACCTACAAAAATAAACTTAAAAAAACATTAAAAGCACAAATGAAATGCTAAAATCCTTAGGGGATAAATTGAGAAAAACTAATTTATCAAATACCTCCAACTTGGAATTTTTCTAGTCCTCAAGCAAAAACAAACACAGAAGAAAATAAAGACGATAACAACAAAGATCACAAGCAAACACTAAAACAACAGACACAAGAAAGAACCAGCAACAACGATGTGTGAGTCTTTGAATTTCAAACTGATGACCAAGAAATTTTCCTCAATAGCCTCCGATCATCTCGAGTTCAAAAATAATACTACTCCTTGTGATGTTCTAGAATTCCAACACTCAATATTAGCATAAACCATTCTAGATCCTCTCCCATGTGTTTGTGTGTTAAGACCCTCATCACATAACCATCCAAAGACTAGATTGAATTATCCACCAATGAGATCCATGACTAAATTTGATATGGTATAGGATTTCCATAGGTCTGACTAAGTTCCACTCTCCAGTAATGTAGGCTAAGCAAGTATTGGAGATCAATAGGACTTTATAGGTTTGTAATGATGAGCAAAGGGAAAAAAAATGTATGTGAGAAAGGATTGTAACAATGGATGAAGGATACCCTAGGCATAATACTTGCCCCCCTGACCTCACTAATCCCGAGATGAACCCCGAACTTACTTCATTACTGAAGTACTTACTTATTCAATGGAAGCAAACAAAAACAACAAATGCATGATTTTTTTTTACACACCCAAACTTGTTTATTTTGTATATTTTCTTGGGTGTAAAACAATGAGACACTAAACAAGTGAGCAATGAAATATCGAACCATGCAAAAGTTTACCCTAACCCAAATCGCATGCTTTTATCGACTCAAAACACGTACCAATGAGGCAACAATTCGACTCGTGCCTAAGGTTTAAGGACAAGGGTTTGGGAAAAAAAATCATTTGGCTAGGATCTGTGATAAGTGTTAAGAACGAAATGGCTAATAGGTTTCATGTTAGGAACGGAATGGCTAATAGGCTTCAACAGGGGAAACAAAGGGTAGAACTCATTGGGTAGGATTCAATGAGACTCAAATGATCCAAAAAGAATGCCTAAGTCATCTCTCCTAAGCTACCTAGCCTAGGATTTCACCTCGAGTTTTCCTCAATCAGGTTCTAGAATTCATACTTGTTCCATGAACCTAGCTAAATGAATAATTGTCGTCAAATCATTTGGATGGTCAGTACATAGGGTCTAAGTGCTCGTGCAATTGAGAATCCACAATAACTTATACCAATATGAGATGTCAAGCACATAAAAAAACACAAGGATAAGCATTATGATTGACCTCAGAAGACAATTAGGAGATAATACTATCAACTATTTATGGTCATCATGATCAACAAAAACTCACACACATGAAAAAATAACCAAAACAAAAAAACAATAACTAAACCTAACACAGAAAACATGCAGGATACTCTCCCAATCTTGAAACAAACATTATCCTCAATGACCCAACATCATACGCAAAGTCTTTGCCAACTAACTCAGTGTCATACATTTCTTGAACTCTATCAATAAAAGTACTAACAAAAGAAAATGAGAACACGTACCTAGGAGGCGATACATTTAAGTCTCGCCTCCTATTGATTGTCGTCCTGCATGTCATCTCCACAATTTCCTTGAGGGTAAGAGGCTAGTTATTGTGGTTGGTAAGGAGACACATAGGGCTAGCGAAGGTTGTCTAGAAATTGGGGCATCTAAGGATAGCCACTCATGTGCTGGAATGGATGATGCATAGTTTGGAGGCAGGACGCCTGGTAAGTCGATGATCAAGCCGCCACTAACGGTCGCAGGTGGCTTGAGCCTAGGACTCGGCCTATTTGGTGCGTAAGGCTTATATATGTTCTTCATGATATTCTACCATTTGGTAGAGATCCTCCAAGGAGACATTCATTTTTCCTTATTCCTTGGAACCTTGGGGTATTAATGATCTTACTTCATCCGCTTCCCTGCTATCCCCTTCTTTTCTTTATATCATTTTCATGGCATTGAAATCCAAAGGTCAAATAGGCTTGGATATGTTTTCATCCGTAGTATCAAGACCCACCTCCCAGAGTAGCTTAGTGAGTAATGAGGGGAATGGCAAACCAACATTAGCAATCTTAATAGCGTAATGGATGGAGGAATTGATAATGGCTCCGATGTTCAACGGTTGCTCTCTCTCTATAGCAAATAGCGCCAGTGCCTGTTCCTTCGTCACTTCCGACGTGTCAGCTGTTAGATATAATCTAGTATAGATGAAATGGAACTAGATTTTTGGGATGTTTTTTAGATTTTTGAACTCAAATGCATATCGTCTATTTCTTTTAACCATCCAGCTTGTCGGTCCCGAACACAATTCCTCTTGAATTTCTTATAGATTAGGTTTATTATCTTCATCAGACTCCACGTTAATCTTTGGTGCAAACAAGCCCAGGTGATGGTTAATCGTTTGAGCATCGAATGTAACCCAGCGATTCTAAACCTTAGCCCTATTGTTAGTGTACCCCACTGCATTTGCATAAAATTCTCGAACCAGGGTGGTAGAACCTATTTGTGGAGGACTGCAATATCTACCCCAATTCTTTGCTAGAATAACAGCCAATATCTTTTCTGGTAAATTTTCTAGTTCAACATCAAGACCCCTTTCGTGAAGGCAAGATCAAAATTTTTTATGACTGTTAAAATGATCTTCAGCCCCCTTTGAGACAAAATGGCTCAAATCAAAATCTGGGGCTAGATCAGGGTTCTTGAACTAGACCCATCACCCTTCTTTCTCTTTGTAATCAATTTTCGCATGGTGATTGATGATAGCCAAAGAGAAACGATACAAACAAAAAACAAAGTACCCAACTACTAATGCAACTCAAAAGCCCTGAATCCAACACAAAACTATCTTCAATTAACCAAATCTACCCTTACAATGTACAAATCCAAGTCCAAAACCCACAATACACCAACAATAAGATTATAGATTCTCAAATTCGAATTTCTTTCTCAAACTAAACTTACTTTATGATTTTTTTGGTAAAAAATTTAGAAAGGAAGTCCACTTCGCATTTTTTCCACCTTGAGAGAGCCCTTGTTGAGAAAGTTGAAGTGGGTTGGTGTATGGAGTGTTTGAGAGGGTTGGATTAGGGTTGTAGGGAAGTTTAGAAGAAATGGGGTAGCGGCGGCTAGGGTTTTGGAATGAAGGGGGAGGAAAATCTTGCGACTTTTAAGCTTGAATTGGTGGGAGTGAGTTGGAGCAGGGGTTAGAGCATGCTAGGGCATACTTTTGCAATACGTTTAGACCTGGTAGACGCGCGTTGCAGTAGGTTTTCGACAGTATCTGTTCTTTCTTTTGGCGTGTTGCAACATGTGTTTTGTCCGCTAGAGTGGAGGTATAATAGTTTGAGTCTTGGGACACTGACCAATTTGAGCTGGAGTGGGCCTAATCTTCGCTGGAGCGTGCATCTGAAATCATGGCTACTGGTCTTTTTGCACTGGAGCAGGCACAACATATGTTGTAGCACAAAAATGATAGTGTATTGCTCATCTTGAATGCACTGGAGCACGTTTCTTCCCATTGGAGCCTGAATTCAACAGTGTTCAATCCTTGTTCCTACGTCATTCATCTCATTTCCTCATGTGCAAGGTCTCCCAAATATCCCCGAATGATTTTCAATCTTCTCAACACTCCACAATTTTGCACCATGACCATGGATCTCATTTGTTTTCTTTCAATTAACAAAAGAAAAAGTTTAGAAACTTAGGTAACCTCCCAAGAAGTGCCTGATTTAACGTCCCTAGCTGGACTCAGCTATTGTCCTCAAATTTGATCGATTAACGAGATGTGTTCCACTACTCAGTTTTTTCCACTATAGTAATGCTTGAGCCTTTGGCCATTCACTCGAAGAGGCTTTCCAATCTGATCTTCAAGCTCCACAGTACCGAATGGAAACACTTGCTTCACTTTGAATGGTTCAGGCCATCTCGATTTCAGCTTTCCTGGAAAAAGTTTCAATCGGGAGTTGAAAAACAACACTTTTTGTCCCGGAATGATCTCCCTCCTCAAGATGTTCTTGTTATACCATTTCTTGGTCCTCTCTTCATATATCCAGGCGTTTTTATATGTCTCTTGTTGGAATTATTCTAACTCACTAAGTTGTAGAAGTCTTTGTTCCCCAACAGCCTTGAGATTGAAGTTAAGCTTCTTAATTGCCCAATACGCACGGTGCTCCAACTCCACCGGTAGATGGAAAACCTTCCCAAACACCAATCGGTATGGAGTCATTCCAATCGATGTTTTGAATGCCATGCGGTAAGCCCACAAAGCATCATCAAGTCTTATTGCCAAATCTTTCCGATTTGGATGAACTGTCTTCTCAAGGATTTGTTTAATCTCCCAATTAGAGACTTCAGCTTGCCCGTTAGTTTGAGGATGGTTTGCTAGTGCTACCTTGTGTGTCACTCCATACTTTTTCAATAGAGTATTAAAAATCTTGTTACAAAAATGAGTTCCTTCATCGCTAATGATGGCCCAAGGAGTACCGAACCTCGTTAAGATGTTCTTGTGAAGAAATTTCAACACCACCTTTGCATAATTGGTTGGCGTGGCAGACCTGTTTTGATATGTAATCCACTGCCAACAAAATATACTCTTAGCCATAGGACGGAGGGAACGATCCCATGAAGTCTATTCCCCATACATAAAAGAGTTCCAACTTGAAAATATTCGTTAAAGGCAACTCACGCCACCAAGAAATATTACCAATTGTTTGACACTAATCACAAGTCTTGACTAAACCATAAGAATCTCGAAAAAGAGTTGGCCAATACAAACCTGATTGAAGTACCTTTACGACTGTTCTGGTTGTACCAAAATATCCTCCATAAGGCGATGAATGACAATGATGGAGGATATTTAGGATCTTTTCTTCAGGAACACATTTCCGAATAACTTGATTGGAGCACTTTTTGAACAAGATGGTATCATCCCACAGGTAATTCTTCACATCATACAAAAACTTCTTCTTTTAAAGGCTAGATAAGTCCAGGGGCAACACCTTGCAAGAAAGATAATTGATAATATCTGCGATCCAATGAAGTTTTACCTCAACATTAAAAAGTTGCTCATCCAGGAAAACTTTCATAATACACAAGTCACCACCAATATCTTTTAGCTCGAGTCTCGAAAGATAATCTACAACAACATTATCACTACCCGTCTTGTCACGAATCTCTACATCAAACTCTTGAAGTAATAGAATCCACCAAATTAAATGAGGCTTTGCATCTTTTTTTGCAAACAAGTAACGGATAATTGTATGATCCATATAGAAAATCATCGTGGACCCAATGATGTAAGCCCGAAACTTGTCACAAGCATAAACCACTGCCAATATCTCATTTTCTATAGTGGTGTAATTATCTTATGCATTGTCAAGAGTTTTGCTTGCATGTGGCCTAGAAAATCTTCTTCTTTCGATGGCTTAAGACTGCTCCAACCGCATGGTCACTAGCACACACATAATCTCAAATGGCTCATTCTAATAGGGTGCAACTATAATTGGAGTTGAGATTAATTTTTCCTTTATCGCATTGAAAGCCTTCAAACAATAATCATGAAATTCAAATAAAGCATTTTTCTCAAGTAAAGTACACAAGGGCTTCACAATCTTCAAAAATACTTTATGAATCTTCGGTAGAAGTCGGCATGGCCTAGACAACTCTAAATCTCTTTGACATTTGCCTGTGGAAGAAGCTTCTCAATCGTGGCTATCTTCATTCGATCTACTTCTATTCCTTTAGACGACACCCGATGGCCTAAGACAATTCCTTCCTACACTATGAAATGACATTTCTCCTAATTCAGAACTAAATTATTCTCTTCACATCTCTCCAACACAAGTAAAAGGTTATGGAGGCTTACCGATAAGTAAATCATGAAAACTTCCATTATATTCTCAACCACAAAAGAGAAAATGGCCATCATACACCTTTGAAACGTGGCAGGAGCATTAGAAAGACTAAAAGGCATTCTTCAAAAAGTGAACGTACCGTATCGGCATGTGAAAGTGGTCTTTTCTTGATCCTTCGGTGCAATAGCTATTTGATTGTAGCCAGAATACACATCAAGAAAATAGTAATAGTTATAATCGACTAACCGATCTAATATTTGGTTGATGAAAGGAAGAGAAAAATGACCCTTCCTTGTGGCTTCATACTTTTTGTATAACTCAGGTGTGTGAGGCAAAAAGATAGGAAACTGGAGCTAAAACGATGAGATCGAACCAAAGCATTTTGAAGTTACGGTGGATAAACAAGCTCGGAGGCTAAAAGATGAAACAGGCCCACTTATTCAACTTCTAATAATCTATGCATACACGCCACCCTATCACAGTCCGAGAGAGGATTAGCTCATTTTTTTCATTTTTAATCATTGCCATCCCTCTTTTCTTAGGTATCACTTGCACGGGGCTCACCCACACACTATCCGATATTGCATAAATGATCTTAGCATTCAATAGTTTTAGAACTTTAGCTCGAACAACTTCATTTATTGTCGGGTTAAGCCTTCATTGATGCTCAATTGAGGACATATAAGAGTTTTCCATAAGAATCTTGTACATACAAATGGTTGGGCATATTCTTTTGATGTCGAAAATAGACCAAGCAAACATGGATTTGTGCTTCTTTAAGATAAGGAGTAACCTTTTTTCTTTCCTTGACTTAATGATGATGAAATTATCACCGGATTGGTAGAGTTCTCCCCCAAAAAGGCATACTGAAGGTGCTCAGGTAATTGCTTCAAAACCAACCCACCTTGAGGTGAATTTAAAGAGTTGAATGAACTCTCATACCCCTCAAGAGTATCCACTTGAGCCTCATTGACCGCTTTACTAGGTAAAACTTCAAGAGATATAACATAATCTACAACACTTTCTTCCTTGGTACATTCCTCCTCATCAAAATTCACCATAGATATGGAATTTGTGAAACTATACTCCAAAGAATCATGGTTCACAATCTCTCGAATGTACTTTTTAACATAAGAGTCTACCACTTCCACCTGATTACAAGTCGAACTTTCTTTCAAAAATCTCATGGTTTTGAAGATGTTGAACTTAACTTTCTCTTCATTAACCCTTAGAGTTAGATTCTCAATTTGCACATCAATCAACACCTTTCTGATTGCGAAAAAAGGCCTCCCAAGAATAATGGAAATTTCACGGTCTTCTTCCATGTCCAACACAACAAAATCAACCAAAAAAATAAATTTATATACCTTCACCAATACATCTTTAATAACGCCCTTTTGATAAGAAAAAGAACGATCCTCTATTTGCAAAGAAATAGTAGCGGGCTTCACTTCTCCAAGCCCTAACTTCTGAAAAATAGATGAAGAGATTGATAGTAGCTCCAAGGTTGCACAGTGCCTTCTCAAAGTGAGAACTCCCAATGGTGTATGGGATGGTGAAGCTTTTGGGATCTTTTATTTTTTGCTGTAATTTATGTTGAAAAATTGCACTACATTTTTTCGTAAGCTTGACGGTTTTGTATTCCTCCAACTTTTCCTTCTTTACCATGATGTCCTTTAAATATTTCCCATAATTGGGTATTTTCTCTAATGCATCCGTAAAAGGAATGTTGATGTGGATTTTCTTGAAAATCTCTAGAAACATAGCAAATTAGCTATCCAACTTTTTCTTTTGAAACCGTTGTGGGTACGGTAATGGGGGTGTGATAATGGGAAGGTTGTCCGGGAATGAGATGGAGTCTATGGTTGCCTTGGGAACTTCCTTCTGCTTCTCATCCATAATGGCCTCTTTTTCACAACGAGCTTTCTCCTTGGACTCATCCTCTTGTGGATTTGTTGTTTCAACTTCCTTCCTACTTCTCAAAGTGATATCTTTGTAATCCCTTAGGTTAGTTTCCATATCACTTGGGAACTTTCCCAAAGGTTTCCCCTTTATGGCTCTAGCAAGTTGACTGATTTGCATCTCAAGGGACTTCACAGTCGCGTTGGTATTAGTGCAAGTTGTCTCAATATTGTCAAGACAAGTCTCTTGTTTATTGAGATGATCTCATGATATTCTGAGTTTTCCTCATGAATGCATTGAACATGTCTTCCAATGGTGACTTACTACTATCCACCTGTTGTTGTTGCAAAAGATGATTCAGTTGTTGCGAAGGATAACCTGGAGGAGCTCGCAAGGCATTATGGGTATTTGCATAAGAAAAAATTTCATGGTTCTGAATCCTAGGGTGATAATGAGTTGGGAAGTTATTAGCAGGCCTAAAGGTGTAAGCCCAATTGTTGATAAAATGACATTCCTCAAATTTATTATCATTCCTCGGTTAGGAAAACACTAAATATATTCTCCATCTCTCTACCTGATAAGGCATCCTTGGTGGTGAAAGCAACAATTTGTTCCATAAGCTTCGAGACTTGGGCTGACAAGGTAGCTAGAGGATTAACCTCATGAATACCGACTACCTTTCATCCCATATTATGCTCATTGGGCCATTGAAAATTATTGGCCGCCATCTCCTCCAATAAGGCTTAAGCTTCCTTAGGAATTTTACATCCCCTGGATGCGATATCCACAATCAATCTAGTTTGTCCATCCAACCCGTTGTAAAATAGTTGAATTTGAAACCAATCTCGATACCCGTTTTGGGGACATCTTCTCAATAAGTCCTTGAACTGCTCCCACGCCTCAAAGAGTGGCTCATAATCCTTTTAGTGAAAGACAACTATTTTGCCTCTCAATTGTGAAGTCTTCGACGGAGAGAAGTACTCAGTGAGGAACTTCTAGGCTAGTTCCTCCAAAGTAGTGATACTCCACGTTTGAATAGATTGGAACTAACCTCAAGCTCGATCTCAAAGAGAGAACGAGAATAACCTTAGTCGAATGATATCCTCCAGGACTCCATTAATCTTTACGATGTTTCATATCTCCAAGAAAGTCACCAAATAGATATTGGGATCTTCATGTAGAATTCTGCCATATTGGTTTTGTTGAACCATGTTGATCAGGGCAGGTTTCACCTCAAAATTGTTTGCGTTAATTGGTTGCTTTCGAATTCCCAAGTAATTATCGTTCACAAGGGGTCTAAAATAACCCCAAAGGACTCGTTGTTGTTGTTATGGTGGTGCTTGAGGTACCGGCGATTATTGCGATAGATGGTTATTACCACCATCGGCCATTTCTTGAGCTTCATCTCTCATTTTTCTACTTAATTTTCTTTGTGTGTGTTCAACTTCTTAATCAAAAGGAATAACTTCCAAGCTATGGCTTTGTCACATACACTGTCAACCACCACAACCAAATAAAAAAGATCAAACTAAAATAAATAAATAAATGTCTAAATTAAGATCGAGTTACTTGGTAGTAATATCAACTTAATTTCTAACTTTCCATTCTTGGCAACGAAACCAAAAACTTGTTGTGATAATTATGCACTATTTGTACTCGCAAGTACACAATGTCAAACAAGTAATAAAGTGATTCAAAGATCGAATATCATTGTCTAAAATTGTAGTTAGAAACAGCTAAGTTCCACTATTAGAATAACTCAATTTTATCTAAACTATCAAAGATTTAGTGAAGAAATTTAAACTAACAACTAAATTAATAATTGACGAAGAAAGTAAATAACTAATGGCAAATTTTCTTTAAGGAAATGTAATAGAATAAGGGCTCTAGAGGGGTTTGACATCACTTTACTGAATTATGCTAGTTGGACGCAATTTCGCTTTTTCACGTCTTAATATACTCGCAAGTGCACGAGGTCAAGTTTTAATATAGTAGACCTTTCGATTGGATATCTTCCTCTGGGAAACGTGTTGATTAATTGAATACCGCAATTTGCATAGTCTTATATTATCTCAACGGTTCAAGAAATGTTTGAGTTTGAATTATTTAAAAACTAAGTTAACCTAACAACTATTCGGTTAATTCTAATTAAATGGATTACCTTGGGATTGATTTCATTCACTTAATACATGTTTGACTTCGTTTAGTTAACAATAACGGTGTTTATCCTATCCGACAATCTAGGTATCTCAAACTCACTCATTACCTCTCTTGAGTGTAAAATGAACGATTATATGACTTCGCGTTAACGTCGAAGTCCCCCTCTAGCATTTTATGTAACACATAGACACATGAATCTTGACCCAACATCATGGATTGCACACTTTCTAACGCCCTCCTTGGTCGTTAGATTGTCGTGATGTGTTTAACCCTAATCCGAATCTGGGGTTATCTCCCCCGAGTATCAAACCCCGTATTCTCAAAACCAACCCTAATACCTTAACAAGCATATTAAAATTTTAATAAAATGGTAAACACAATCGGATTTAGATAAACAATCATTAAAATAACATATATTCACTCAAACATGTATTTACATGAGTTACATCAATCCCTAGATAATATTTATCTAGTCTACCATAATCTTAACCATACATATATTAAAACAAGAAGGATTCATCATTATTTGATATAAAAAGTTAAGTTATAAAGATAAAAACAAAGGAAGAATGATCAAATCTTTAGTGGAGTGGTCCACTGTCGCTAAAGATCGGTTCTGAAATGATTCCTCTTCTCCAAATGTTGAATCTCTTATTTGAGATCTCAAAATATGCTTAAGATCATCTATCACAAGTGTGGAACCATTTTTTACAAATAGGGGAAAAAAGGGTTTAAATAGAAGGCTTCAAAATATCTAGAAAATAGATATTTTCTGCACAGAGAGACCGCCGTGGCTGTGGTTCACTGCTGTGGCAGTGAGTTATGTCTGTTGATCCTAAGATTTTGATGGACAATTAAACGTTGATGTTTTTTGTGGAACTAATGATTTGTTTAAGTGTTTTAGTTTATTAGTTCTGAATGATGAAAATTTGAAGATAAAGATGATGAAGGAATTAAGAGGTTGTAGAATTTGAAGAACCTAGGAAAAACAACTCAGGTTTAAATTTTGACTCTTAATATCCCAATTAGGATCACACAAGACACAAAAAACATTTTTAAATAACTTTTATAAATATGTGTGTTTTTAATAGGATCCTAATTAGTTAAATTATTTGCTCCTATGTGTAATTGAAAGAAATATTTATAATTGATTAAAATTGGAGTTAAGTATTTAGTGGAGCTAATTAAGAAAAGAAAATGGTTGAAGAGGTGAAAACGTAAATGAGAATGTATTAAAAACAAGTTTGGAAAAGAGATCCAACATGCATCAGTAGACTAGTAAGTCGACTGGACAAAATAGGTGAAACTCTTTGTATCTCTCAGTTGATAGGTAAGTCGACCAGTGAAGAGAAATTGAACTCTCTGAATCTCTAAGTCGATAGGTAGGTCGACCGGTGAAGGAAAATAGAACTATCTGAATCTCTAAGTCGACAGATAGATCGACCGATGGGCACTAAATCTTTGGCTTGGCTACATCCTGAATCGAGCGATCGATTGGTCGGTCAACTGATGGCGCAGTTTCAGGATATTAAGGATTCCAAATTCATATCTAAAAGTAACCATTTTTTGTTGGGATTTGTAAGAGATTTTAGGGATTTTATGATATTTAAGATATGCAACACCTATTATTTAATTCCTATTGATTTGGTTCATTAAGTTTTAATGTTTCTCAATTTGGTACATTTTTCTATTCTATTTAATTGAGATTGAGAAACATTTGGGGGGACTTAATTAAGAGATTTAAAAGCTATAATTAAGTGAATTGAACCAAAATGAAGTCATAATGATATAAGGGGTCTAAGATAGCATTTAAGTGTCATGACATATGGGAACTAGGCATTAGAGAGGTGATTTATATCTTATATATATAGACCTGCGTTTTTCATATCATAAAGAGTGACTAAGAGAGATTAAGAGATCAAGATACGATATTGATCTTTTCTAAGAGATATTATACTGAGTTTTTGTGAGGGCTATTCTAAGAGACAATCTTGATAATCATTGGTCGTTGATCATTGCTATTACAGAATCTGAAACAACTACGCTCTAATTATTTTTTCGGTGGATTCTGGGTGAGATCTTTCCAATTGCTTTTTATATTGTATAGCTTGTTTAATTTTTGAAAATTGATCTTTACAAATTATTTCTGATTTTATTGAAGAAAATATTTTATAAACAATTTATTGAATCTGATTACGTGTTAAATTACGTGCTACCCATCTTTTATTAAAAATCATATTTTTGAGTATCTCACATTTCTATCACTAGTTTGGGATATTAATCGAGTTTTAATTTATCTGGGGTGGTAGAAGCTCTGAATGAGATAATTTTCTTATCAATTTGTTTTGGTGAGTAGTGTGACGGATTAAATACTATTGGGGGTATTTAATCAAAGGGTAGCCGGTTTCAGTCTCTTCCTATAAAGAGATTGAGTAGTAATTCTTCTTGGATATAAATGATTTGTGTGAATTTTGTAATGGTTCAATCCTTACCGGGTAAAATGATATTTGGAGTGTTGGTGAGATTTTGATTTTTTTTGCCTTTGTGTTAAAAAAAATTAGGTTATTCTTTAGCTTGTAAAAAGTAGAGGTTCTTCCTTATCTTGTGAAAAGAATTTTGTAAAGGTTGATTCTGAGCCTGTAAAAGAATCGTTGTGAGAGTTTGGTTCCTACCTTTAAAAGAATCTTGAGTATTAGTGGGTGTGACTCTCCGTTAGGCTCGGAGGACGGGATTAGCAAAGAGTAGCTTAGTGAACCAGTATGAATTTCTGGTATGCTGCAATCTTTATTTTATTATTGTTGTTTGGTGTGCACTTAGTTGATTTGATAATTCCGTTGTGATATAAAGATAATAATTGATTTAAGATTAAAATTAATTATTTGATTTATTGAAGTATTTTCTCTCTGATATTTTTAATTACCCAATTCACCCCCTCTTGGGTATTCCACTGGGCCAACAATTAGCATCAGAGCTGGTTTGGCTCAATACCTTTAGCTAACAAATATCACATGACGCACATAATAGGCATACTAGCTGAGGGGCAGTCTGTGTACCCACCACCTTTGTTTGCAGGTGAAAGTTATTCATTCTGAAAATACATAATGATTGTCTTCTTTCAGGATACAAATTACGATGTGTCGCTAATAATCGAGGATAGTCCGTTTATTCCAATGGAAAATAGAGTTGAGAAGAAAAAGGAACAACTAACTGCTTCTGATAAGCAGAAACTCTTTATAAACTCTCAGGCTATTAACATTCTATTTTGTTCTTTAGATGCTAATGAATACTCTAGAGTTTCAGGTTATAAATTTTCAAATGAGATGTGGGATAAGATACAAGTTACCTACGACGGGACAAGTCAAGTGAAGCAGTCGAAAATCAATGCTCTTATGAGAAAATTTGAGTTGTTCATAATGGAAGAAAATGAATCGATTCATGAGATGTATACTCGCTTCAACAACATATGAAACAACTTGGAAAGCCATACTCCATGGAGGATAGAGTACGAAAGGTCTTAAGATCCTTAACAAAAATATGGGAGAAAAATGTGACGGCAATTGAGGAAGCTAAAGATCTTGGTAAATACGAAATTGATGATCTCATAAACAACTTGATGACTCATGAATTGGAAATTAAAGGATATGAGGATGATACCAAAAATAGCAAGAGGAAATCCTTGGCACGAAAAGCTCAGAAAATTAAAGAAGAGGATGACAGTGATGATGAAAGTTTTAACAGTAAGAAAGAGAAAGATGTAGCGCATCTCATAAAGAATTTTTGAAGAATGACTCGGTGCACATTCCATGGGAGAATAAACCTCAACATGACTAAAGTGAAATGTTACAACTGTCACAAGACAAGTCATTTTCAAAATGATTGTCCCGAATCGAAGAAGGATGAAGAAAAGAAAAAGAAAGCAAAGAAGAGTAAGAAGAAATCTATGAAGGCTACTTGGGATTATACTAATTCAAGTTGCTCGGAAAAATCAGATAGTGAAGATACTTCCATGTTTGCATTAATGGCTACTGGTGGTGAGGTAATTGAATGTTCAAGTTCTTGTCCTTCAGATTTTGATGAATTATTTGATGTTTATCAAGAACTTTCACATGATTATAAAAACTAGTGTTCTAAAATAAATGCCCTTCAAAGTATAATTAACACATTAAACAAGCAAGTGGTGGACTACGAATCTGAAAACAATAAATTAAATTCCAAATTGGTGGATTTGCAATCAATTGTTCTCAAATTCATCGGCGATGAAAATAACTTGAAAATACTTTTGGGAAGTTCACGTGGAGTTTTTGATAAAGTCGGTATTGGATTTCAGAAAAATCTTAAACAAAAACGTTTTCATAAATTCTTTTCTAAAACCAAGGATCTTTTTCGATGTTTTAAATGTAATGTTGTGGGGCATACTATTCGTAGATGTTTTGCTAAAATAACTAATTGTAGATAAGTTTGGGTTCCAAAATGAACTAAAATTCTCCCGATTAACAAGATCGGACCCACTTAGGCTGGGTACCACTTAGGAACTATTTGAGGTGCTCCTTGCAGGTTATTCTAAAAGCTTCAATAAGCAAGGACAAATGGTTCCTGGATAGTGGTTGTTCTTGACACATGACAGGAGACAAAGGAAAATTTACATCTTTGACACCTAAAGATGGAGGTCATGTGACCTTTGGAGACAACGCAAAGGGTACAATTATCGGTATAGGTAATATCAAAAATGGTACTACTATTATTAAAGATGTGTTAGTAGTTGATGGAATTAAACATAATTTGCTTCGTATTAGTCAACTATGTGATAAGGGCTATAATGTTATATTTGATCATGATAAGTGCATTATTAAGAATAGCCATGATAGTAGTATCTTGCTAGTTGCATCACGTTTTGAGAATGTTTATACTTACTCATTTGATGATTTTAATTCTCAAAATTTATCTTGTTTGAATGCTTTATCTGAAAATAGTTGGTTATGGCATAGAAGACTTGGGAATGCTAGTATAGAGTTAATTTCTAACTTATCTGAGAAGAGTCTTGTACATGGCCTACCTAATTTGAAATTTGTGAAAGATAAAGTATGTGATGTATGTCAATTAGGCAAGCAGGTTAGATCATCATTTAAGAAAAAGATACACTTGTCCACGTCTAGATGTCTTGAATTATTTCATCTTGATTTATTTGGGCCTAACTGTGTTGCTAGTTTTGGTGGTAAGTTTTATGCATTTGTTATAGTTGATGATTATTCCTGACTTACCTGGGTATATTTTCTTGCTAAGAAAAGTGAGGTTGCTTCTGTTCTTGCTAAATTTTGTAAACGTGTTCAAAATGAGAAGCAATGCTCTATTATTAACATTTGTAGTGACAGAGGAAGAAAGTTTAAGAATGATGATGTGGTAAGTTATTGTGATTAGCATGGTTATGCTCATAACTTCTCCGCACCAAGATCGCCGCAACAAAATGGTGTAGTGGAAAGAAAGAACAAGACGCTTCAAGAGATGGCCAGAACAATGCTTAATGAAAATTGCTTGCCAACCTACTTCTAGGCTAAAGCAGTAAGTACAGCTTGTCATGTAGTAAATCGAGTATCAATTCATAGAGGGTTTAACAAAACCCCATATGAAATCTGGAATTGTAAGACTCCTAATATTTCCTATTTTAAAGTTTTTGGATGTAAGTGTTTTATCTTGAATGACAAGGATAATCTTGATAAATTTGATGCTAAATCTGATTATGGAATTTTTCTTGGATATGCTATTCATAGTAAGGCTTATAGAGTTTATAATAAATGTACATTAGTAGTAGAAGAAACAATGCATGTTGTTTTTGAGGAAGCTGATCTATCTTGTCGAGAAAAGTTTTGGATGATGATGATGTAGGTATTTTAAATAATCAAAACCAAGGTGATAATGTACCTGAGGAGTCCCAACAAGAGGAGGAACCAAAGGAAAAAAATTCAACTTTATCAAGAGCCATAAAGACAGTACCCGGACATTTGATTAAAGAAATCATCGGTAATTTCGAACGAAGTGTAAGTACTCGTTCTTCTCTTAGAGATATAATTAATCTTGCTTTCTTATCTCAAATTGAGCCTAAAAATATAAATGAGGCGTTAATTGATTAATCTTGGATTTCGATAATACAAGATGAGTTAGTTCAATTTGGACAGAACAAAGTATAGTGTCTTGTTTCGAGATCGGATTTTCATCCAGTTATTGGTACTAAATGGGTTTTTAGAAATAAAAATGATGAAACTGGTATCGTAATTAGAAACAAAGTAAGATTAATGGCATAGGGCTATAATCAAGAATAAGGAATTGATTATGATGAAACCTATACTCCCGTTGCTAGACTAGAAGCAATTAGAATGTTACTCACTTATGCATGCTCACGTAATTTTAAGATATATCAAATGGATGTAAAACGTCCATTTCTAAATGGTTTTCTAGCTGAAGAAGTTTATGTGGAACAACCCCCGAGATTTGAAAGTGATAAATTTCCCGATCACGTATTTAAACTTCGTAACGCTTTGTATGGGTCGAAACAAGCTCCTAGAACTTGGTATGAGAGACTCAGCCGATATTTGATCGAAAATAGTTTTCGAAGGGGTATTTGTGATATAACTTTGTTTGTGAAGCAAACTAATTCTGATATCCTATTAGTACAAGCGTATGTTGATGATATTATTTTTGGATCTACTAATGAGGATCTTTACCAAGAGTTTTGCTAAGATAATGAAGGTGGAATTCGAAATAAGCATGATGGGAGAGTTGAATTTCTTTCTTGGATTAGAAATTAAGCAAACCAAAGAGGGAATATTTATAAACCGAGCTAAATACACCAAGGAGCTGTTAAAGAAATATGGCTTGGAAGGTGCTAAAGAATACAAAACTCCTATGGCAATAGCTACAAAAATAGAAAAAGACAATACGGGCAAAAGCGTTAATGGAAAAATATATCGAGCTATGATTGGTAGTCTGTTGTATTTAACTGCTAGTAAACCTAACATTATGTATTATGTTTGTCTTTGTGCTAGATTTCAGTCTTATCCTAAAGAATCGCACTTGACTGCGGTTAAGATAATTTTTTTATACTTAAAGGGGACAACTAACCTAGGTTTATGGTATCCTAGGGAGAGTGATTTTAAATTAGTAAGTTACTCTGACGCTGATTTTGCAGGTTGCAAAGTTGAGCGAAAAAGCACAAGTAGGTCATGTCATTTGTTAGGACACGCTTTGGTTTCTTGGTCAAGAAAGAAACAAAATTTAATAGCCTTATCCACTATTGAGGCTGAATATATGGCAGCGGGTAACTGTTGTGCTCAAATCTTATATATTAAGCAACAGTTAAATGACTTTGGAATTTTTATGGAGGAGGTCCCGATCTTTTGTGATAATAAAATTGTTATATGTCTAAGAATCCTATATAGCACTCACAAAACTAAGCACACAGAGATTCAACATCACTTTATTCATGATCACATTCAGAAAATGGATATTGTTATTGAGTATATTGATACCTCCAACCAGCTTACTGATGTTTTTACCAAACCACTAGCGGAAGATCAGTTTGTGAAAATCATTCGTGGTTTGGGTATGGCTAGGCATAATGATGTTTGTCTAGAGTAGAATTATTGAGTGTTTCCCCCTCCCTAAATTTTGTTTTTGGAGAAGACAAAAAGGGAGAATTAGGCCCCGTTTGGTTAGTGCTCCTAACCCAACTCAACCCAAAAATTCTGAGTTTGATTTTTGAGAACGCGTTTGGCAAATACAAAACTCAACCCAACCCAACCCAAAAAATAGGAATTGATTCTCAAAATGTTGAGGAAATGAGAAACAAAAAAAACTTTTTTTTTTTTTTGTGCCCAAAAAACTCAACCCAAAGTTCTCAACTCCGCCCACCATCCGACAACCACTCGCCGCCGTCCACCGCTATCGGCCGCAGCCGTTTATCATCGCCAGCCACTTTTGGCGATCGTCTCTAAACACCGTGCGTTTCCATCCATCTGCCGCCGCCGATCACTGTCCGGCCACCGCATCTGTCACCGACGTCCGGCCGTCCAGCCACCTTCTTACACCAACGCCGCCACCATCCGTCCACCGCCAAACACAAAAAAAAAAAATAAATAAATAAAATTAGTTTTAGGATAAAATCGTTACCAAACACGATTCTGTTCTCAGCACAAAATAAAAATTGTCGTTACTAAACGCAATTTTGTTCCCAAAATTCTCAACCTAACCCATTCCAGTTGGGTTCAGAAAAGTAGGAACACTAACCAAACACCACCTTAGTTGATGTTTTATTGAAAATCTTAAAGGGGAGTTTAATTTTTAAATTTGTGCTTTATTGATCATTTTTTTTAAATCTTCATTCTTATGCTTAAAAGCGTTATAAAACCCATCATTGGATTTAGGGGGAGTGTGATTTTATTATCGTTTTGAAGAAAATATCAAAGTTAATTGTCATCATAAAAAATGGAGAGATTATTGATCCTAAGATTTTGATGAACAATTAAATGTTGATGTTTTTGGTGAAACTAACGGTTTGTTTAAGTGTTTCAGTTTATTAGTTCTGAATGATGAAGATTTGATGATAAAGATGATAAAAGAATTAAGAGGTTGAAGAATTTGAAGAACCTAGGAAAAACAACTCAGGTTTAAATTTCAACTCTTAATATCCAAATTAGGATCACACACGACACAGAAAGATTTTTAAATGATTTTTATAAATATGTGTGTTTTTAATAGGATCCTAATTAGTTAAATTATTTGCTCCTATGTGTAATTGAAAAAGCAATATTTATAATTGATTAAAATTGGAGTTAAGTATTTAGTGGAGCTAATTAAGAAAAGAAACTGGTTAAAGGGGCGACAACGTGAATGAGAATGTATTAAAAACGAGTTTAGAAAATAGATCCAGCATGCATAAGTTGAGCGGTAAGTCGATTGGACAAAATAGGTGAAACTCTTTGTATCTCTCAGTCAACAGGTAAGCCGACCGATGAAGAGAAATGGAACTCTCTGAATCCCTAAGTCGATAGGAAGGTCGATTGGTGAGGAAAATGGAACCCTTTGAATCTCTAAGTCAACAGATAGGTTGACCAATGGGCACAAAATCTTTGGCTTAGCTACATCCTGAATCGAGCGGTCGACTGGTCGGTCGACTGATGGCGCAGTTTTAAGATATTGAGAATTCCGAATTCATATCTAAAAGTAGCCGTTTTTGGTTGAAATTTGTGAGAGATTTTAGGGATTTTAAGATATTTAAGATATGTTACACCTATTATTTAATTCCTATTGATTTGGTTAATTAAGTTTTAATGTTTCTCAATTAGGTACATAAAATTATTTCTATTCTATTTAATTGAGATTGAGAAACATTTGGGGGACTTAATTGAGAGATTTAAAAGCTATAATTAAGTGAATTGAACCAAAATGAATTCATAATGATATAATAGGTCTAAGAGAGCATTTAAGTGTCATGACATATGGAAACTAGTCGTTAGAGAGGTGATTTATATCCCATATATATAGACCTACGTTTTTCATATCATAAAGAGTGGCTAAGAGAGATTAAGAGATCATATTGAGCTTTTCTAAGAGATATTATATCGAGTTTTTGTGAGAGCTATTCTAAGAGGCAATCTTGATAATCATTGGCTGTTGATCATTACTATTACCGAATCTGAAGCAACTATGCTCTAATTATTTTTTTCGGTAGATTCCGGTTGAGATCTTTCCAAATTACTTTTTATATTGTATTGCTTGTTTAATTTTTGGAAATTGATCTTTAGAAATTGTTTTCGATTTTTATTGAAGAAAATATTTTATAAACAATTTCTTGAATCTAATTATGTGCTAAATTACGTGCTACTCATCTTTTGTTAAAAATCAGATTTTTGAGTATCTCACATTTCTATCACTAGTTTTGGAATATTAATAGAGTTTTAATTTATCTGAGGTGGTAGAAGCTCTGAGTGAGATAATTTGCTGATCAATTTGTATTGGTGAGTAGTGTGACGAATTAAATACTGTTAGGGGTATTTATTCAAAGGGTAGCCGGTTTCAGTCTCTTCCTATAAAGAGATTAAGGTAATAATTCTTTCTAGATAGAATTGATTTGTGTGAATTTTGTAACAGTTCAATCCTTATCGGGTAAAACGATATTTAGAGTGTTGGTGAGGTTTTGAATCTTTTGCCTTTGTGTTAAAAAGAATTAGGTTATTCTTTAACCTGTAAAAAGTAGAGATTCTTCCTTAACCTATGAAAAAAGATTTTGTAAAGGTTGATTCTGAGCCTGTAAAAGAATCGTTGTTAGAGTTTGGTTCCTACCTTTAAAGAGATCTTGAGTATTAGTGGGTGTGACTCTCCGTGGAGCTTGGAGGACTGGATTAGCCAAGATTAGCTTGGTGAACCAGTATAAATTTCTAGTGTGCTGCAATCTTTATTTTATTATTGTTGTTTGGTGTGCATTTAGTTGATTTGATAATTCCGCTGTGATATAAAGATAATAATTAATTTAGCATTAAAGTTAATTATTTGATTTATTGAAGTATTTTCTCTCTGATATTTTTAATTACCCAATTCACCCCCTCTTGGGTATTCCATTGGGCCAACAAAATCGGTTAGCTTCACCGCTGTGGCAGTGAACCAAAAATGAAACTCTCTGTATTTTCACCGCCTAGGCGATGAATGACCTCTGCAGTGGTGAAATAAAACCTAGGCTCTCTGGACTTTCACCGCCTCGGCGGTAGGTTTGCTGTCTTGAAACCTTGTTTCTTTCACAGTTTTTTCATCGTTTTTCCACCGTATCGCTTGATTGTCACTCAATTATGACCCTACACCTGATTTACATAAAAACAAATAAAAACACCATAAAATATTACTAAAACACTCGAAAACTACCAAATTCTGCTTAGAAGTAGATGGGTATTTTCAACGTATCAAATACCTCCAAACTTGGAATTTTGCTAGTCTTCGAGCAAAACACCCTCAGACTAAAATAAACTAACTGTACTAATTAACTAACTAACTACTAAAAAGGAATAAACTTTAACAAACAAGAAGTAAATGCATGTGAGTTCCAAGTTCAATCGAAGAAACGAAGTTGTTCCTCCCTCAACAGCCCTCAATCAGATCAAGTTCGAGAAATAACACACACCACGTGGTGTTCTAGAATTTCAACACTCAATATCAATAAAAACCATTCTAGATCCATTTAAAGTCTGTGTGTGAGAACTCAAATATATAACTATCCAAACACCGGATTGGATTATTCAATAACTAAGCTCATTACTTAAACCGTTTAAGGATTAGTAAAACCATATGCTTGACTGGGCTCGACTATCCACTAATGTAGGTTCAAAATTTCAAAGAGATCAATAGGGCTTGGATAGGCATTGGAGAACGGCCAAGGGTATCTCAAGAATGAAAAACAGGTAATTGTTATAATTACGATAATTCAACGATACCCGAGGCACAAACGCTTGTTGCTATATCTCTCTCGTAACCCCAAATATTTAAAACATAACCCTGAACAAGGCTTTAAGAACTTTGTATTCACTTGTCGAAAGAACATAAATAAAAACTATATTAACATAGTTTTTTTTTTAACAAACTAACACACTCCCAAACTTATTCGATTTTGTACAATTTTAGGGGCGTGAAAATAGAATTCAACGATTGACAAGTGAATACACTAATATCGAACCATTAAAAATTCGTCCGAAACCCGCCTGCTCACTTCAAGTAGAATAAAATAATGCTAACTTTATTTTACTCAATTCGTGCGTTTGGCTTAGTGACAATGGTTTGGAAAAAATTTAATTGGTTATGGTATTGATATATGTTCATAATTGAAAAGGGTATTGGCTTCGACAGGGTAACGAGGGATAAAATTTTCAAGGTTAGCTTCAAAGGTTCAAGAGATTAAAATGAAGGCCTAAATCATGCCTCCTGAACTACCTCACCTAGGATTTTCCCTCAAGTTTCCCCAAGTCAAGTTCTAGATTCCTCAAATTTGTCATGAACTTATTACTGAATAATTGGCGTCAAATTGTTCGAATAATTATATAGTGAGTCTATGCTATCGTGCGATTTTAGGATCAAAATGATTTTTACCTAATCGACATGCCAAGCACACAGAACACACATGATTGACATTACTCCCGACCTCGAAATACAATTAGGGGATAATTTTCATCATCGGGAAATGGCTCAAATGAACTCAACAACTCAACACACAAATACTACCTCATATATAAATATCTCTACATTAAATCTAAACACTAACATACATACACTAATCTAAGCATTTCACATGCAAAAACAAGAAAATTAAAATAAAACTTAACTATATGTTTAAAGTCTACAATATATCTAAGCTTCTACAAAGCATAACTAAGCATACATAAAACATCCAAATATAATACATCAAAAATTTTGTTCATCATTTTCTAACAAAAACAAAATTGGATGAACATCCCCCAAACTTAAACGAGGCAATGTCCACATTGACTGAGCAGCGAACCCAATTGCAATATATAGCATTTATGAGGGAAAAAAAATTGGGTTTTGAACACATACCTAGGAGATAAGACATAGAAGTCTCACCTCCTACTGTCCACCTTAGGGAATGTCATCACCACCACTATCACGTCAGAAAGAAAAGTGGGATGGTTACAAGAGGTGCGGCAGCAATTGCGGCATAGGCGGATAAACGCTCATGTCAATACTGAGGCGCTTGCTAATGAGCCGTTGGACTTGATCATTTTTACTCGTATACTGATCCAGGAACGTCTTGATATCGAAAATTCAGAGATTTGAATTATATTACCCTTGGCAAAGAATGCAATTGTCGAGCTGGACCTCCTGGAGCTCCTTCTAGACCCTCTCCAAAGTGACCTCATCGCGGGCCTCGAATGGCCCCGCCTCTTTCACTTTGCGCCCTTCCTCTTCTTCAGCCTCTGGCTCGCCCATCCTTTGTGCTCTGGCTTTCCACATTCAATTTATCATATCCAGATCGAGCGGAACGATTGGGGGATAAGGGCTATCCCCAATTATTGATACACCGGCTTGTCAGAATAGTTCGGTCAAAAGCGAAGAAAATGGAAGACCGCTCTTTGTTGTATTGACGACATGAAGAATAGAGGAGTAGATCAATTATCCAACATTTATTGGCTTGCCTATCTGAATCGAATATAGCATCATGGCTCTTTCTTTGGAGACGTCCGACAAGTGAGATGTCGGGAGAAGGCTTTTGCAAACAAAATGATGCCAAATTTTGGGGATCGGATTGAGGAACTTAGCCCAGAAAGTGGCTAGACCCAGCCTTGTGTGAGTCCACTGGACATTACCTGAAGTGATGGCTCAAATCACAGTGTCCATGCTCAAATCTCTGCCCACATATGGTTCGTCAGTGGGTGCCAGGGCCGCTAATCCCAAAAATTTATTAAAGAACTCGGGACTGAACGAGATGGGGCGAGTTTGGACCCTTGTCTGATTGTCATTTGCCTCGGTGATATTTTCATAGAATTCCCGCACTAAAGCGACCTCGCCCCTGGGGTGGTGAATTACAAAAACCTTCCCAACCGCGATTTTGAATCACATCTTGAAATTCAGCTGGGAGACTTTCCAATGGACCAAATCCCCATTGTCGAATGCACATCCGTTTATGCTTAAAACGGTTAAAATGCTCCTCGGCTTGTTTGGAAACAAAGCAGGCGAAATCATAGTCAGCGGCGGGAACCCCGGTACGAGAACTTGAACCTTCTCCCCTTTCTCTTTTTTATGCGGCTTGCTTAGTCATAGATCCTATCAATCACAATCACAAAACACGGCAACCCAATCATATATAATGGAAAACAATCCCCTAAATTAACACCGTCAAGAACACGTTACAATCTCAATACACACACACCAATCGCAACGGTTTCAACAAAATTTCAATAATGTAGCATGAAATTTTGTATCACACAATGAAACAATCCATATAAAACTTGTTCATCACCAAAAATCAAACCAAAATCCCATAGATAAAGAACATAGCGAGAATGGGGTTCAAGGGTTTAGGGCACAATCCAAATTCAAGGATTCGTGATATGAAGATGCAAATCAACCAAATATTTCAACGAATAGATGAAATGTAGGATCAAAAGTACTTACTTGTTGAAAAAGTTCAGTCCAACCAATTGAAAATGGGTGAAATCGCACATTTTGCTCCTTAAACCCTAGGATTCGAAAATGGGGTGAAAATTGATTTTTGGATGATGATTCGTGGTGGAAATCACAAATTTTGTTAATGGAATGATGGATTCGAGGGTTGGAAATGGTTTGGAAGGATGAGAATGGAGAGATTTGGGATTTTAGAGGTGGTTATGGCAGTTTAAAATGAGCGGTATCGTTTTATTCGAACAGAGGCTTCACCGTCGTGGCTATGGAGCGCCTTTTTAAAACCCAAACATTTTGTTGTTTTACTGCCTCGGTGGTGAAGCGCATTTTTTTTTAAAACCCTTTGCAACCTAAAGTTTCACTACCTCGGTGGTGAAGTATTTTGCTAAAAACCTTACATCCTGTATTTTCACCGCCTCGACAGTGAGCTACCTGCTGGATTTTCATGTTTTCTTCAAGTTTTCATCATAAGGATCCACTCCACACGCTTCCACTTTACTAATTTAACGATTTTAAGTGCAAAACACTTCCCCGAGTATCCACACTCCTCAATTCACCTCCAAACACGCTCTGAGACCATTCCGACCTCCAAAAAGTAAATAGTTGCAAAAGTTAGGCAAGATCATACCCTCAGTTTCTTATCAAAAAGTGCTTGATTTATCGCCCCCAGCTGAACTTAACGAATACCAAGATCAGTCGTCAACGAGGGAGATACTCTCCACAACTCGCTCTTCATTTCTAAAGTAATGTTTGATCCACTCCCCATTAACTCAGAAAATTTGTCCCCTATCGCCTTCCAATTTGACTGAGCCGAATAAAAATACATGTTTGATCCAGAATGGTCTAGATTACCGGGACTTCAACTTCCGGGGAAGAGCCTCAGCTGTGAATTGAACAATAGAACTTGCTGACCCGGGCTAAACTATCTCTTCTCGATCTTCTTGTCATGCCATCTTTGTAGAGCTTGGCATTTTCATATGCCTCATTTCGGAATTCCTCCATTTTATTGAGTTAGAGGAGACGTTCACCTGAAGCTTTGAGATAGAAGTTCAATTTCTTTATCACCCAAAAGGCACAGTACTCCAATTCGACTGGAAAGTAACACGCTTTTCCAAACACCGACCGATACGGCGACATGTCGATCGGTGTTTTAAAAGCCGTGCGATATGCCCACAGTGCATCATCCAATTTTACTACCCAATCCTTGCAATTAGAATGAACTTCCTGTTTGATACTTCGACTTGGTCATTTATCCGCGGATGGTACAGCAATGCCACCTTATGCCTTACCTCATACTTTATTAACAAAGTATTGAACATTTTGTTAGAAAAGTGGGTTCCTTCATCATTAATTATGGCCCGAGATGTCCTGAACCGCGTCATGATATTTCTCTGAAGGAACTTAAGAACCACTTTGGCATCATTTGAAGGCGTCGCCACAGCTTCGACCCACTTAGACACGTAGTCCACCGCCAGTAGAATATACTCCTGACCGAATGACAATGGAAATGGTCCCATGAAGTCTATACCCCATACATAAAATAGCTCCATTTCAAGAATAGACGTCAGTGGCAATTCATACCTTCTTGAAATGTTACCCACTCGTTGGCATCGATCGCAAGTTTTAACAAAAGCATAAGCATCTCTAAACAATGATGGCTAATAAAAACCTGACTGAAGCACTTTTATGGTCGTCTGAGTCGCTCCAAAGTGGCCACCACAAGGTGATGAATGGCAGTGATAAAGAATACTCACCATCTTTTCCTTCGGAACACATTGTCGGATCACCTGATAAGCACACCTTTTGAATAGCAACAGCTATATAGTGCCTTGAATCAAACAGGAATTTCTTCCTTTAGGCACTTGTGAGATCCAGTGGTAACACTTTGTAGGCTAGATAATTGATGATATCTGCAAACCACGGAAGTGTAGTGTCAATTTTGAACAACTGCTCGTCAAGGAACACCTCCGTAATACAGGACTTATCACCGACGTCTTCTTTCACCATCCATGACAAATGATCAGCAATAACGTTTTCACTTATTTTCTTGTCTCTCTTATCTCCGTATCAAACTCTTGCAACAAGATAATCCACCTGATTAGACGCAACTTGGCATCTTTCTTGGCGAATAAGTACCGGATGGCGACTTGATCCGTATAAATGATCACCTTGGATCCTATAATGTAGGACCGAAACTTATCGCATGCAAAAACAACCGCCAACATCTCTTTCTCGGTTGTAGTGTAATTCTCCTATGCGTCGTTCAAAGTCTTGCTTGCATAGTAAATGGATCGAAATATCTTCTTCTTGCGTTAGCCTAAAACTGCTCCAACCGTATATTCGCTAGTATCGCACATTATTTCAAATGGCTCATTCCAATCCGGAGAAACTATTATAGGAATCGTGATCAACTTTTCCTTCATTGCATTAAAAGTTTTCAAGCAAGCTTCGTCAAATTCAAATAGGGTGTCCTTATCAAGTAAGTGACACAACGGTTTCACCGTCTTTGAAAAGTCTTTAATAAAGCGCCAGTAGAAGCCGGCATGCCCCAAGAAACTTCGGACTCCCTTCACATTTATCGGAGGTGGAAGTTTTTTAATTGTTTCAATCTTGGCTCGGTCTACCTCGAGCCCCTTCAAAGAGACTCGATGACCTAAGACTATTCCTTCTTTAACCATAAAATGGCACTTCTCCCAGTTGAGAACTAAGTTTTTCTCTTTGCAACGATCGAGAACAAGCGCCAAGTTGTACAAACAATCCATGAAAACCTCCATAATGTCTTCTACCATATCCGAGAATATCGTCATCACACAACGTTGGAATGTGGCTGGTGCATTGCATAGACCAAATGGCATACGTTGGTAGGCAAATGTCCCATACAGGCATGTAAAGGTCATCTTCTCCTGGTCTTCTGGTGCTATGGCTATTTGATTATACCCTGAGTAGCTATCAAGAAAACAATAATGATCGTAGTCGGCAAGACGATCAAGCATTTGATCAATAAATGGAAGCGAAAAATGATATTTCCTTGTTGCCTTGTTCAATCTCCGATAGTCAATACACACTCTCCATCCAGTGATGGTTCGTGTTAGAATAAGATCATTCTTCTCGTTTTTCACAACTGTTATGCCGCCTTTCTTTGGCACCACTTGCACCGAACTAACTCACTCGCTATCGGATATAGTATATATAATTACTGCGTTCAAAATGTTCAACACCTTCGCTCTAACGACTTCTTTCATTGCTAGATTTAGCCTTCATTGATGCTCAATGGAAGGTTTGAACAAATCCTCCATTAAGATCTTGTGCATGCAAATTGTTTTTAATGTCAGAAATAGACCACAAAAATGCGGATCTATGCCGTTTTAGAATTTTCAACAACTTGTACTCTTCCTCCTTTATTAAGGATGATGAGATTATTATCGGATTGGTTAAATTCTCCCCCAAAAAGATATACCGGAGGTGATCCAGTAATTACTTGAGTATTAATCCACCGTGAGGTGGATTGGATAATTCGGGAGAACTAACTTCTTCCTCCATCATTGCCATATGAATTGGATCCTCTACGTCTTTAGATTGAGCCTCCATAGCAAAAACATAGTCCACAACACCAACTTTCGTGGTTGAGCCCTCCTCACCAAAATCCCCCATTGATAAGGAATTTATGAGTGTATGCTCCAATGGATCCCTATCCACATTTTCATGAAAGAATTTCCTCACACACGAGTCAACAACATCTACTCAGTTGCATTTAAGACATTCATCTGGAAAGTTCATAGTGTTGAAAATGTTGAACTTTACCTCATCTTCATTACCTCGCAACATCAAATTACCATTATGCACATCAATTAAAGCCTTTCCCATTGCAAGAAAAGGTCTTCCAAGGATGATTGGAATTGTCCTATCCTTCTCCATTTCTAGCATGACAAAGTCCACCGGGAAGATGAACTTGTCCACTTTCACCAAGACATCCTCAATAATTCCTTACGGATAGGTTAACGATCGATCCACCATTTGGAGGAAAATTGTAGTTGGCTTAGCATTCCCGAGTCCCAAACTTCCGGTAAATAGAAGATGGCATCAAGTTGATACTAGCACCAAGATCACATAGTGCTTTGTCAAAATAAGATTTCCCGATAGTACACGGAATCGTGAAACTACAGGGATCCTTCAGCTTTTCAGGAAATTTTCTTTGCAGTATAGCACTACATTCCTCTGTCATTTTCACTATCTCGTATTCCTCTAACCTATTTTTCTTCGTCATTATATCTTTCAAGAACTACCCATAGTTGGGCATTTGTTCTAACACATCCGCAAAAGGTATGTTGATTTGTATTTTCTTGAAGATGTCAAGAAACTTTGCAAATTATGAATCCAACTTCTTCTTTTGGAATCATTGTGGATAAGGCAAAGGTGTAGTTAGAATTGGTGGATTATCTGTGAATGTAATTCTCCCCAGAATCACCTTTGGATCTCATTTCTTCTCCTCCACTTTCTCATCTTTCTTCTTCTCATTTTTCTCCTCCATCTTTTCTTCATTCTTCTCCTTTTTTTTCTCATCAATCTTTTCCTCCACATTTCTCTTTGGTTCATTTCGGTCAACATCATGGCTTACCCCCAGCTCTTCCTCCATCGATTTTCTTGCTTCAACCTCTTTCCCGTTTCTCAACGTAATAGCCTTGCATTCCCTTGGGTTGGTTTTTGTGTTGCTAGGAAACTTCCCCTTTGTCTACTCTTGGATCTCACTTTCTAGTTGCCTGATCTGAGTCTCCAATGATTTCATAGTAGCATTTGTGTTTGTACATGTGGTATCAATAGAGTCAAGCCTCGTCTCGTACTTGTTAAGCCTGTTGTGCGTCTCACGCAAAATTGTTTGCGTTTCCTTCATAAAAGATCACATCATATCTTCCAAGTTTGGATTTTGATTTAGAATTTGAGGTTGTTGCATTTGACGGTTTTGTTGCATAGGATAACCTTGAGCTTGATTTCCAAAACTGGGAGGTGGCCGCAACGTGTTCTGATTATTCGCATATGTAAAGTTTTCATGGTTGAGAAATCTGGGATGATAGTGAGTCAGAATATTGGTGGTGGGCCTGAAATTATAAGCCCGATTTGTTGACAAAGTGACATTCTTCGAACTCACTATCCACTCCGAGTTGAGAACTACTTGCGACGTTTTTCGCTTCACAACTTGACGAAACTTCTTTAGTTGAAAAGGCGACCAATTGATCTAACAGTTTAGATACTTGGGTTGATAAGGTAGCAATATGATCGGCTTCTTGAATTGAAGCTACCTTTCTTCCCGTGTTCCTCTCGTTTAGCCATTGGAAATTATTGGCCGCCATTTTCTCCAATAGTGCATTTGCTTTAGCAGGTGTTTTGGACAACAATGATCCTCCCGAGGCAGTATCAACTATGGTCTTTGTTTGTCCATCCAACCCATTATAGAAGAGTTGGGTTTGAAACCAATCTTAATACCCGTGTTGGGGGCACCGACGCAATAGATCCTTCAATCTTTCCCACGCTTCGAACAGTGGCTTGTAGTCCCTCTGGTGAAATTGCGCTATCTCACCTCTAAGTTGAGAAGTCTTTGAAGGCGGGAAAAACTTAGTAAGGAACCTTTGAGCAAGATCCTCCCAAGTATTGATACTTCCATGTTGAATTGATTGTAACCAACCCCGTGCTCGGTTACGAAGTGAAAATAGGCATAACGTCAACCATATTACATCCTCAGCAACACCGTTGATCTTTACCGTATCACAAATCTCCAGAAAGGTAGCCAGATGGACATTTGGATCCTCATGCAGATTGCCGCCATATTGGTTTTGTTGAACCATATTGATCAGGGCGGGCTTTAATGCGAAGTTGTTGGCCTGGATCAGCTACCTCCAAATTCCAGAATAGTTTTCGAACATAACGGGCCAATAGTAGTCCCTAAGGACCCATTGTTGAACTTCCTGCTCCGGAGGCGGCTGAGGTAGTGCCTGCGGAACTGGCGGTTGTTCAGGCAATGTGGAATCCTATCATCTCCACCGTCGTCCATAGTATGAGCTTGGGTTCTCCTATCTCTCCTTATCCTTGTCAAAGTACGCTCGATCTCGGGATTAAGAGTAAAAAATTCCAAACTCCTACTACGTCGCATGCATTGCTCGATCACAACAAATGAAACAAATTAAAAAAAAAAAAATTGTAAAACAAATAAAACAAAAGAATTGTTTAGATTAATATTCAACCACTTGGTCACAATATCAACTAATTCAAAACACCACCCCCCGGCAATGGCGCCAAAAACTTGGATGCGATTTTTCTTTTTCACGTCTTAATATACTTGCAAGTGCACGAGGTCAAGTTTTAATATAGTGGACCTTTCGATCGGATATTGTCCTCTGGGAAACATGTTGATTACTTGAATACCACAATTTCCATAGTCTTATATTATCTCGATGGTTTAAGAAATGTTTGAGTTTAAATTGTTTAGAAACTAAGTTAACCTAACAACTATTGGGTTAATTCTAATTAAATGGATTACCTAGGGATTGATTTCATTCACTTAATACATGTTTGACTTCGATTAGTTAACAATAACGGTGTTTATCCTATCCGACAATCTAGGTATCTCAAACTCGCTCATTACCTCTCCCGAGTGTAAAATGAGCGATTATATGACTTCGTATTAATGCTGAAGTCCCCCTCTAGCATTTTATGTAATGCATAGCCACATAAGTCTTGACCCAACCTCATAGATTGCACACTTTCTAACGCCCTCCTGGGTCATTAGATTGTCGTGATGTGTTTAACCCTAGTCCGAATCCAGGGTTACCTCTTCTGAGAGTCAAACTCTGTATTCTCAAAACCAACCCTGATATCTTAAAGTAACATATATTCACTCAAACATGTATTTACATAAGTTACATCAATCCCTAGATAATATTTATCTAGCCTACCATGATCTTAACCAAGCATATATTAAAATAAGAAGGATTCATCATCATTTTATGTAAAAAGTAAAGTTACAAAGATAGAAATAAAGGAAGAACGATCAAATCTTTAAGTGGAGTGGTCCACTGTCGCCAAAGATCAGTCCTGAAATGATTCATCTTCTCCAAATGTTGAATCTCCTCTTTGAGCTCTCAAAATATGCTTAAGATCATCTATCGCAAGTGTGGAACCATTTTTGACAAATAAGGGAAAGAATGGTTTAAATAGAAGACTTCAAAATATCTAGAAAATAATGGTTTAAATAGAAGGCTTCAAAATATCTAGAAAATAGATATTTTCTGCACAGAGAGACCGTCGCGGCGGTGAGTTAAGTTGGTTAGCTTCACTGCTATGGAGGTGAACCAAAAATGAAACTCTTTGTACTTTCACCGCCTAGGCTGTGAAAGACCGCTGCGACGGTGAAATAAAACCTAGGCTCTCTGGACTTTCACCACCTCGGCGGTGAGACTGGCATAGCTCACTGGACTTTCACCGCCTCGGTGGTGAATGACCACTGGGGCGGTAACTTCTACACAATTCTCCCTGCATCTCCATTGCCTCAGCGATGGTCTGATGATAGGTGTGATCTACCTACGTATTTTCAAACCGAATTAAGTTAGTTTTTGAGCATTTTTATAGAATTTTATTATGTTTTAATTAGTTTTCATACTTTTTGTATAAATCAGGTATGTGGGGGCATAAAGATAGGAAACTGGATCAAAAACGATGAGATCGAACCAAAGCGAGTCGAAGTTACGGTGGATAAACAAGCTCGGAGGCTAAAATAAGAAACAGACCCACCGCCTAGGCGTCCAGACCACCACCTAGGTGTTGAAGAAGTTGAGAATAGAGAAAAATGTTATTGACGGACCACCTCCTTCGCCTAGGCAGAAATCCAGCAGAAAACGAAGATGGGTTATTGACAGCCAATCGCCTAGGCAGAAAAATCCACCGCCTAGGCAAAAATCTGACAGAATGTTCTTCCACGTCCACCACCTAGGCGGTCATCCAAACCGACCTAACTCCGCCTAGGCGAAGAATCCACCGCCTAGGCGAAAATCCCTTGCACAGTCTTGAGATATTTTTAGATATTTTTAGGATATTTTGGCTATAAATACCCTCCTCTCCTCCCCCTTCTCCAGTATCTCTTGCATTTTTTAGCCCCTTAGGCTATATCTAAGGGTATATTTAGGAGTTTTAGAGGTGGATCTCACATCCCGAAGTGGAGAAGACGGTGAATCAATCGTTGAGCGTTCTTAGCGGTTTATTTTCGGACAAGGCTAAGTTCTTCGATTGTTTTTCCTTATTTCTTTATATTAGGATCATGTGATCATGTTTATCTTGTTATTTCATTGTATATGAGTCTATGGCCACGAGTTAAATATGGATTTTAGTAGGGATTAACATATAATTTATAAATACGTTGTTTAGATGATTTCGGTGTTACGTTTATGTTTGTTCTTCGTAATTTGATTGTGTTTATCGTATTGTTTGTTTATTATTCTTGGATTGATAAATGGAAAATACGGGGTTTTGAAAAACCCCGAATTCGGATTAGGGTACACAAACGCCATGATTCTATAACCCAATCGGGGTTTGAATCGTGGACAATCGATGACGTTGGGGCAAGACTCACGCAACCTAGGGTCGTTAATATGTTGAGGGAGACTTCTTCTTTGACTCAAATTTGCGTTATATCACTCGTCTTACACTCGAGAGATGTGGCGAGGGAGTTTTAGAACGGAGATTATCGATAGGGTATACAACGCGACAATCTAATAACCCGGGAGGAAGTTGGATTGTGTGCAATCAATGATGCTGGGCAAGACTCACATGACCTAGGGTCGTTAAGACATTGAAGGGGACTTCTTCGTTGACTCGAAGTCATGTATTCCCCTGTCTTACACTCAGGAGAGGTAGCGGTGGAGTTTACGTACCGAGGTTGTCAAATAGGTCGAACAACGTAAACGTGAGTAAATCGGAATCGAACACGTATTTGTAAACACGTTAATCCCTAGGCAATTCTTCACCCTAAAACATATTAGCATATTAGTGTAGTTAATTTAGGTTATATTAGGATTAGTTTAATTAATTAAATACATTTGTTTTTCGCCTAGATAAAATTAGGTCACGACAAACGTGGTATTCGATAGTAACAACACCAATCCCTGTGGATACGATAACCCGATCTTAACGATCACACTATACTAAAACTTAGACCTTGTATACTTGCGAGTGTAAGTAGCGGCATATTTTACTCCCTACCACCTGACCGCCGCAGCGGTGGGTTTGTTGTCCTGAAACCTTGTTTCTTTCACTATTTTTTCACCGTTTTCCCCTCGCATCGCTTGTTTGTCACTCGATTACAACCCTACACCTGATTTACATAAAAACAAACAAAAACGGCATAAAATATTACTAAAACACTAGAAAACTACCAATTTGGCTTAGAAGTAGATAGGCATTTTCAACCTATCACTAGTCTACTTCAAGCTTGTTAATTAAATTCATGCTCAATCATTAACCATGGGTCTCTATAGTAACCTCGCTTCCTCTGTCGAGTGCCGAGTAAGGTGGTTTGTATAATCACTTGAACTAATATGTCTATTCAATTCAACTAATTATCCAATCATTAAGTCTTGCCCATCAAATGGCTACCCAAACTATACAGCCTTTTGCACTAGTATACTTAGGGTTGTGTTTCTCTAGTTCCAATGTGCGAAATTACCTCTGTCGAGTTCCTAATCCTACACATCTATAATATCCAATTTATCTTTTGCATAAATTAGAGAATAAGCATAAAGAAAACACAAATGATTGAGACATGGAATTCAATTGACAAAATCTTAAAGTCTTAAAACATAATTTGTGCAAAGCTATTCAAATTCCCCTAGATAGAAAAGATATAGCCGAGCAAGTTTATATCCAATAAAATATTCATAACTAAATCCGAACATAAACCCATGATTCGCAAACAATCAATAATCAAAGATCTCAAGTTTGGCATGCGTAGGAAGTAAAAGAGAAGAGGGAATGAAAAACTAGGATTGGAGGGGCTCCAAGAATCTTCAATCCTCTCCTCCAATCTTCTCAAACTAGCATCCAAATCTGCGATTTCATCTTGGTATCTCTGAAAGTCAACTCTTGAAAGGTCCCCCTTCAATCTGAACTTGCCTCTCTTTTATATCGCCTCCAAAATGTCACATTTCTAGCTAAAGATGCTACTCCTGCATGAGCAAGGGCACTGGATCCAGTTAAAGGCGCGCTCCAGCGCTGCCACAACATCTAGGGTTACAAGGGAGGTGCACTAGAGTAGTTTACAAGCATGTTGGGGCACGTTTCTAGCAGAATGTCTAGAAGGTGCGCACCTAGAGTGGGTTACAAGCGCGCTGGGGTGCATTTCAGGCAAAATGTCTGGTATGGGTATGCTGGAGTAGGATGTGTTGTGCTAGAACGGGGTTTAGATAGTGTCTGGATTGGGAAGTGCGCTAGAGTGCAATTGGATGCGCTACAACAAAAATTAGGCAGTGTTATGGTTCAGAAGTGCGCTGGAGTGGGCCTAATCTCCGTTGCAATGCGCTTGTTGATCTCTAATTCTTTCCAAAAGCCTTGATTTTCAACCAATTCCACCCAATTCACCTCACCTACAAAACTAAACTTAAAAACTATTGAAAGCACAAATTAAATGCTCAAAAAACCATAAAATTCCTTAGGGGATAAATTGATAAAAAAAAAAAAAATTACCAGTAGGCGTCCTCAATGGCTCTGAGACACGGATGCTCTTCGAAGAGGGTCTTCCCCATTGTCATCAGGGCACGGAAGTTTTGACCCAACTCAATCTCCTTTTGTCTTTCGTTTTGGATGGCCTCAAAGGAAGAGGACGAGAATGGCATCGACATATCTATGGTAAGAAATGGACGAGAGAATTAAGAAGAAATAAAAGGATCTGTGAAATTTCAAATAGAGAAAAAAATAGGAGTTAAGTGCATGTAAAACCTCAATGCATGGTTTGGCTTTAGATAGCCAAATCGATAAATAAAAAACAACAAAAAAAAAAATTTAAATGAATCGTCCAAAATGTGCATTTATGACAAATAAGTGACGTGAACTAACGAAATACGTACGGTAATTATGAAAGCGTATTTCTAATACTAATGGGGGCAAATACTGTTTAAATAGGTCATAAATACAAAAGTATCATCATTACAAAATATGGCAGGCATTAAAAATTGAAAAGGCAAGCTGTCGATCCTAAGATTTTGATGGATAATAAAATGTTGATGCTTTTTATGGAACTAATGAGTTTATTAAGTGTTTCAGTGATAAAGTTTCCATTGATAATTTTATCATGAAGAAATTATTGAAAATGGTTAAAGATGCAAGCGACTGACAAGGAGACAAGCATTAAGAGACTAAAGACTTTAAAGAATTTAGGAGAAAACAACTCAGGTTAATTTTAACTCTTAATGTATCCCGATTAGGATTATGTGTGTTTTTATTAGGATCCTAAATAGTTAAACATATTTGCTCCTTTGTTAAATTGAAGAAGAAATATTGATTTAAGAAAGATTAGTAATTAAAATTGATTTAAAGTGTCAATTAAGTTAACCAAGAAAAGAAATCGATCAAAGGGATAAAAAACGTTGAAGATTGGAGTTAAAATTAATTGAGGAAGAAATGTTCTAGCAGGATCAATCAACCAACCAATAAGGATCGTTCAACAGGTGAAGAAGTGGTTGGAAATGGTGCAGTCTCTGGATCGATCGGTCAACCGACCGAAGAGAGATCGATTGACCTAGGCCAAAATTTAAACTCTCTGAATCGATCGGTCGACAGATCATGTGAGATCGGTCGACCTAAGGACAATACTTGAACTCTCTGAATCGATCGATCGATAGACCTAAGATAATCGATCGACCAACCATAGCTGTAAATTGGCCTAGGGAGCATCCTGAATCGATCGGTCGACAAACCATGGAGTAGCGGTCGACCGATGGGCGAGTATTTTTGGCTTGGGCTACAACCTGAATCGATCGGTTGACCTATGGACTTTGGTCAATCAACCGATAGGAATGTTTCAGGTTTGGAGGATTTCGTTGATTTTTTTCAAAAAGTAGCCATTACTAGCTATTTTATGGTTAAGATATGGGCGATATCTAAGGGATTTGATGTTTTTTGAAATATGTGATTGATATTTTGATATCCCTATAGATATGGTTCATATAATTCGATTATTTCTCAAAATGGTACGTTTAATTCTTTCTATCTTATCTAATTGAGATTGAGAAATATTTGAGGAATTAAATTGAATGTTTTAAACGTTATAATTGAGTTAATTGAACCAGGATTGAGTCATATCAACATGTAGGGTCGATATGAGCAATTAAATGTCATAACTAGCCGTCGGAGGGCCTGTTTCAAATCTATTTGAATAGACCTGTGTTTTTTAAAGATAGAATATAATTCCATCATGAACTATTCAGTTCCTAAGCTTTCTGAGAGTTATCATTCTGATATTATATTGAGATATTATCGTAACATCATTCTGGTGTTGGAGTTCTTGAGTTAAAGCACTAATTCATTCGGCGTCGCCGATCTGAGCTGTCTACTGATCTGACTTGCATTCTTTTGGTGTTTTTCTGGTGAGATCATTCCAAGCTTATTTTTTATTGAGTTTATTATTATTATTGCATGCTTGGTAATTTGATCTTGTGAAATCGTTTTTGAACGTTAAAAGCATAAAAAATATTTTAAAACGATTTCTTGTGAAAATTTGATTATGTGCTACCCATCTATATTAAAATCAAATTTTGATATTCTCACTTTATTTCTATCAGTATTATACATCGGGACATTGATCGAGTTTAAATTTAATCTGAGGTGATAGAAGCTCCAAGTGGGAAAAAATTTATCAATTTTGTAATTGGTGAGTTGTGTGCGAGTTAGATATTATTAGGAAAATCTAATCAAGGGTAGCTGGCTTTCAATCTCTTTCTGTAAAGAGATTGAGATTTGATGTTTACCTAGTGCATAAAAAGATTAGGTTACTCTTTTCCCATGAAAAGAGATAGGCATAATTATTCTTTATTAGAATTAGTGTGAGTGAATTGTAAAGGTTCCATCCTTACCTAGGAAAGGATACTTGGAGTGATTGTGAGGTTTGATTCTTAGCTTAATGTATAAAAGAATTAGGTTTGATCCTTAGCCTGTGAAATGATTAGGTTAGTCTTGAGCCTGCAAAAAAGAAAAGGTTATTCTTGAACCTGGGAAAAAGAAAAGGTTATTCTTGAGCCTAAGAAACAGAAAAGGTTATTCTTGAGCTTGGGAAAAGAAAATTGTAAAGGTTGATTCTGACCCTGTGAAAGGAATCATTGTATAAAGGTTTGATTTCTATCTGTTTAAAGGAGTCTTAGTGGTTTAGTAGGTGCAAATCTCTGTAGGGCTCGGAAGATTGGATTAGCCAAGAGTAGCTTGGTGAACTAGGATATGTCATGGTGTACTGCATTATTATTTTCTTTATTTCTTGTTGTTTGGGTGTGCACTTAGATTTAAACACTTATCCTCTGCCTTATAAAGATAATAATCAATTTAGGATAAATTGATTAATTGATTATTTTAAGTGTTAAAAATATAAAGAGATAATAATTAATTTAGGATTAAATTAATTATTTGAATTTTCAAGTATTGAAAGTTAATAATTTGCTTTAATTTTTAAAACTACTCAATTCACCCCTCCTCTTGGGTAGATCACTGGGCCAACACAATCGTCAAATTAGAACATCGAACTCTGGTCTGTGACATCTGGTTGGCCTGCAATCTAAACCCCAACAAGAGTAGAGACAACATCATTAGGCAAAGGTTGGACTTGATCAAACGTTGACTGAGCTGAGGATTGTGATGTTGGAGAAAGAGCTGGACTCGAGATGAGTTGGTCAGAAGAACTTGGGATGAGCTAGCAATAGGCACCTCAGTCATAGATGTGGGAACCTCTAGAGGAGGAGTTGCTGACTCAGCAGAAGGCACATCACCCTCAGTAGTAGCATCGTCTACCTCTTTTTCGTCCTCTAGCTCTCTATTCAAAAAGGAGAAATCAAGTTCTGGATGTTCCCTCATCACCAAGCCTTGGCAATGACAATAGCCAACTAATTGGATACTCTCTTTCAAGTGATCAAAATGTTCTTAGAGCTTAGTGATCTTCTCCTCACTCTCCTTCGTCCTCTCTGCCATCTCTGTCGTTAGATTATCCACTTCACTATCTTTGACTGGTTGGCAGACCTCATCTCTAGCCCAACAGTCTTGAGCTTCTCCTTGTTTAACTCAACTGAAACATGGCTCCTCTCATTCTCTAGGCGCTGAAGGGCATCATCCTTGGCTTGAAGAGCAGCATTCTTAGTCTGGAGATTAGCCTTCAGAAGATCTACCTCCAACCGTGTTGAGCTGATCTCTTTCCTCAGTGCAGAGTTCTCAGCTAGAAACCTGTTGTTTTCTGTAAAAAAAAAAAAAAAAAAAAAAAAAAAAAAAAAAAAGAATAGCTGGTTGCTTTTCTGTAATGCTTCACATTGGGCGTTGGTAGCATACAGGTCAGCTTCAAACTTCTCTTTAGACGACTTTGCCATGGTTAGGTTTGTCTCAATAAAAATGTTTTGTTCCTGAAGAACATGAAGGTCCTCTTCCAGGCGGCTGGACTTAGTCAACTAATGCATGAGCTGAGTATCCAACTCAGCCATGTCGTCAGAACGAGAGGAAATATGGATGCTTTGCAAAATGATAGTAATTGATTAGAAACTTATTGTTGAAAGAGAATAAAATTACCTAAAGAAATGCGCAAATAAGGGTCCGAAAGAGCTCTGCCCGACTGCGATTCCTAATTTGGCCTAACTCTTGTCCCAGGAATACTCAAACAAAGTCTTGATGGTGTTGTCAAAGATCTATTAGCAATTGAGGATTAAAAGGTCTGCCTTCTTCAATAAGTGGCACATCTTCTCATGAGATATGCCTCGACTTCTTGGATAAGAAAACGTCCCCTAGCTAGAAGCAGTTGATGCAGGAAGAGGTGGTTGAGTGCTTGTTGAAGCAGACCCTGAAGCACAGACAACATGGATCCCAACTGCACAAGTGACAAGCTCCAGCCCTTGAATCTCGGTAGGAACTAGAACTTGAGCATTGGGGATTGGCACAGAGACAATCCCACGGCGACGTCTACTCAACGGTTGAAAATCATCAGATTCAGATGACGTGGGAAGAATGAACCTAGCCGTTGGAGGTTGAGGAGTTGTTAGATGAGCTGCAGCAGGCTAAGGCCAAATGGTAAGCTAGGCAGTTGGTTGAGGTGCTGGTTTCCCAGATAGCTGAGAAGGCTTCTTAGCCACTCTTTTCCTTTTTTTCCCCAAGGCCAAGTCATGTAAATGGCAGACTCTAGAATCATCCATTTCTGGTTGGACGAATGGATTATAAGCGAGATCCTTGAAATACCTCTTTTATGGAACCAGGAGCCTCTTCAATTTATCCTCGACCTTAGGTGTAAGGCAAAGACTTTTTCAGGCACTTTCACCTGCACAAGATAATCCAGGAAAATATAAAGATCACCAGCGCAAAACTCATGAATTCGATTGCAAAGGACAAAAGGAAAAGAAAATTACTCGAGACTTAAAGTGCCTCTGCACGACTTGAGACTGCCCTATCTTATCAGAAGATAACTCCCAATTACCCTTGAAGTAGAGGTATCGTCTCTGCCAACCTCCTTTTACCACAGTAGAAAGGTCGGTAAGGAAAGAGTACTTCTTGATGGCTGAATAATAAAAATATCCCAATATCGTGAAGAAATTTAAGGGAACATACACTCCTAATCATATCTATAGAAAAGGGGAACATTGTTCACCTGAGAAAGGGATAGAGCTCCCATAATCTGACGAAAATCATTGGGTGCTAATTAGGTTGGGGTAATCTCTAATTGATGAAAAATGTTGTGAAGGAAATGAGTAAAAGGAAGCTTAAGACCGTATTTAAACATCCACACAAAGAGACATATTTCATCCTTTTTGGCATTATAGGGACGTTCGTCCTCAAATGGAACCCTAATAGAAATCGACGGAAGAATAGTATATTGTTCTCGGAATGGCTTAAGCCATTCCTCCATGAAAGAACTAGTGCCACGATCTCCCCAGTAAACCAAAGAATCGGTGGATGGACGGGCTTTGGCAAACGTCATCTATTCGGCAAGAGGAGTCAATGATGAACCAGCCTTAGCCGGACTGTTTGATGGACTCAATGACATTTCAAATAGAATAATAAAAATAAAAAGTTGAGTGCGAATGAACTACACAATCAGAATATTGAAAACAGACAAGAACTTACGCAAATGGAAATGTGATCTTTCGTTTCTCTTCTCTGAATCGTCACGAAAGTCAGGAGAGCAAATGATACGGGATAAATTCCCACCCACGATTAATAGAAGCTTGAAAGCTTTAATGGATCAGGTCGGGTTAGTGATCCAACCCACAAACAGCAACTAGGTAATCTTACTGGGCTATATGCACCAGCCCACCAGGAGGAGAGGCTCGATAAGGAGGCCAAATCATGGGTAATCAAAACCCATAGTAGAAAGGTCAAGAAGAGGTCAGCTCAATAACTCCCACAACCCCCATAACAATAGGAGAATCGCAACCAACTAACTGATTGCGAGCAACATCATCGCCAGATCCAATGCAAATTAGGAGGAGATCGTGGAGACGGCGACCTCACCAATACAACAGCACAAATAAAGAAATCTATATAAAGAGAATATATCAAAATATTATTTTAAGAGTCAAGTACTTGATCTTTCACCCCAAAAAGCAATACTTATTATCATGCCGGAAGTTCTTTGGCCGATACCACACTGGTGTCCCTTGGAGCTAATTGGTTTTGTAGGTCGAAGGACAAGGTTTTGAAGGTTTTTGTCACGTGTTTAATCTCTTGCATGTGCTAGGGATTTTTGGCTACATCAATTCACAATTTTGATTTCCTTAGACATGGTTTGTTCTATGATTAAATGGACTTTCCATGCTTATTTCAATGGTTGCAGATTTGCAAAATAACATAATTTGTAAATTAATGGTCAAACATGGTCAAATTGGTTAATATAAAGGGAGAACAATTTACTAAAATATCATAGAAAACAAAAAACTTAATTACACTAAATTAGAATTTATTTATTTTTTGTGAAACATTAATCACTAGTACGAATTTATTTAAAAAAATTATAATAGCCCCAAGATACATTACTAATTCATTCTTATACCCATCTAGCCATTTAAGTTTAAAGAAAAATTCAATCGGCATATGCTAATTATTTGTTGTACAGTAACATTTGTATCTCTTCATTCATTATATCGTCGTTGTACAGCAACATTTGCATCCCCATATTTATTATATTATTGTTGATGTAGTGAGAGAATATGTATTTGGATTTTTCTTAAATAATAAATATATAGGTAGTGTTTTCTCTCAATATAGACTTGCAAGTAGTGGTCCATTTTAATTTTAATGGTAAAAGTGAAATTTTATTTAATTTTTTTCAAAAAAATAGTGTTGCTAGTTATAATAATTTTTACAATGTTATATAAATTGCATTATAATAGTGTAATGGTTGTGACGAACAATATAACCCATGTTATAATTCATGTGCCCAACTGGAAAAAAATAAATAAATATTTTAAGTGTATAAAAATAATTATTTTTCATATTCAATTTTGTCTAATAAATCTCTACAAGTAGATTTTAAAAAATATGCAAAATACAAATTATATGACTTTAAAATTTAAAATAATATGTAATTAATCACATTCTCTCAAAATTGTATACTTAAAAGGTGACCAAAAACCACTAATGACAGGATCTACGGAACATCCTTTGCATCTGGGCACCACTTTCGAAATTTCACTATTGAGAGGTTAAAAATAACTGGAGCCTAGAAGCCACACCAGCCATTTTTTATGCACATCACCTCCTAAAATCCCTCTTTGCACACTCTATTTGGAAGGTTGATCTAGTTCCACCTCAGAGAAGCCAAGAACAATGGTGATAATATAGGGCTAATAACATTAACCCTGTTAGCACGGATTGGGTCCTTCATCGCTCTTCGGTAATTAATTTGTGTTTTGGAAAAGTTTGTTGGATGCGTGTGGGAGTCAAAGAGAAAAATATCACTTAATTATACCATAACAAAATCCAGCATTGCAAATATCACAATTGACTTCATATGAGACCTGAAAAAAACAAAGCTTGTGTCAAGACAGGCAGGCATGGAAAAAACATTTTTCTCCTTCGTCAGATGAAAGTGCACTGCCCCAAATTATCAAATCCATGATCAATCAGCAAGAGACGTCTCGAAAGCAAGGCTGTCAGAAAATAAAAACCCAAACCCATTCATCACTTACCATATACAACCACCCTTGCGTTTCTCAGTTTTTCCCTGTCTCTGCTGTTCAAATTACAAAACCTCAACTACAAAAATACAAATGCATACACGATTTTTCTTTTGGGGGAGGGGGGAACTACAGATATTATACCTACAAATCCGCCACCTCACTAATCTAGCAAAGGGAGCAGTACAAAATATGTTTTTGAAAAAACAATTTCCTTACACACCTCAGATTTTAACCCAGATCAGGTCACCCCTTCCAAGTGTGAACTGGATGCCAAAAAAAATTTACCCGCAACAGTGGACAACTGCCTATGGAAGAATACAGACCATTAACAACCACCGGGCATTTCATCAGCTATACATGGATCTTCTCCACAAACTTCAGTCATGCTACACAATCTCCAAAGCCCCATTCGATTTCTTTAACAAGCTTTTACATTTCCTTTCTTCCCAATTAGATGACAGAACTTGCCAAAGATAGCTCATGAAGCTCACTTAGCATCCACTCCTCCCCAGTTTGACCTCCCAGGACTATAGCCCTAGTCCCTCCAACCACACATGTACTGTGTCCCCAAGCAAATCTGGGAGGTCGTCCAGGTACGTTTAGTATCCTCCAAGTGGGCTTCTCCTCCGTTGGATCAAGTATATATAGCTGCGACGCTGAATGAAGACCAGCCACAGACCCACCAAAGACCAAGATTCTGCCACCTGGAAGGCTCACAGCCACATGATCAAGTCTGGGAGGAGGAGCAATGCCCCCAGGATTTGCAGCACCAGGCATCCCACTTCCAGTGACGCATCTCCAACAGGGTTCATCCTCGCTCAGATCCATCGTGAAGACATCGCTTGATCGGAAGCGGAGGGGCCCACTCTTTGCAAGACCGCCAAACATCAATATTTTCCTACCACCATACACAGACAATGTGTGACCCAAACGAGAAGGGGGGCTCCAAGCCACTGGAATCTCTCTCCAGATGGGCTTCTCCATGGAGAGATCAAGAAGGAAAGTGTCACTGAGGAGAACCCCGGAATCGGCGCATCCACCAGAAACAATCAGCTTGGTCCCGTCCAGGGTACAAGAACTGTGCCATGACCTTGGAAGGGGAGGTGCTAGGCTCGATATTTCACGCCAATTTGGATGCTTTGCATCCAAGTCCAGCACAAATACATCGTTAAGTAAGCCCTGCCTCCCGCAGCCCCCAAATAAAACCAGATGAGATCCATTCACACAAGAGAGGGTGTGACCCCAACGCCCAGGAGGTGGAGAGCTCACCTTGACATGTTGCCACTCCGGCTTGCTGGAGTTCAAATCAAGCACAAAAGTGTCGTTCATCGGTTGCATGTTGACACCCTCCCCACCAAAAAGAACCACACGATTCCCAACAGCACAAGCACTAAAGTTGCAGCGGGAGGGTTCAACAGCTCCCCCAACGGTTAGCTTTCTCCATGCTGCTGCTTCAAGAGTAGTCAGCTCCCTTGCCAATCTACCCCAACCAAGTCTCTTGGCCCCTGGAACAGTCTCTAAAACTCGAGTTGTCTCACTTCCCCATGCATTTTGGCAGACCATTCTCCAAAGATCCTCGTTGTTGGTCAGCTCATAGAGTCGCCTACATACAGAACCAACGGAAGCAATATCCCTTGGGGTCAACAGTGAAAGAATCTTGATAGATATGACTTCATCACTTAGCTGAAGTATTCCACAAATGCCTCGACCGCTATTCCGATTTCCATCGGGAACTTGTTTGCATGATGATAGACTAGAACTAAAACGAACTAATGATCGTGTGGGCTCCCTCAGTGAAGATCCTTGAAGTGGACCTAAGTCTAGATTTGCTTCTGTAAAGAACTGAATACCAATAATGTGTGTTATTTCGCCATCATCACCATATATAGGGGTCATACGCAATCTGTTCATCAGTGGGGTTCCATCCTTCCTAAAGTTCAACAATTCACCTTGAAATTCAACCCCGAGATTAATACACTTTCTTATTTCAGAAACAACACTGGAATCTACCAATGAATGCCTCCTTTTAGCATATGGGCCTCTGCATTGTAAGAAACGACTGCCACAGAAAAAAATAAGCAAGAGTTAGTTTCATAACAATAATTAATAAAGAGAAAAAAAAAAAAGGTATCATAGATATCACAGCCACATGAAGTACAAATAAACAGTCTTCGGTGATGTGAAGTAAAATATAACATACAAATAGAAGCATAATATTAAAAGATGGAAGAGCAAGTCCACAAAAAAATGTAATTTGACAGCAAGTATAGATAGAGAACCATATATATATATATATATATATATATGTAGTTGTGCGTCATAAGTCATAACAGAGACAATAAGATTTCAATTATAACTTCTTGAATCAATATTTTCCAGAGGAAAACATTCTTCCATTGTTTTAACCACCAGGTGAACTGCAACCAATGGGCACATTCTTCCATTTATGCTTTACCCACCAGGTGAACTCCAAACAACAGCAACAAAAGTTGACGAGATTTTGCTGTAACAAGTAGTTCGAACTCCAGAAGAAAGGAAAATAAAATCAGAAAATGAATTATAAATTTACATTTACCTAGAAGCTTAAAATTAATAGGTGGAAGACTATCCTTATATTTGCTGAAGTTAGCTTCTCCCAAGTTCATTTTTATCATACACAAATGAAAGAACTATGAATCCTCGACCAGAATCACCTAGCTGGTTACCCCATGGAAGCTGATTCTTGGGGGTACCAGCTCGTGGTTTTCTAGCAAATTAGATCACAAAATTTTGCAAACCAAAAACAAAGAGAAAAGTCAAATTGAAGAAGTCTAGTACACCATTGATTTATAATTTTGAGAAAACAGAGAAATATTTTAGGCTGAATTTTGTAATTACCTATATTTATGTGTTTGTTTTATGTGAATTCATAGAATAATTTAGTACCTTTTATTTATATTTTCATTCATATGATTGCTTGTAAGCCCAGGTGGAATCAACCATAAGTGACCCCTATTGAGAAAATATTTTTACATCATTTATTTAGCTTAAAAAAAATTAAATTGCCTTGAAAATGATCAAAGGAATTGTGCAGCAAAAATGCATGATGCAACTTGTCAACCAATTATGCCTCTTCTAAGGTGAGGTGGTCGACCTGTTGAGTTTCTTGTTAACCTGTTCTTGTGTTTTGCAAGTAATTGACCAGTTGTAGAACTTATGGACCAACTTTATATGCTTTCTCAACTTGTAACACTAAGGTGGTCAACCAATTCTTGGATTGTTGACTAAAGTATTATTTTTGGTATGACGTTTTTGATAAGTTACTGCTTGATTCATTCCTTTTATGTATCAGACAGCTACCAATAATTAATCTAACATCCTAAATTGTTTTCCACTGTAAATAGGGGTTTCTATAACATTTAAAAACCCACAAGAGTTATTATATCATCGTTTTTACTTTTTAGTGTAAAACCTAGATTCGCACAACAATCCATTGTTGTGCTTTCAAAGCTATAAAAGTGTGAAGTTTATTCTACAGCCTATACACTAGTGAGTTCTTGATTATCAATATTAAAAATGTTTAGACGATTCCAGTACTCGTAATATTTAATTTCTTTCAAAAGGTGTAAATCTAGAGTGCAGGAGGAACACACCATTGGGTTGAGTTTTTGTTAGAGTGGATCACATCTCTACGCGAAGGAATTCTTTAGATGGACTTCTCAAGGGAATTGTAAGAACGGTTTGGGTCTCACCCATAAAAGGCCAGAATTTATTATATTGAACTCTACGTAAAGCTCGAAGGAGCAAACATAGGGAAGCAACTGCTATAAACAGGGTGTCAATTTCTCTAACCTTTTTACTCCATTAATTTGTTGTCTTGTTTTTGTTGTTTAGATTACTTAAATTGTTCAATCGCTTCCATGTAACTCTCAATTAGCATATAAACAATAGTTTTTAGAGTTGAAGTTTTTAAATGCTAAATTCTCCCTACCCAATCCCCCTCCCCCTCCCCTCCCCCACCCCCTCCCCCTTGGGCAGTTATATGGGCTACAATTGAAATCAGAGCTTGAATGCTATTATAGGCTTTAAAACCCTGGCAACAATATATAACTAATTTCATGAACTCCACTCTTCCCAAATCAATCCATGCATAGACCTCTATTTAATGGTAGTAATTATATTTTTTTAGAAAGCTAGGATGGTAGCATTTTTTGCAAGCTAGTAATTTGAAGCTAAACTAAAAGTGATCCCCAAATTCCCAAAAACAAAGAGCATGATCTGACACCTAAACCAAGTCTAAAATAAAATATCATATGGTTATCGTTTGCTAGTAATTTGAAGCTAAACTATCAGTGGTCCCCAAATCCCAAAAACAAAGAACATGATCTAACACCTAAACCCGAGTATAAGTAAAATATCATATGGTCATCGTTAATATTCAAGTTATAAATTCATTATATTGTGCTTTAAATGCCAATGAGCTTAACAGTGTATTCAGATGCAAGTCGGCTAAAAATTTGGGGCACCAACTTACCTATAAAGGAACATCTCAAGTGAAAGAGTCCAAAATTAATATACTTGTCCACCAATACCAATTGTTCAAATTATGGAGAAGGTGAGACTATATGGATATGTAAGCTCCTTTTTCTAACATTTGTGATTCTCTTGAAAAACCGTATACAAATGCCAAAAGAGTAAGGAGATACTATGTACAATACGTAAGGCATGTGAACCAAAAGTAATGGCAATTCAAAAAGCCAAGGACTTGAACAAATAATCAATTGCCCCTCTTATTGAAAATCTTAAACACGAGCCATCAAACAAATTTTTTGAAGATAAGAATTAAGCATCAAAGAAGAAAGTGGAGGCATCCAAAATCGTTTAAAAATGACAAGGATGAAGTACCACAAGAAAGCGAAGATAAATGTTATGCTTTTCATACACAAAAAGTCAATCGACTTGCTAGAAAGACTTTCAAAGCAATTTTCAAAGGTAGATCCATCGAAACTAGAATGTTACAAATGTTACAAGACCAAACATTTTAAATCTGATTGCCCTCTTATGAAAGGAAAAGCACAAGGCAAGATGGACTTTCATTGACGGGAAAAAAAAAAACAAAGTGCAAACTATATGAGATTATCCCAACAACTTGGAATCAGATAGCAAAAGTAGTGAGGAGTCCAACCTACTTAACATCTAAAAACTAAAGTAGAAAAGGACAAATGGTTTCTCGATTGTGGTCACTTGCACCACATGACAGAAGATAAATCTATATTCTCATCCTTGATACCTAAAAATGGTGTACATGTGACATCTGGCGACAACTCTAGAGGAAAAATTGTCAGCATTGGTAGAGTCAACATTGGTAGATGACGTGTTATTAGTAAATGGTTTAAACCATGGTCTTATTAGCATTAGTCAATTTGGTGATAAAGGTTAGACAACTATTTTTCATGACAACGAGTGCACATAACATCTTATTTGTGACATTTTGTTATGAAAATATTTATATGTTTTGCTTTGATAATTTAAGTTCTCAAAATGCGACATGATTAAGTGCTTTCAATGAAATGAGATTGTTAGGCATAGTCGTTTAGGATATCCTAGTGTGGATTTAATCTCTATATTGTCAAAATGTAGTTTGATACAAGACTTGTCAAAAATCAAGTGAAATACAAGATATGTGATACATGTCAACTCAATAAAAAATCAAGTCACCATTTAAAGTAAGTTGTTTACAACTACGTCTAGACCTCTTGAATTATAGCATTTTGATTTGTCTAGACCTAATCCTCTTGCTAGGTTAGGCAGCAGACATTATGCATTTGCCATCGTTGATGATCACTCACGCTATAATTGGGTTTTGTTTATTACTAAGAAAATCAAGGTTGAAAATGTGGGTTTTGTTTATTGCTAAGAAAAGCGAGGTTGAAAATGTTTTCATAAAATTTTGCAAATGTATTCAACAAGAAAAAGACCTTAGCAATAAACAAATGCAAATTGATAGAGGTGAAGAATTCAAAAATGATGCAATCGAGTTATTTTATGATGAAAATAGTAATGCTCACAAATATTCTGCTCCAAGAACACCACAACAACATGGTGTGGTATAAAGGAAAAATCGCACTTTATAGGAGATGGCACGTAAGATGCTTAACCCTCCAAAGTACTTTTCAGCTGAAAAGATAAGTACAACACATCATGGGCTAAATAGTGTCTCTATACAAAGCGAAGTGAGAAAACTCTATATGAGCTATGGAATGGAAAAAATCCTATCATCTCTTATTTAAAGTTTTCGGTTGGAACAACGATGAGGCCAACCTTGAAAATTTCAATGCTATATCCGATAAAGGTTCATTTCTTGGATATTATACTTCTAGTAAATCATAATGTTTATAACGTACTCTAGTTCTAGAAAAATCAATGCATGTTAGTTTCTGAAGAATCTAATCCCTTCTCGTCTAGCAAAGTTTTGGAGGATGATTTTCATATTTATAATTAAATCCTCAAGATCAAAATGAAGTGGAAGTTATGGCACCGGTATTTGAGGAAAAAGCAACTATCAAAGAAAATGTGATGCCTAAAGCTTGGAAAGTGGTTGACCATCCCGACGAGCAAATCATTGGCGATTTCAACGAAAGCGTAAGCACTTGTTCCAAACTTCGAAATATTGTTAGTTGTCTTGCTTTTCTTTCTCAGACTGAAAAGGAAGAACATAAACAAAGCTGAGAACGATGAATCTTGAATTCTCGCCATGTAAGAACTTAATCAATTTGGGAGAAACAAAGTATGAACTTTGGTTCCAAGACAAAAAGACCATCCTGTCATTGGCACTTAGTGTAATTCGAAACAAGGATGAGTCGATGTTAGTCATATGCAATAAAACCGATCTGGTAGCCCAAGGTTTCAACCCCAACGAATGTATTGATTATGATGGAAATTTCTCACCAATTGCACTTCTAAGTTATTTGTATGTTATTTGTTTTTGAGTGCTAAAAATTTTAGATCAATTCAAATGGATGTTAAAAGTGCTTTTCTAAATGGTTCTATTTCTGGAGAAAGTTCGTGTTGAGCAACTTGCTCCTTTTGAAGATCAAAAAAAATTGGATTATGTTTTTAAATTAACTAAAGCTCTCTAGGGTTTAACAAGAGCCTCTTGTACTTCTTATGAAAGATTCAGTGATTTTCTAGTTGAAAAATGTCTTAAATATGGTTTAACTAATATTACTCTTTTTATAAAGCAACTCGATTCGGATATTTACCAGTCCAAATATTCGATGCTACAAATATGATTTGATGTCAAGACTTCAAAAAAGTTATACATGATGAATTTGAGATGAGCATAATCGGAGAATGTATATGCTTCCTAGGACGACAAATAAAGTAAATGAAACATAGAATCTTCATTAACCAATCAGAGAAATATGGTTTGGCAAAATTCAAGGTAATATAGTACTCTGATGGCTACTGCTACAAAGCTTGATGAAGATGACACAACAACAACAACTAAGCCTTTGTCCCACTTATGTAGGGTTGACTACATGAATCCATTTACGCCATAGTAATCGATCATAGGCTATCTCTTTAGTCAGGTTTAATGTCACTTGTTGAAGATGACAACGGAAAAAAATAAACCAAAAGCTGTATCGAGGTATAATGGGTTAACTGTACACTTACTACTAGTAAACCTAATATAATGTTCAGTGTATGCTTATGTGCCCATTTTTAGTCTAACTCAAGAGAACGCCATTTGATTGTTGTAAAGCGTATTTTTTAATATCTTTGTAATTCAAGTGACTTAGGATTTTGGTATCCTAGAGACTTGTAATTTGATCGTGTTGATTATTCAAACGCCGACTTTGCCCGTTGTAGAGTTGAGCATAAGATATGCACTTGTTTCTTGAACGAATAAGAAACATAACTCAATTGCTCTATCTAAAGTTGAGTACAACACAACGGATAGCCTCAATGCTCAAAGGTTCTCTATATGAAACAACAGTTAGAAGACTTCATTGTATGTGTTTCCAATATTTTTGTTATGTGTGACAACACAAGCACCAACGCAGTACTCACGAACTAAACACATTAATATTTGTCATAATTTCATCTGTGCGCATATTCTTGAAAAAGATGTCGCATTTCACCAAGTTAGTAGTAATGATCTGTTAGCCAAAATCTTCACTAAACCTCTATTTTCTTTAATTTTAGGACAAGGAATGGTAAGGCACAATAATGTTGTTCAAATTTAGATGATTTTTAATCATTTTTAATTATTTTAAAATTAGTATTGCATTTATATAACTGTATAGAACTTTTTCGAAATAGAGTTTTGGCTATTTTGTTCAAAATTATTTCAATATCTATGGTGACTAGAAATTAATTTTGATCACTAATTCTTTGAGGCTCTACATAAATGATGGTTTTATGTTGTGGCTCGCAATTAAATCACATCAATTGGATGGCAAACATCCAACACTTCAATCATTTCACAAACTTTTCGGGCGAAAATACAATTTCCAATATAGTCAATCAATCCCTCTCAATATTATGTTCGTGGTTGACCAACCCTCTAGATTTTGATTTGGCAAAGCTACAGAAATCTTCCAAAAAGTGAAGAAAGTACAAAAAAGGCTCAAGTGGTCAATCTATACCCCAAGTGGTCAACCAACTATGGACAAAAGACCATATTGGTTGACCAATTCTAGCACTTGTCAACTACCTTAGGCAAAAAAGATGAAGAGAACTTGCAGAGTGCTCAACTAACTCTTGTTTGGAAGGAGTAATTTTTTTTCCAGATCTGCATAAAAACCTTCCATACCTAGTTCTTCCCCAATGACTCCTACAACTTGGTTGACAAGCCATCTCCCACTTCCATATCTGAGATGATCTACAAAATATTTCCAAAGAAAGATGTTAAAAAGGAAGAAGATCATGGAATATAACTCTCCATCCGAAGAAAGTGATCCTTCCAAAGAACTTCCGTAGGAAAACAGTAGGTGATCCAGTTTAGAATTTGCAGAGATAGATAGAATAACGCCAAATCATAGCGGCTTGAGGGAGCATCAAGATTACAAAGTCAAGCAAATGGTAAGTTAATGCACATTCTCAAAATACTAGTCTTCTACATGATCTCTTAGACAATCTTAAGCTTATTCATGAAAGAATGTGTGCAGTAGTGTCCACGGTTGCTTCTCTAGAAGTGAAGTTGGCTGTCAGTAAGCTATCTCTTGCCACTACAATTTTTTTTGCTCTCTACTGATGTTGGTGATAAAGGAGCTCCATTAGTCTTATGACTATACTTGTCAACGCTGTTAACCTTGTTTTTCCTGCTGATAAATACACTTTTGTTTTCACGTACCTATTCTTTCCCTTTCCCTTATTGATGATGACAAAGAGGGAGAAGAAGTCACATTTCATGTTCATTTACTTATTGTTTATTTGCGTTTCAAAGACTTGTATGATTTGGTTTGGTTTGGTTCACTTCGGTTCGTTTGGTTTCTTTCCTCATTTCGGATATTACTGAACTTTGAATATCAAGTGGTTGTATTGAACTCTAAACCATGCATGCTTAGTTTGATTAGGCACTGTTGGCTAATGCAAAAGAATTTACCAGCTATGATTACTAGTATAACTTGTGGACTTGTGTCAATCGCATGCTTATCAGATTAGCTAGCTATCGTTGGTTCAATATATCATAACTATATGAATTTCATTGGTAATATGATTTCTTCAGATAAAATTAGTTGCTATCATTACTCAAATACATGTTTTGCAATGTTATGATTCAATTTTTCACTACTAATAAGTCTAGAATTGTTTTGGAAAGTGAAAGATAAAAAGATTGCCAGAAAAAATTATAAAACATGATCTCAATAACAAGGGGACCCTTGACATATGACAATACATCAAATGAGTTGTTATCATAAGATGGGGGAGATCGTTACCCCAAATGGTTTCAACCATAAGAGACCCCTACATTTGATTTTATAATCGCATCTCAATTGACGTCTTAAGTATGCTAACAGTATTTCAAACGTTTTTGAAAGAAACTAGTTGATTATAGAAAAGATTAAAGTTAAGGATTCAAGACAGAACTCAAGATCCAACACGTGATTTTCTATTTTCCAAGTAAATGTAAACAACCCAGTCAGTATTGATCTAGCTTGAACTCATCCAAGTATGCACACACTCACTTATGCAAGATTAAAATGAATTAAAATCAAATTACCCTCAATCCCTGCTTTAAAATGTAATTTACCTTTGGAAAGGGTATTTTGATAATTTTAGCATAAGTGAAAAATGTTTTTCAAAATTATAGAGAAAAAATTTTGATCAGTTACTGAGCACCAGTTGATTTCTTGTTAATCAGTTCTTGTGTTTAGCACTACTAAGTGGTCGACCAAATGTAAAACTTGTGGACCAACTTTGTATACTTGGTTAGACTTATAACACAAAGGAGGTCGGCCAATTCTTGGACTTGTTGACTAGTCAAGCATTATTTTTGTAACGACTTTTGAGAAGTTACTGACTGATTCATTCCTTTTATGTATCAAAAGGTTACCAAAAATTAGTCTAACGTTCTAAATTGTTCTCCACTACAAATAGGGGTTTCTATAGCATTTAAAAATCCAAAAGAGTTATATAAGCTATATATTCTTTTTTAGTGAAAAAACTAGATTTACACAATACACCATTGTTGCGTGTGAAGTTTGTTCGAGCCTATGCACAAGTGAGTTCTTGATTATCAATATTGAAAGTGTTTAGAAGACTCCAATACTTGTAGTCTTTTATTTATTTCAAATGGTGTAAATCTAGAGTGCAGGATAAACACTCTAGTTGGTTGAGTTTTTGTGAAATTGAATCATATCTACTCGGAGGAATACTTGAGATAGATTTCTCAAGTAAATTGTAAGAATGGCTTGGGTCTCATACTTAAGAGGCCAGAATTAATGGATTGAACTCCCCGTGCAGGCCCCTAGGAGTAGCTATATACAAGAGACTTGTGGAACTACCATAAATAGTGTCAATTTCTCTAACCCTTATTCACATTATTTGCGAGATTTGTTTGGGTTTTTTCTATTGCTTAAATTTTTTTAATCACTTCTATGTAACTCTAGATTAGCATATAAACTACAATTTCTAGAGTTGGTATTTTTAAGTAGTAAATTTGCCCAATTCTCTCTCCCCCCCCCCCCCCCCCCCCCCTCTCTTGGGTAATTATCTGGGTTATAGTGCCGAGAAAAGCTAAATGAGAACAGAAAGTGAATCATCTAAACCTACCCTTTCGTACTGCAATCCGAGTGAAGTGTCGTACCACAAACCCAAACTCGCTCAATGAACCTATAAATTTTAATCACTTCTGTGTAACTCTAGATTAGCATATAAACTACAATTTCTAGAGTTGGTATTTTTAAGTAGTAAATTTGCCCAATTCTCCCCCACCTCTCTTGGGTAATTATCTGGGTTATAGTGCCGAGAAAAGCTAAATGAGAACAGAAAGTGAATCATCTAAACCTACCCTTTCGTACTGTAATCCGAGTGTAAGTGTCGTACCACAAACCCAAACTCGCTCAATGAACCTAAGTGAACCGCATTTCAATAACAATGTCTTTGACCACATTTCCCTTATACTAAAAACTTCTCATAAATAATAGGGAAAAATACACTTTACCTCTTGTATTTTGACCTATTTTCATTTTACCTACTATCTCAACTTTGGAAATTAGCTCCCCCCCCCCCTCCCCCCCCCAAAAAAAAAAAAAACCAAAAAAGAACAAAAAAACTCATTCCATGAACCTAAGCTAACTTCAATGCTAAATAACATTGTCTTCAACCACAATGCCCTTCTACTATAGACTTATCTTATAAGTCATAGGCTTTGTATTTTGACCTATTTTCATTTTACGTATCCTAACTTCAGAAATAAGCGTAAACATATCCTAACATTGAATCTGACTGAGGGGATGACCCTTGATCGTTCATTATGGATAAATGGATTCATGGAACTGACCCTACTTAAATGGAACAAAGACTTGGTAATTGTTGTTGTTATTGTTGTTGTATCCTAACTATGAAAATAAGCTTTTATCGTAAAGTGCAAAACTAATCAAAGTATCGGCATGCACAGAAAATTATAAAGTTAATATAGGGTCATCAGTTTAGTCTTTTTACTAATTCCGTAACAGCAACTCAGTTTTACTTACACGTGAGTTCAATAGAGGTAGAGTGCTTATTCTAAAGTTGAGAGGCTAAATACGATTAGGTCAAAGTACAAGGGGATATAGCGTAACTAAACCCAAATAATTTTTCTTCCTCGAATGGCTGAAGAATGAAGACGACTATCTTCCATTTATCAACCCCTAGTGCAAGCCTGGACCCTGGAACTACATTTAACCCCAAACCAACCAAGGAGAAAAGTAAAGGCCTCAATATGAAGACCCATCTCATCAACCTAATTCTCCGTTTGACAAATTCGTAATTAAGGCCTAGATCACCAAAGGAAAGGTAAACCACAGCATTATGGGCATCTTCCAGGTGCTCCTCATTTCGGTTGCCAGCTTTGATCACAGAGGGAAAGGTAAAGCACGGTATTCAAGGATTCTTCCAGGTCTTCCTATTTCAGTCTTTGCCCCAGTCATAATCATGATCTTCAGTTGGGATGGGAAACCAGTTATTGCTCAAAGCAATTCATACGATGGTGGCTTCCCCTCAGCAATCGGAACAAAGAGTGGTAATGAGATGTGTATGCGCGCACGCGCGCACATGGAAAGGGAAAAACAAGTCCAACTATTTTCTCACATCTCTTCCATGGCTATCCACTCTCTAAGGACTTCAAGCACAGTGCCTACATGCCAAAAACCAATCAACTCGAAAACCTACTTCATTTGAGCATGTAAAGATTCATTGTTTAGCACTTCAAACTATTGAAAAGAAAGTAAAGCCCAAAATAGATGTTAGATCTACCATCAACTCGTCCTTACAAATCCGATGATTAAGCTCATAATCAGATTGCATGGTCAAATCTTAGATAAAGGAACCTTTTAGAAAGGTCACGCTTTTGTGTCAGACTATCATTTTTTGGGGGGTAATTTACCGTGAAGTTCTATTCATAAAATGTATGCTCAGTAGGATATCATTGACTTGGTCAACATTATCCAAGGATCGGAAACCAGATCTCTTCTAGATCTGGACTGTGGGCCTCGTTCATTGAAATCATCATCAGCCTTTCTTGCTATATCAGTTGATTTATCATTGCACTCAGTGATTGAATAGAAACATTTTGAAGTGATCAAATCCTCCAACCACAAAAAAAGCACATAAAAAATTTTGATCCTATTATTTTTTGAATTGGATCAAACAGGCTTTTGTTTCAAGAGTAGGATCTTTCTCATCTTGATAGGTACCTCTTTAGAATATGCTTGGGGAAAGGAATTTTGTCCACAAATTTCCAAAATTGTTGCCCGAGCAGCCCTAGACTTGCTAAGAATTTGAAATTGCTAAGTAGGTTAGGAAAATGACTCGCATTACAGCGAGAAAGAAAGTCCCCAACTAGATTGAATCAAATCAATTTTCCATTCATTCAATGTCAATGTGCTGCTTTTTTCATGTTTTTTAGAGCCTAATCAACAGTGCTTGTTTAATTTAACTAAATTGGTTTACTCACATTACTTTCATTGATTTGTACATATCATTAATGGTTTGTATTTAATTAAGTAGACCAAGTCGAATGTTACTACTTACTAGTGGCATTTTCAAGTTACCAGGTTTCGTTTAAAAATCAACTTTAACATTTGAAAAATTAATTAAATGTTACAAGAGTTTTTTTTGTTTCCTGGCCAAGTGTCGTGTGAGATATTTTAATTTTTCAGTTCAATATTGGCAAATGCTATTTTGGGTATGTTTCAAATTAAGTTGACTATTACTCTGATGCTATCAAGCACGGGTACAGGTACATGCGTGGGGTGCAGGATTCAAGGACACGGCTATTTGTAATATTTCCAGCGCTACTGTGGCGGGGATACATTTACATGTGTGTGTATATATACGCGCACACATATAACACAGTTCTGTATTTCTTCTATAATATCATGCAGTAGTTTTCAACAAAATATTAAACCTGAAAAAGAAATTGAAGTAAATTATTTAGTTCCCTTCATGGTCGACTAATAAAATGAAAAAACAATATATGAAGAAAAATGTCAATTTCATTGTCTCAACATTGAAAGTGAATGAATAAAATATTTTGAAGACCTAAAAATATTAGTACTTCAAAAATTTCGACCCATTCCTGAATAATCCCCATTATATCCCTGATTTTTTTTTTTTTCAAATTTGAAGACATTTTTCAAGAGTCTACACAATCCAGAGAGAATCCCAAAGCACCCACATCGTGTGCATCTCCGACACTAGCGCTCCTATGTTTAAGAAATAAAAAGCACTCATGCTTCACAGCTCAGGAGTATCTGGTTGTTGGATAACTATTATTCTTTCTGAAATTAAGTAGAATATTACTCAGGGCTTTTTAAAGCATTTAAACATTTTAACAGGTGTACTAAGTTCAATTAGAATTAATTTAGTTATGTTGAACATTATTTAAGGGCCTTTTTGGTATTTAGTGAAGTCCTAGGGTAATTTTTGGAATTAAGTAGATCGGTACTTGGGGTATTTTAAGCACTCAAAAAAACTATAAGGTTAAATGTTACCAAGGGTAATTCTATTATTTTATAATTTCAGTTGAAATTATAGAACTAACACCAAATATTTGTTCTACTAATGAAGTACATTACATATTGACAAGTCTGGACTTCCTTTAAACCTCCTTTTTTTTTTTTTTACTCACTCACCACTCACACACACGATGAGATTCGAACCCTAGATCACCTATCTGGGGGAAGCAGGCCTCATAACGCTAGGCCACTCCTAGAATCTTTTCCCTTTGAAACTCTTCAAACTTCAACAAATCACTGCCAACTCCTGCTTCATGTTTCAAAGGATCAATTGCCGCAACCCAAAAAACAGCCCTTACTTTGAAACTTGAGAACTCATAATACGAGAAGCAAATAGGAACATGTTGGAATAATTGAATAACATAATTGAATAATTGATTATTTGATTGATTGTTTGTATATAGAAAGTCAAATATACAAATTAGGAAAATAGTTAATTGTCATTAGTTAGTTACCTTTTTTAGTTCCTAAGTTTTCCTATATGTAATCTCATATTGTATGATTAATAAAACAATACTATTGATTATTGTATTCAAATTGGCATTAGAGCCTAAACTACACCCTAGCTAGTTGCAGCAGCCGCCGGCCCTTTACAAGCCTTCAACGACTGCCGCCGGCTCTCTATAGCCGCCGACGAAGCTTCGCCAGCGCTTCTTACAGCCAGGCGACGACCAAAAGCCCTCCTAACAACTGACGACGACTTTACATTGGTTCGTTACAACCACCGACAGTCTCGTCGAAACCCAAATTAGCACACGAAATTGATCTTGCGAGGTTCGCTCAAGAACAGCCTGGTTTTGCGAAGGGTTGCTCGTTCAAGTGTAGCCTGGTTTCGCGAGATTTGCTCGTTCAAGTGCAGCAAGGTATCGCGAGATTACAGTTCAGGCCTTTATCTCGCAAGATTAGCTCGTGAAAGGTCCACCCGACGATTCTCAGCCTTTGACGATATTTCCCCTACCTTCACCATGTCCGACGTTACCTCGGGATCCACCCCAAGGTCCATCCAACTCACCGAACCAAAAAATCTCCCTTCCGAATCCCACTCCATTCAGATCACCTATGTTCGACTAAATAGAACCAATTTCTTGCGTTGGTCTCAATCAGTGCGAATGTATATTCGTGGAAGAGGACGGATGGGACATCTAATCGGTGATACAAAAGAGTCTACCATCACAGAACCGCTGAATACAACTTGGGATGCTGAAAACTCCATGGTTATGGCATGGCTCGTGAACTCTATGGATGAAGAAATCAACTCCACCTACATGTGCTATCCTACGGCGAAGGAACTTTGGGACAATGTCAGTCAGATATACTCTGACCGAGGAAACCAATCTCAAAAGTATAAGTTGACTCTAAAACTCCGTGATGTTTGTCAAGGCGAAGACGGTGTCATCAAGTATTTCAATTCATTGAAGAGAATATGATAGGATCAGGATATGTTCGACGATCATGAATGGCATTCGACCGAGGATTATAACTACTATAAGAAGTTGGTGGATGATAATTGTGTCTTTAAGTTCCTTGTAGGGCTGAAACCGAAACTTGACGAAGTTAGGGGACGAATCATTGGTCGTCAGCCTCTTCCCTCAATCAATGAGGTTTTCTCGAAAGTCCGAAGGGAAGAGACCCGTCGGAACGTTATGCTCAACAAGCCGCAGATTATCGGTCCTACAGCTGCTCCAATTGACCAGTCTGCTTTGGCTACAGCCAATGCCAACTCCAACAGGTTTCAACGCCAAGCAGAAGAACGCTCTCGTATATGGTGCGACTACTGCAACAAGCCCCGTCATACACGGGAGACATGCTGGAAAATCCATGGGAAACCAACAAATTTGAAGAGTAACAAGTTGGGAGAAAAATCTAACCGATCATATCCTTTCGTGCATGAAGCTCAGGGTTTTAAATATTGGCCGTTACGTACCGTAACGGCCGATTCGTACCGGAAAATGGGTAGGCCGATACCGATACACGGCCGATTCCGGCATCTAGGGCCGAATCGCACCGTATCGGGCCGATACGGGCAGTTAACGGCCGTTACGGAGACCGTAACGGCCGTTACAGTCTGTAAAGAACAACCGACCGACCGACCGACTCCCTGATTTCACGCACACTTTCAAAGATTCTTCATATAATTGAGGAAGGAAGAGAAAAAAGTAGTAGAAGATAACCAAACACTTACCGAACGTTGAGGATTTCGTCGAACGTTGAGGATTTCGTCGCGGTTCGTCTAACAGAAACAGCTCAACGCCGCCGAACGTAGCTCTCACGTCGCCGGCGACGTCTCCTCTCCTTCGCTTTGCAGCTCGTCCTCGTCGCCGTCGCCATCTCGCCTCCGCTCCGTTTGGCGACGTCTCCTCTCCTTCGCGTTGCAGCTCGTCCTCGTCGCCGTCGCCATCTCGCCTCCGCTCTGGTCTCGCCTCCGCTCCGTTTGTCTCTCTCTCTCTCTCTCTCTCTCTCTCTCTCTCTCTCCATTCGGGTGTTAGGGATTTCACGATTTGCAATGGGCGTGTTTGATTTGGGGGCTGAACTCAATTGGTATTTTAGACATTAAAATTATTTATAAATTATAATTTAGAAATAATTAAGGGGTTTAAAAATATTTTTTATTTACAATTTAGTCCTAAAATTGTTAATTAACTTGTTTACAATTACAATTTAGTCCTAAAATTGTTAATTAGCTTTTTTACAATTACAATTTAGTCCTAAAAATTTTTAACTTATATTTTTGTAGCAAATTTTTTTTTTGTCATTATTATTTATCACATTATATATATATATAATGGTTAATGTAGTGTTAATTAGCTTCAATTATAATTTTAGTAAATAGTATGAATTAAATTTGTGTATGTAAATTGCAGAAAATTAAAATTTAACAATGTCGGGTGAAGAAGGATCACATCCTCCTAGTGATGATATTGGATGGAAATTTGGGATTCCTATTAGTGGTTCTAGACACAAATTAAAATGTAAATTTTGTGGTAGAGAGATAAATGGTGGAATAACTAGATTGAAGCAACACTTGGCGGCCAAAAAGGGTCAAGTAGCTCCATGTCAAAGTGTTAGTGCCGATGTTAGAACGCTTATGATGAAACATCTTGAAGGTAACTTGGAGAAAAAAATGGATAAAAGAAAACAAAGAGAAGAAGTGATTGAACAAATTCAAGCTTCTCAACGTGATCAAGATAATCCTTACGATTTGAGTGATGATGATAACTCGGATGATCCGGATATGGCTTATGCACGAAAAGAAAGTATGAGGTTGCATAGAGAAGAAGAAGATAGGGAGAGATATAGGAGGGATGCAGGCAACCGATATGAGACCGGGAGTAATAGCGGGGTTGGTGAAAGCACCAGACGGGGAAGCACTACTACTCGCATTGCTAATATGTTTCGACGATCTTCTACTGTCCGTTAATCGAGTTCGAAAAAAAGTTGGATTGATTCGTCTTTACCTGAAGCACGGTTGGCCGAGATTGATGTTGATCTACACCGTAGCAAAGCCCTCAAACAACAAAAGATCTCAACAAGGGTAATAAAAGGGTTGAGGAAAAAATTAGGGGTCGCAGTTAGTCAATTTGTGTTATACACACGTTGCCAACAAACGTTATTAATTCGCCATGACTTGAGCCAATGTTGGATGTTGCAAGGGAGGTTGGAAAAAGAGTGAAAGTCCCTACTCCTTACGAGGTGACTGAAGTTTTCTTACCTAGAGAATATGAAGAATTGAGAAAGTGGATCGAATCTCATAAACCAAGTTGGGAGGAGAGGGGCGTTACGATCATGTGTGATGGATGGAGCGGACCTACCCGGAAGCACATTATCAATTTTTTGATTTATAGCAATCGAGGGACTGTTTTTCATAAATCAGTGGATGCCACCGATGTTGTTAGCAGAATTGCCGATTATTACTTCAGGCTTATGGACAAGGTGGTAGATGAAATTGGTGAAAAATATATTGTCCAAATCGTCACTGATAATGAGCCTGCAATAAAAGCGGCGGGGAAAAAACTTATGTTAAAAAGACCAAATTTATATTGGACAGGTTGTGCTGCACATTGCCTTGATTTGATATTGAAAGATATTGGAGAGAAAACAAATGTGCTGACAGTCTTGGATGATGCAAGAAGAATATCACGCTTAATTTATAACTCTAGTTGGGTTATTGATTTTATGAAGAGATTTACTGAAGGAAAAGAGTTATTACGCCCCGGGATCACATGTTTTGCCACTAATTTCATTATGCTGGAAAGCATTGTAAGGTATAAGAATGCCTTACAAAATATGTTTAATTGTGATGAGTGGAAAAGCAAAAGATGAGCGAAGGACGACTGTGGAAAAAAAGTTAGAAAAATTGTGAACGACAATGGTTTTTGGATAAAAGCTTCAGAAATTTTAAAAGTTCAAGAACCATTGGTGAGGGTGCTTAGGCTTGTTGATGGAGATGAGAAGCCTACAATGGGATTTGTCTATGAAGCTATGGACAAAGCGAAGATGGCCATTGAAAAAAATTGTCGTTACTACAAAAAATATTGGAAAATAATCGTCAAAAGATGGCAATTCCAATTACACCATGATTTGCATGCGGCTGGTAAGTAATTGACTAATTGTAAATTCAATTTTAAAAACTCTTGTTCCTTATTAGAATTAAACTTCATTTAACAAAATGTGCTTTTTGTTTTGAATTCATGTAGGTTATTTTTTAAATCCTCAATTTCAATATGGTGATAAACTTTCTGACCATAGAGAGGTAATGGAGGGAGTTCAAAAAGTGATTCAAAGATTGGAGCCGAATATTGATAAACAAATTCAAGCTATTAATCAAGTTAGTTCTTTTTTTTTTTTTTTTTAAGTAACAACTAGCGACTAACAAGTTACTAAGTTTTATATGTTTTATTTGTGGGTTTTTGATTTGTTACGTTCTAAATATAGATTATGATATTTCGTGATAAAGAACATTCTTTCGGGACAGTATTGGCTCAAAAAACAGTAACACGCACAAATCCAGGTAATACAATGAACAATTAACTATTAATATAAGAATCTCAATCTTTGTATCGTTTTAATTCATATTGTTTCTACAGCTGAATGGTGGATCCACTTTGGTGCATCTGCCCCTGAACTTCAAGAGATTGCAATTAAAATGTTGAGCCAAACAACATCATCTTCTAATTGCAAGCGTAATTGGAGCACATTCAGCTTGATAGATACAAAGACGAGAAATCGTCTAAAGTATCAAAAACTGAATAAACTTGTTTACGTGGCTTATAATATGAGGTTGAAAATTAGACATGCTACGAGATTAAGCCAAAGTGAAATTGAAGACAGCTTCAACCCTATAAACTTGGATTATATCTTTGAAGAAGATGATCCACTATCTCCATGGCTTCAAGAGAGAGAAGAACCATTGTTAGATGATCAGGACAACTCCAGATGGTTAGACGTAAGCGATGATGAGGTCGCTACTTCCAGTAGCCAAGCACCTCGACGTTGGCAAAGTGATAGTCCATCTGGAGATAGAAGTGATACTGATAGTGGTCGTGGTTTGAGCCCACCTAGTGGAGAGTCTAGTGGTGATGATGGTGGAGGTGGAGATGGAGGTGGAGGAGACACTAGACAATCACCGTATCATAGAGAGTTAGGAATGGCTGGATTTGCAGATAATATCGAACGTGGGGATATTAGTGAGCCACGAAGGCATTCTGTTTCTAGTGCAATTGGATCATCAAGAAGAAGACCAAACCCACAATCCTCAAATTCCGAAGAATATGATGACATGGAAAACCGCTTTGGTATGCTTGGAGTTGGAGGATAAGGATATGGATATCAAGGGGATAATTATCATCAGTGGCGTCAACCACAACCATATCCTTACCCTTATTATCCCTCTTCAGAATATGTTTCGGCGCCACATTATGTGGGTATGGGTCCTTTAGGATGCCCACAACCTCCTACTACCGGATACTCATATCCACCACCACCTTCTTACCAATACGGTGTCCCTCCTCCACATCAAGAGAGTTCGAGTTCTACTTTCGGTCACTACGAAGAAAGAGCAGAATCTAGCGGTACCGGTGGTAGTGGCCCTAGCAACACCATTTATGATCATTGCACCTTTAACTACTTTGGTGGTTATGGTGCTGCACAACAAAATCAAAGTGGTGATCATGCCGATGCCGACTATGAAGAGCCTGCGCGCAATTCGTTTTGGTATTGATAATTTTATACGAGTGTATTGTTTTTGTAATATGATGTACAAGTACAATTTACTCTTTTATTATATTTGTGTAATATATTTTTATTAAGTATTGTGTGCATCATCTTATTCTTTTAAAATTGTTAAGTACGATGATTTTTCGTATTTTTTATGTCTTTATTGTGTTGTATATAACCTTAAAATGTCATAAGATCTATTATAATGTGTTTATTAAAGGTTAAATGAGTGAAACAATTATTCTTATTGAGTTTTTGGGAATGTTCTAGTGATTTTAAAAAATTCACGACCGTTACGGCTGATTCCCGTTACGGACAGGCCGATACTCCCGATACCGTTACACCGCGACCGTTACCGTTACGTAACCCGATACCGCGATTTAAAACCTTGATGAAGCTGCAACCACTCCATTCAACACAGAGCAAATTGATCAACTTCTGAAACTGTTGGCTGTCAATCTATCATTCGGTACTCCTAATATTTCCTTAGCTCAAACAGGTAGCAACTCTAAAACTTTTTCTTGTTCCTTAAATTCAGCGCCTTGGATTATCGATTCACGTGCTTCTGATCATATAACAAGTTTTTATCACCTTTTCAATACCTATTCACCGTGTTTTGGTAATGAAAGACTTAGGATTGCAAACGGAAGTTTCTCACCTATTGAAGGAAAAGGCCAAATAAAAATCTCAGATAGTATTAATCTAAAAATCGCTTTTCACGTTCCTAAACTTACTTGTAACCTTTTATCTATAAGTAAACTATTGCGAGATTCTCATTGTCATGGAACCTCAATATTTATTTCAAGACCAACACTCGGAGAAGACGATTGGCAGTGCTTAACTGGTGGATGGACTTTATTACTTCGATGATAACTCCTTAAGGAATAAAACAACTCACGGCCCCAATGGTATGAGTTCAACGTTTGTTCGTGATAAAATCATGCTTTGGCACCTTAGACTAGGACATCCAAGTTTTCAATATCTTAAACATTTGTTTCCGACTTTATTTAAGAATGTGGATTGTTCTTCTTTTTATTGTAAAAATTGTTTGTTTGCAAAAAGTCAGCGTACTTCTTATATTTCAAAACCATATCGTGCATCCAAACCTTTCTATTTAATTCACAGCGATGTATGGAGTCCATCAAAAATCACAACATTATCTGGAAAAATATGGTTCGTGACATTTATTGATGATCACACACGTTTATATTGGACATATTTGATGCGTGCAAAATCTGATGTAGAAGTTTTATTTAAAGTATTTGCATTATGCTCGAAAACCAATGTTTAGGCAGGTTTTTTAAAACAAATGGTATTCTACACCAATCCATATGTCGTGACACGCCCCAACAAAATGACATCGCTGAACGAAAAAATAAACAATTACTCGAAGTCGCACATACACTCATGTTTTCTATGCATATTCCAAAATACTTGTGGGGTGATGCTCTTTTAACAGCTACATATTTAATAAATCGCATGCCTACACATATTCTAAACTACACCACACCATTTGATAATTTCAAAATACATTTTCCAGCTTCTAGAATATCGGTTGACCTGCCCCTTAAAGAATTTGGCTGCACCTCCTATGTTCATATTCCCAGTTAATTTAGTTCTAAACTTGATCCTAGAGCAGAAAAATGTGTTTTTATCGGTCATACACCAAATCAAAAAAGGTATAAATGTTACAATCCACGAACAAAGAAAATTCATGTGAGTATGGATGTCACGTTTTTCGAACATGTTTCTTTCTTCGACAAAAATCTCATTCAGAGGGAGAATCTAATGGAAGAGAATTTTTTGGTCACTAATAATCCTCTCCCTACCACAGTCTTAGAAATTTTTACTCCAAACCAGTCCAAAACAAGTGATGAAAATATTGAAATACAAAAAGGGACTAATATAGTAGTACCAAGCACAATTCTCTCACGAACAGATGAAGAAATACCACGATCACGTACTGAGTTGCAAGTTTATACTCGGAAAGGTACAAAGAAGAATATAGGTCAACCTACCGTTCTAGCACGAGGTCAATTTAACTCCCCAAGCAATGATCCAGGTATTCCTATCTCTCTATCATCTCCCAATGAACCCTCTCACCCAAGTAATCCTACCTCTTCACCACCTCCTAATAAACCTTCTCATTCCAATATTACTTCAAATTTCAATATTCCTATAGTCATCAGAAAAGGAGTCAGAACCTGCACTAATCACCCCATATCTAGATACGTATCCTACACAAAACTTTCCGAACCTTATAGAGCTTTTACTTCTAAAGCTATTAATCTGTTTATTCCAAAGAACATTGAGGAAGTACTTGGTGATCTAGGTTGGAAGCTAGCAGTTCTAGAAGAGATGAATGCTCTTAAAAGGAGTGGTAAATGGGAAATAACTGACTCGACAAAAGATACAAAAATAGTCGGGTGCAAGTAGGTATTCACAGTCAAGTGTAAGGCAGATAGAAGCATAGAACAGTACAAAACAAGGCTCGTGGCTAAGAGGTTCACACAGACATATGGGATAGACTACCAAGAAACGTTTGTTCCAGTTGCTAAGATAAATTCGATTCGGGTTCTATTATCCCTAGCAGTGAATCTTGATTGGCCACTACACCAATTAGACGTGAAAAATGCCTTTTTAAATGGAGACTCGGAGGAGGAAGTGTTCATTAGTTTACCACCAGGCTTTGAAAGAAAGATGGGACAAGAAAAGGTGTGCAAGCTAAAGAAGTCACTATACGGCCTAAAACAATCTCCTAAAGCGTGGTTTGAACGCTTTGGAACCACTGTAAAAGGTCATGGTTATCAACAAAGTCAAGGAGATCATACTATGTTCTATAAACACTCAATTGATGATAAGATTGCCATTTTGATTGTTCATGTAGATGATATCATCCAAACTGGAAGTGATAGTGATGAATTGGGAAGACTTAAAAGGAAACTTGCAGATGACTTTGAGATCAAAGACCTAGGTCCATTGAAGTATTTTCTTGGAATGGAATTCGCTACATCAAAGGAAGACACATTTGTAAGTCAAAGGAAGAACGTACTCGACCTACTGAATGAAACAGGGCTACTCGGATGCAAAACTACAGAAACTCCAAGTGAATCGAATGAGAAGCTACAACTGGCCAAACCTAAAGCAGTGGTAAATCGAGAACAATATCAAAGACTAGTGGGACGGTTAATTTACTTATCACATACCCGTCCTGATATAGCTTTTACAGTAAGCATGGTCAGCCAATTTATACTCACCGGGACAAGAACACTTTGAAGCTGCCTATAGAATCTTGAGGTCCTTGAAGGGTACACCCGGAAAAGGAATTTTGTATAAAAAACGTGGCCACCAACTGGTAGAAGTATATACTGATGTAGATTTGGCTAGGAGCATCATGGACAGGAGATCAACATCCAGGTATTGCACTTTCGTTGGAGGGAACCTAGTCACATGGCGGAGCAAAAAACAAAATGTCGTAACCAGAAGTAGTGCATAAGCGGAGTACAGATCCATAGCTCACGGCATCTGTGAAGTGTTATGGATTAACAGATTACTAGACGAGTTAAAGATGTCCAATCCAGCACCTATGAAAGTCTACTGTGATAACAAATCAGCCATTGCAATCGCTCACAAACCAGTGCTACATGATCGAACAAAACATGTGGAAGCGAACAAGTATTTCATTAAGAAAAAGATTGAGAGTGAACAAATATATATGCCGTATGTACCAACTATCGAACAGATCACAGATATTCTAACAAAAGGGTTACCGAATAAGATATTTCTACTATCTAGTTTGCAAACTGACAATTGAAGATATCTTCATACCAACTTGAGGGAGAGTGTTGGAATAATTGATTATTTGATTGATTGTTGGTATATAGGAAGTCAAATATACAGATTACGAAAATGGTTAATTGTCATTAGTTAGTCACCTTTTTTACTTTTTTTTAATTCCTAAGTTTTCCTATATATAATCTCATATTGTATGATTAATAAATATTGATTATTGTATTCAAGTGAACATCACATGACTGCAGGAAGATTGTTGTTGTTTAAGTAATAGACTATAGAGAATGAGGAGAAGTAGGGGCAAAGAGCACCATGATAGTCACAATAATGTAGGTAACAGTCACACAGATATCGCCCTTTACTATAGCTTAATTACATCTTTGGGCCAAATATTGTAAACCACATAAGCTTCCTCCATTATGTCAAAACCAAAGATGTTCCCCCTGATGGAAGTTTGCCATAAAATATAAACAAGTGTTTAGGAACATTTAAAAGTTGTGAACAGTCAGTGCCCAGCTGTCCGACTTGGTGTCCCCAACAATCGAACGCCCACACATGGAAAAAAAAAACTCCCTTGCGGGTAAAAACGAAATAGTTAAAACGATGACTAGGTATAAAATTATCATCCTCATTAAAACGTCCCCTGTATAACCTCAAAGATTCACAGAATTACAAAAGTTAAACAACTTTAGATTCTCTGGAGACAGAAAAAGTCCATTATATCCACCATCAAATAGCTAGCATCTCTGAGCATAATGTGGTCCGTGAGACAACCCCTTGACACAAACGCCAAATTTTAGGGAAGGGTACTAGTGTTGGTAAAGTATCAAATTTTATTCTAGAATCTCTACTACAGATTAACCGCTTGTACAAAGTGTATCAAATCGTTAAAAGAGCAAGATATGGATGCACATTATAAACTCATCATACTAATGACAAGAGTAATGGTTGCGGATCAGTGTTTAAAAAACCGGACTGGCCAGGCCAGTTAAACTGGCCAGATCAGGGTCTGACTAAAAAATGGTATGGTTTTACTCCCAAAACTGGATTGATTAAAAAAAATTGATTCAGACAAAAACCAGATGAACCAGCTGCTTAATTGCTAAACTCCGGAAGCCAGTAATGATTCTAACAATTGACCAGAACAACTGGGCCAAAAATAATAATCAGCAGACTCACCATAAATGGTGTTTCAGCTTGCTGCATCACTGGTTGACCCACTTTTATTGCCCATTGACTATAAGCAACCTTTTGAATGATAGCATGGACCCACATATTATATTTGTTAGCTACGATGTGGGATAAAGAACCATTGTGTCTCAAAGTAACTTGCCTTGTTCTCTTTTACTTATTCTTTACAAAATTTCGAAGGTTTTTTCCACAATTTGTTTTATCATTTCATTGAAATAAACATAGCATTTTTCTCTTCAATTGATTAGCTTTTTGTGATTTAACCTTTTCTATTTCTTTCTCCAAATTAAATTATCAATTAGTATATATGATATATTTGCATCACGTTTCAACCGATGTTCACCCGATGATTGAACAGGTGACCTTGACTCGGTCACTCCTCTGATTCAATGAATGGTCCAGTTCTTATAATATGACTTATTTGCTTAAGGGTGTGTTGCCTTTAAAGACAGTTCGTCAGATATTTTTCACACACTACTCTTCAGAAATTCTTGACTAAGGAGATAGCTCTTGATCGTTCATTATGGCGTAAACAGATTCATGTAGCCGACCCTACTTAAGTGGGACAAAGGCTTAGTTGTTGTTGTTGTTGTACTCTTCAGAAATTACCGAACGTCATGCAGGTGGTTTTCTGTGATCCAGTGAAGAAACTTAAAGCATATTAACTTGACACATATGTTCTCAGCACAGCACCAAACAAACAAACGGCATCTACTTAGCTTCCAACCGCTTAAATCCTACTCATTGCAGTACTTCTGCTCTCCTAATTATCACTATCGACTGAGACATCTCCCAGTGACATGCACACCATTCAGTCTCCATGGTAACACTAGAGGAAGCACGGCTAAGGATGCAAGGGGCTCAGAATTCAAGAGTGCAGATGAAAAGATCAGGAAATTCCAAAAAAATCAGGATATGGTGGCCGGGGTTTAAGCTAATATAATTGTATACTTCCATGTAAACATTGTTTTTTATAGGCGAGTGTAACAGCCATTTCATAACATAATTTGAGTTATGTCTTCTTTTAGTTCTCATATATGGAACAAAATCACTCTCATATATGGAAAAAAATCATTTTAAAAATGAGGAGGAAGATGGGGATGCATATTTATTTGCAACCCTTCTCCCCAGACTTTGTACTTAACTACCTCTGTAACATTTCCAAACATGCCAATTATTATGTTTATCTTGATCATTTCAAAAAGTTGACGAATAACGCGGAAGTATCACTAGTTGCTAGTCCTTTCACAATAAACCATAAAAATATATATCTATAACTCTTAAAATTGAATTCTTGTGATTGATTGGCCCAAAGCACAAACGTGGCAACAAATTGGAAAAGAATGTTAAACTAACAAACAAATGCCAAGTCAGCTACATACCACCTCATATGATACCCAACCACCTACACATCACCCAATAAACGAGTCAAATGACCCAACAGGACACTTTTAGAATTCGAATTTTGTCACTTTAAGAACGCGATTTTTTTCATGAAAATTTTCATATGGATAAACACCATGGTCACATATTATCTAAGAAGTGTTGAATTCGACTAATGAAGGAAGAGAAACTCCCTCTTTTGCTCAAGTATTATCAGAAGAAGTATAAACCCATCATCATTTATTACTTATGGATATGGGAAAAACTAAGGGG